>JAVFKF010000015.1:71932500-72502500 GCA_036926295.1 Pachydiplax longipennis
ACGTGCCATACTTCATAAAGAACGTGCACCACACACGCACCATCGTGAAGCACGTAAAGGAGCACGGAGGAGGGCACGTGGGAGTGAAAGTGGTGCATGGACCTCCCATTAAAGAGAATATCTATGTAGACCACGGAAGCATTTCCTTAGATGAACACGGCGGAGGACACGGTGGAGGACACGGTGGAGGACACGGTGGAGGGTACGGAGGAGGACACGGTGGAGGACACGGTGGAGGGTACGGAGGAGGACACGAAGGAGGGTACGGAGGAGGACACGGTGGAGGACACGGTGGAGGACACGAAGGAGGGTACGGAGGAGGACACGGTGGAGGACACGGTGGAGGGTACGGAGGAGGACACGGTGGAGGACACGGTGGAGGACACGAAGGAGGACACGAAGGAGGGTACGGAGGAGGACACGGTGGTGGACACGGTGGAGGGTACGGAGGAGGACACGGTGGAGGACACGGTGGAGGACACGAAGGAGGACACGAAGGAGGGTACGGAGGAGGACACGGAGGAGGACACGGTGGAGGACACGGTGGTGGACACGGTGGAGGGTACGGAGGAGGACACGGTGGAGGACACGGTGGAGGACACGAAGGAGGACACGAAGGAGGGTACGGAGGAGGACACGGAGGAGGACACGGTGGAGGACACGGTGGAGGACACGAAGGAGGGTACGGAGGAGGATACGGTGGAGGGTACGGAGGAGGACACGGTGGAGGACACGAAGGAGGGTACGGAGGAGGATACGGTGGAGGGTACGGAGGAGGACACGGTGGAGGACACGAAGGAGGGAATGGAGGAGGATACGGAGGAGGACACGAAGGAGGGTACGGAGGAGGACACGGTGGAGGACACGGTGGAGGACACGGTGGAGGGAATGGAGGAGGATACGGTGGAGGACACGAAGGAGGGTACGGAGGAGGATACGGTGGAGGACACGGTGGAGGGTACGGAGGAGGATACGGAGGAGGACACGGAGGAGGACACGGAGGAGGACACGGAGGAGGACACGGAGGAGGATTCGGAGGAGGACACGGAGGAGGACACGAAGGAGGGTACGGAGGAGGATACGGTGGAGGGTATGGAGACGACGAGGTGGAGGGATGGAATTAAGCAAAGAACATAAGTGATGAGACTGATTTCCGTTCCAAAGACTCAAAGAAAGAAGTGTTTCTTGCAAAA
The DNA here is from genome assembly GCA_036926295.1 of Pachydiplax longipennis. Classification (NCBI taxonomy): domain Eukaryota; kingdom Metazoa; phylum Arthropoda; class Insecta; order Odonata; family Libellulidae; genus Pachydiplax; species Pachydiplax longipennis. The sequence continues at coordinate 71,933,694 of JAVFKF010000015.1, forward strand.
GTGTGCAACGTAGAAGTGTGATTAAAATAAGGATCAGCGTTTGAATGATCTCTATCTTCACTTGAATGGTCGTGTTGATAGGATAGAATTCCTCTTTCCTTAGCATAAAAATAGTCACACATTACTCTGAATTGCATAGCGATAATGCTTGCCTTCATTGTAATTCGTTAATAATTTTACATTTTCATTGTTTTCAACATTTATTGTTATCTTGTTATGTTTTTATTGTTACATGATTTTTACACCTATTAAATGACAATGTTGTGACAAAATGCTTTTTATAGAATTTAACATCAACCACCGCGAAAACCTCTACAATCACCTGTGTGACAGCTTTTGTTGCTTACGACTTTATACTTATGAATGGACGTAGAAATCTTTCTAAAATAATTAACAAGTAACTTAACACCTTGGCTTCGTCATACTTGTATCCTAACCATTATGTACATAACGTAATGTATGTAATACTGATGAAAATGTGAAACTGTCGCAAAATAGCCCATTTTGATGGGTTCTTTTGCGAAAATTCAATTTTAACTCATAAAACTAAAATAATCAGTGAAAATTCTCGAAAAAATCCTTTTAAAAAGGTATTTCTTTCATGGTAGACATGATATCCTTCAGTGCCAATACATATCCCTGATATCGCATCCGATTCCTTCATTAAAAACTACAAATACTAATTTCTCCTCGCAAATCAAAATATCTACTTTTCGACTAAAGCAAAAATATTTTTTCAATGTAGAATTTAATCAGCAAGAGACTGGAAAATAATTTTGGTGCATTCCTCATGATAGTATTTTCAAGACATCTAAAATCGAACCCAGGATGTCTTTGCAAAAGTTACGGCGAACCAAATTAGACAGACTTATGATTATTGTAATTTCAAACTTCTTTCATTCAGCGAAATGAATATTTTTCGTTTCCTCGATGCGTTTCTAATGCTTGTCTCGGAAGCCAAAGAGGAAGAAAATGTACACAACAGTGTGTAATTTGACTGCACCGTGAACTATGTGTATACATTTTTTTCTATCTCAAAGTTTTCTTTTTTCAGAGTAAAACTGCATTTCATGAACCTGTGCTTTTTCAGTCGATGTTCTCTGCGGAAAAAGGTATTGCATTACAAAAAAGGGATAAGTTTGCATCGAGCAGCAGAAAAAACCGAAAAGTTGAGCGATAATGGGACTCCCGGTTTGAAAAAGTATAATACAAAATATGATTAATGATATGTTAACTCAGCCAGCGATGGAGAGATCTATTTATCTTCTATTGAGAAAGAAGAGATTCTCGTGAATCGAACACCTTTAATTGTACTGTCTTAATAACAACGTGTTTTCTCAAGAATATTTTATAAAAATTCATACGGCATTATATGCTTCGCAAAGGAAAAGGTATTTTCCGGACCATGAGAACAGATCCCCCACGTTTATTTCGAGACATCTTCAAGGCAGACTATACGTCATTTGCTTAGAGGCTGAATTGCAGAGAAAAAACATTCGCAAGTAGTAGAATCATCCTTGCGAAAGAATACGTTCATTCATCATTGGCGGTTCGACTAACTATTCCTCTAAACGTCTTTTAAAATATCCCTAATGGACATAGTAATTGTGGTTTTGATCCGTGAAACAAACACTAAATCGTCATCAATGATAATAGTAGAAATGATCATAATCACCGTCGTCTTTGCTTTCTGCTCCTTTGCCTTGGTCAATATTTTTCTTGCTGAATTTTGAGTAATGCAGATGATGCGAGTATTCATGTCCGTAGCCGCCGTCGTGGTCTTCGAATTCGTCATCGTGTACAGAATAGAAGCCATCCCCTAACTCATTGCTTGCCTCCCCACCTCCCTGCCCGCCACCGTGTCCGCCTCCCTGTCCGCCTCCCTGTCCGCCTCCCTGCCCACCTCCCTGCCCGCCACCGTGTCCGCCTCCCTGCCCGCCTCCGTGTCCGCCACCGTGTCCGCCTCCGTGTCCGCCTCCCTGCCCGCCTCCGTGTCCGCCTCCCTGCCCGCCTCCCTGCCCGCCTCCCTGCCCACCTCCCTGCCCGCCACCGTGTCCGCCTCCCTGCCCGCCTCCGTGTCCGCCACCGTGTCCGCCTCCGTGTCCGCCTCCCTGCCCGCCTCCGTGTCCGCCTCCCTGCCCGCCTCCCTGCCCGCCTCCGTGTCCGCCTCCCTGCCCACCTCCCTGCCCGCCACCGTGTCCGCCTCCCTGCCCGCCTCCGTGTCCGCCACCGTGTCCGCTTCCGTGTCCGCCTCCGTGTCCGCCTCCGTGTCCGCCTCCGTGTCCGCCACCGTGTCCGCCTCCGTGTCCGCCTCCCTGCCCGCCTCCGTGTCCGCCTCCCTGCCCGCCTCCCTGCCCGCCTCCGTGTCCGCCTCCCTGCCCACCTCCCTGCCCGCCACCGTGTCCGCCTCCCTGCCCGCCTCCGTGTCCGCCACCGTGTCCGCTTCCGTGTCCGCCTCCGTGTCCGCCTCCGTGTCCGCCTCCCTGCCCGCCTCCGTGTCCGCCTCCCTGCCCGCCTCCGTGTCCGCTACCGTGTCCGCTACCGTGTCCGCCTCCCTGCCCGCCTCCGTGTCCGCCTCCGTGTCCGCCTCCCTGCCCGCCTCCGTGTCCGCCTCCCTTCCCGCCTCCGTGTTTGTTATGATGGCCATATTCCTTAGTGTGTCCCCCCTCATGATCTTCGCTTCCATGGCTTTCGCTGTGTTTACCGAACGAGTATTTATGCTCGTATGATTCTTCACGTTTCTTATGCCCGTGACCATGTCCGTGCCCTTCGCCGTGACCCCCGCCATGCCCTCCGCCATGCCCCCCGCCGTGCCCCCCACCATGCCCCCCGCCGTGCCCCCCGCCGTGCCCCCCGCCGTGCCCCCCGCCGTGCCCTCCGCCGTGCCCGTGTCCATGATGTATGTGATGTGTGATCGTGTGCGTGTGATGATGGTTCTTCACAAAGTACGGAACGTGGATTATTATCTTCCTGCGAAAGGACAAGTTTTGTTATCAATTAATTAAAACAGTCTCTAAATATTCACTCACTACTTACTTGTGTTTCCCATCGCCCTCCGACTCGTACGCGAACGACAGTGCAAATAGAACAAGTGCCACCTGAAATTAAGTAACATTATTTTTCCACTTATCAAAATCGAATGTTCGCAATTTAATTTTTAAGAATAGAATACTCTTCGATGGATTCAATGGCATTAAAATTCATAAGCGTACCGTGATTACGTCGATTGAATCATTATCCATAAGTAATTTTTCATATGATTTATATGTCTTCATTCGACAGAAAATACTAAGAATAAATTAATTTCAAAATAGTTCGATAACTATTAATTTTCTTACTATTACATTCTTCACCTACAGATACAAAATCTTATAACGCCAAAATGAAATTTTCTGACCTTTCGTGCCAATCTAACCGCCGAAATACATTTTAATCCAATTTTAGATTCTCAGTTTACTGAGCATCAATAGCGCGTAACTCCGTAGTTGCGATACTTCAGTTGTCTTAACTTCTATATTTTTGCGCCCTCATTATTGCCCGAAAAAAATTCTCATGAAAGTACTATTCTTCCTCATTCTTCCTTTGATTGTCGATTTATTATCGATAGCCATGATTCTCAGAGAATGAGGAACTTTCTTGAAAGATATCTTTCCCAGAGGATTATTATCCCGTCAAGTAAACTCGATCACCTTTTTATCATACAATTCTATGTATATCACATTCAGTATTATCTACTGGGTTTTTCCTTGATAGATACTAGAAATCTCTGCCCCAAAATCGAACAAAAAACTACTCTAACTAAATGTATTAAATGTACATTCCTGCTAAAAGAGAAAAAATACATTCCTTTTACGAAGAATCATCTGATGGCTCGTTTTACTTGCAGTTAATGTCTGTTTTCGTTCTACGTGAAGTACTTCTAGAACACTTTTCCGTCTTTGAATTTATAAACATAGAACACTTAAATAAAGTAAGTTTCAAGCTTGGCTATACTCGACGCTCCATTTTTTCTCGCGAGGTATTTGTCATTTAGAATGCGCCAAAAATCTATTAGCACTTACTAATACGAATTTTCGAAGTCTTGAATCGTGAAAATACATTACGGAAATGAGATGTATTTTTTAAATGTTCTGTATTTTACCGCATAAAATTTTATTTACGACCTGATGTACGCTCACAAATCCGGTCGTATATTAAAATCTACGTGAAAAATTACCGATTTTATTATTTATACGCACATGTGAAGTTGTTTTTCCCGATCACTCATAAGCAAACCTCCGCATTTCGACGCCTTTCATCATCAGCACCACCAGAACATGAGGTAATTGTGTTCTCCGAGAAAAGCATCAGGATAACTAGTCTTTCATTCTATCTGAACGAAAATTCCGCAAAAGAAATTACCTCAAATTCAACAACACAGCTCACTTTACCCCAGAAAAAAATTATTTGTGGACCTCGGATCTAGTTGACGGACTGAATTTATCTTTCATAAGGAGAGGGAACTCACCGTTCTCAGCAAATCCATCTCTCTCTATGCTGACATATAATCTTCTCCACCTTCCTTTTATAAGCGGTCTACTCGGAGCGGAGACATCCGTCGGCTGGGACGGCTTACAAAAAGTATTTCGTCGTTTGAGGTGAAGAATGGGTGAGGTTATCCCGGTGATTTCGACGGCCGAATCCCACACGAAAAGAGACTTCGACGATTGACCTGCAAATTGGGCTTTGTTACGCGAAAGATATGCAAAAGATGCCTTTTGGCGTAAAATAATAGGAGGCAAGAAACGTATAAAAAAAGAGAGAGCCACTTTCTCTTAGGCGGTGGTTGTTACCGCCACTTTTGTCTATTGTTTATTTTCCTTTCGCTGGGCTTTTCTCCGCCGATACCGATTGCTTCTTTGATAGCCGTCATCATATTTATCCGCATTTTTCATATCTTATGAAATAAATTACAATTTCTTGGTGAATGTTCGAGATTATTGGTATTTATTCGCTCTTTTACTCCGAGATAAAAATTTAAAACAAAATTATAAATAATGTTAAACGATAATAAAAATAAATCAAATATTGTAAAATATACAAACAGAAATGTCAAAATATATCGAAAATTTATAGTAAAAGTTGTAAAAGAACCGTTTGACCTTATTTGACATAAGTATGCTGATGGGATTTCCTATTCCATAATTGTGAATTTTTATACATAACCAACAATATCTCTGTTATTCTCTCCTCAGATTTGTGCTTTCTCTATTCAGGAATAAATTCTAAAGAGACTTGAATGGGTTTCATAAGCCGCGTCAATCATCACAGAAACATGAAAAAGGTTTATTCGAAAACCAACTACTATACTTAGGCTATTAAACATGTGTGCATTTATTTGAGTATGAATCAACTGACGTAAGGACTCAATATGCGCACCGAAATGACGATAGCCCGTCAAATCTGCTGTGAAAGTACTGTTTTATTTCCTAAATCGTTTTAAGTATTTGACTATTATTTTAGCTGAGCTAATGCATAACTGTATTCATATATTCTTAAGGGATAGACGTATTGTGCCCATTGCATTCATTTATGACCTTTTTCGCTGGATTCTTCATGTTACTATTTGTATAGTTTCCGAAGAGAAAACTTATCAACTTATCAAAGTCGATTCGGTGAAATATCTTAGAATACCCTCTTGAATAACAAGGGGTAAATGGACGGGCACTCGGTTTCGTCAGTATTCAAGTCTGCGAGCGATGCTACTTAAGGCCTTACCTAGAGTATGCATGTATTGAATATGGGCTGAAAAGAGTTGTATTCGCATTACTCGGATACTTCAGAAGGAATGATGGGAAAGAGAATGAATGAATCCAGAGAGAGTAGAAGATGTAGAATGCGCCCTCCTTGTTACATACTCAGTTCTGATGATCAGAGAAATAGCTGCTGAAGAACCAGGCGATCAAAGAATTCATTTTTTCCTATAAAAATACGCAAAAGTAATCGATTGGGGATGTAGAGTTATTGGCACACTCTAGCTCAAAGGGCGTCTTTCAGCAACGTGAGTTTTTTCTCCATCAATCCTCTTTTTAGGAAAATTTCTTTCCTCAAATCCCATATTGATTTTTTTAAATCCGGTGCAAGCGCATTCGGCCGGCCTCTGAACTGGTTCTTCGTCTATCTGATAAGGAAGGAAAAGACGATGGCTTGTTTGGAAATACATGTTCGTACAATTTCTTAATGCGGCACAAATTAATTGCTTTGAGAGCGTAACACGCCTTGACAAGTCGCCTAATTTGATCTTTATGAATTTCATTTCAACAATTCAGCCTGATGGTCCTCGTTTAAAGGAATTTAAATTAAATTTGCGCATTTATTGTGAGAATGACTATTTCCTTTTAACTTCCAAGGGCTCTTATAGAGTTCTTACACAATAATTACACAATTAATAATTGTCAAATGAGAAATGGTGGATTTAACGACCGCAATTTTTACAATAGAGACAGAATGCAACCTTTGGGTGCGGCAGACACGGGCTGCTGCGCCTCTGTCACCGAGGCGATCTTTTGAGGTGCGGCGCCTTGAACTTGAGGGTTCCTCTGCGGTGGCTCATAGGATTTTGGAGCATTGTAGGTTTTATTAGGTTAAAAAGTCTAGTACTGCTAAAAGTGACTCAAGCATATTTGTTGATGCGGAAACAGTAGCTAATGGGGTAATACTACATAATGATGGTTCACAATGCGGCTCTCGGGCTTCTCCCAGCACTAATAATTTATCAATCGCGATTTTAAATTGTAGGAGCGTCAAAAATAAAGTAACCAATTTAGAGCATTTAATTCGAAGTTACGACTCGGATATTATTATAGGCACAGAAAGTTGGCTCACAGAAGATATTGGCGACTACGAACTACAAGGGTTGGAACTCAAATAGTGGCAACTATTTACAACTGATAAAAAACAGATACAATTTACCAAGTTTTATTGCCCTTCAATATAGTCACTATCTTGTGTGCAACCCATTGCCAGCGATGTGAAAGTCATAGGATACCTTTAGTAGAGCCTGTCGAATGGAGCGGTCTATTGCCTGAAGCACAGTCAGTCTGCCTCTCACTCACTCAATGTCAGCTCACGAATCGTATGGCGTTGATCACTACCCAGTACCTTGGCAAGAGTATACACTTCTTCACTGACATTAGGATGACCTGACCAGCCCATGTCTGCCTCAAATTTTGGCATCCCTCATTCAAGGCTTTTACCACTGTACTGTAAGGCAATGCAGATCCCCCGCAAGCCTTAGTGACACTGTCATGCTGTACGGATTCATTCTTTATCCAATTCCATTGATCCTCTTTCAAACACATATTCACAACACTACATTAGACCACCAGCTAACACATTACTCCGTTCATCCGTCCGAGTGAACATGATTTGGGATGGGAGAGTTTATTTGCTCTGAGTTAAGGTAACTAATGTTTGGTGTAAGCGACATTATTTGGTTCCCTTGCATCTCCACAGCAGTGTTGCCACTATTAAAGCTTTAAACCATGTATATCGTAAGGATAGTCAGGACATAATGGCCGGTTGCGTATTTATAACGGTTAAAAGTTTCCTTCAGAGTTGTTTACACACTGTTTCAAAAAGCGGCATTGAAAGCGTTTGGTGCAAAATTATTCAGATCAATAAGCCGAGTCTAAATATTTGTGTGCTTTTTATCGACCACCCAATTCTCCACGTCAAGTTTTAAATTGCCTCAATGACTACGTTTTATCCTCGTAAATATAACTACAGCATTAATTCTGTTGCACTTTAATCTCCCGGATTAAAGGACGTAATTAAGACCTCGGGATAGCAATTCTTGTTGAACTTTGTTCAGTTTTATTCCAAACATTCCTGACGTCAAATTGTTTAGGAGCCAACTAGAGAATTAAGTATATTAGATCTTTTTCTAACAAACCCCCGAGGGTAGTAGCGCAAAAACCCAAGTGCAAAATATTCTAAAGCTGATTTTCAAGGATATCGTAATAAACTCAATTCCAATATTCCGTTGTACGAAACGCGCGCGATGTGTTTATATACCGAAGAAACTTATCGTACAGATACTGCGTAATCATATGGATAAATATGTTCCCTCCAATACCCTAAAAAAATTACCAAGATGGTATAACAGAGAGACAAGGAAAATTTAAAGAAACAGACACATTTGTATTTGAAAGTCAAAACCGTTACGGGACTTCCAACAAAATATTCACGGATCAAATAAAGGGCGAATATAAACGAACAAAATCAGAAACGAATAGAATCATGCGTGATGCCCTCCGTCGATTTAAAAAGAAAGTTTTATGCGAATACTTACACGAGGAGCCAAAAGCCTTTTGGCATGAGATCCAAGGTAAAGTTCAAGCCGTAAGTTCGTTAAAAGATGACCGATAACGTAATTAACGATTCTGAGGAAAAAGCGAATATCTTAAATGAATATTTCCACAGCGTGTTTACGTCCGACATTACATTAAGTAACCTACAATTAATTGATAAATCAGAAACGATGTCGTAAATCACATTCAGGGAAGACGAAAATTATTAAACTTTTATGGCAGATTAAGCCAAATAAAGCTCCTTTACCTGAGGAAAAATCACCTCGGGTATTATAAGAATTAGCAGAGAGCGTAGACCCATTTCTTACAGTAATATTTGAAAAATCTATGAGCGAAGGTAATCTCCCGTAAGATTGGAAAATTGCGAATGTTATCCCAATTTTAAACAAGAGCGTAAAAGATGATCCATCGAATTATATCCTTTTTCTCCCCCATGAAATGCATTGCAAAATTCTCTATCCTACCGAGAAGTGCCTCAAAATAATTTGTTAATTAGTGCAACGACTGGCAATCGGAGCTCAACCTAGACATATGTTCGGTAGTTCGCAAGGAAATCCTTTGCCAGTAATAATTCGTATAGCCTTCGAGAGAAAACATTGCCAAGAGTGAAATATCTTGAAATAACGAATAACTTAACTTATGGTACCCACATCCGTAATATATGTGGGCGAACTCAAAGGGGCTAAGGAATTAGGCTTCGTCAAAAGAATAGTCGGTAAAAGCGAAGAAAAATTCCACGAGCAATGTTACTTTGTGTCAGTTAGGCCTCATTTGAATATACGATATATATATATATATATATATATAAGAAATGCATTGCTGAAATCTTTGAAGATTTTTTTAAATGCCTTCCCGATAAGCTGGAAAGATAAAACCCTGAATGGTGACAGAAGCGTTTGAAAACTTTCTTCCATGAATATCATCGTTCGTCTAGTGGTCCTTGGTTCGATGCAAGAGGGTCATTCCGATTCCTCCATGTATTTCAAATGGGGAAAGCGGAATCTTATTTTGGGACCTTCCCGATAAGATATTAAATCGAAACTTTGGAACAAGTAAGGATGGCACTTACCTAATATTATTTTGCTATCTTCTCTCACGGAAGAGTCCTGAGTTCGACGCTAGGCGGTCTTTTGCGCGAATTTTTTCAATCTGTTTTGAGGCCGTTCTCGATGCGATAGAGCAATTAAAATCTCGGTGTTTACAGATGAGATGGTCTTCCATCGTACCAAACGAAGAAATGTTACCAAATGTCCGTGTGTTCGACGCCAGGTGGGTCCGAAATGCCTCCGTAAGAAATGCATTGCTGATATCAGGGACGATTTTTTTCAATGCGTTCCCGATAACCTGGAAAGATCAAACTCCGTGTGGCGACGGAGGCGTTTGAAATCCTTCTTTCATTAAGTTCACCGTTCGTCTAGCGGTCCTTGGTTCGATGTGAGAGGGTCGTTCCGATTCTACCATGCATTTCAAACGGGAAAAACGGAATCTTATTTTAGGACCTTCCCGATAGAATATTGAATCGCAACTTTGGGATAAGTCATAATTGTACTCACCTAATGTTAATTCGCTATTTTCTCTCACAGAAGGGTCCTGAGTTCGACGCTAGGCGGTCATTAGCGCGAATTTTTGCAATATGCAATGCAATAAGATATTGAATCGAAACTTTGAAACACGTCAGAGTGGCGCTTATCTATTATTCGTATGCCATTGTCTCTCACAAATGGGTCCTGTGTTCGACGCCAGGCGGTCATTTACGCAAATTTTTAAAAATTGTTTTGAGGCCTTTCTCTATGCAGGAGACTATTCAAAATCACAGCGTTTGCGTTTGAAGTAGTTTTCTATCGAACCGGTGGAAGAAAGGTTACATATGACCGTGAGTTCGATGCCAGATGGATGAATAATTCTCACGTTCGAAATGCATTGCGGCAATTTTTAAGAATTTTGCTGGATAAGCTTCGATAATGATACCCGTAAGGGGAACTTATTGTTAAATTTGTACCAATTAGCTTGCAGTATGCAAGCAACTTTTACTCGTATATATATATATATATATATATATATATATATATATATATATATATATATATATATATATATATCTATTATATATAGCTAACTCTCCGGATATACCTATATAGATATATATATATATATATATATATATATATATATATATATATATATATATAGGGGATACGAATTCTGACCATGTTCCACAAGCGCCATCGACGTCAGATTTTTTCGACGTACTGGCCCTACACTCTAGACGCCAGAAAAATGCAGACATCGACGCTAGCTATCATGGGTTCGATACCAGAAATTCCTAAAAATCGCAATTTTCCCATAAGAATGCATTGCGCGGATTTTTGAAAATTATTTTGAGGCACTTATCGTTAAGATAGAGGAACCAAAATCTCGGAGGTTAAAGTTGAGGTACTCTTCTATGGTTCTTATGGAAGAAATGTTGCCATATGACCGTGACTTCGACTCCAGGTGAGTCCGAAATTCCTCCATAAGAAATGCATTGCTGAAATCTTTGAAGATTTTTTAAATGCCTTCCCGATAAGCTGGAAAGATAAAACCCTGTATGGTGACAGAAGCGTTTGAAAACTTTCTTCCATGAATATCATCGTTCGTCTAGTGGTCCTTGGTTCGATGCAAGAGGGTCATTCCGATTCCTCCATGTATTTCAAATGGGGAAAGCGGAATCTCATTTTGGGACCTTCCCGATAAGATATTGATAAGTGCCATTATGACTTGTTCCAAAGTTTCGATTCAATATCTTATCGGGAAGGTCCTAAAATAAGATTCCGTTTTCCACACTTGAAATGCATGGTGGAATCGGAATGACCCTCTTGCATCGAACAAAGGACCACTAGACGAACGGTAAAATTCATGAAAGAATGTTCTCAAATGTCTCCGTCGCCACACGGGGTTTGATCTCTCCAGCTTATCGGGAAGGCATTGAAAAAAATTTTCATAAATTGCAGCAATGCATTTCTTATGGAAGAATTTCGGACCCACCTGGAGTCGAACTTACGGTCATTTGGCAACATTTCCTCCATAAGAACCATAGAAGACTACCTCAGCTTCAACCTCCGAGATTTTTGTTCCTCTATCTTACCGATAAGTGCCTCAAAATAATTTTTAAAAATCCACGCAATGCATTCTTATGGGAAAATTGCGATTTTTGGGACATTCTAGTATCGAACCCATGACACCTAGCGTCGATGTCTGCATTATTCTGGCATCTAGAGTGTAGGGCCAGTACATCGAAAAAATCTGACGTCGACGGCGCTCGTGGAACATGGTCAGAATTCGTATCCCCTATAAATATATATATATATATATAGGTACGAGTAAAAGTTGCTTGCATACTGCAAGCTAATTGGTAAAAATGTACTATAAGTTCCCCTTATGGGTAACATTTTCGAAGCTTATCCAGCAAAATTCTTAAAAATTGCCGCAATGCATTTCTTACGTGAGAATTTTTAATCCATCTGGCATAGAACTCACGGTCAAAGGTAACCTTTCTTCCACTGGTTCTATAGAAAACTACTTCAAAATCGAAACTTTGGACCAAGTAAGGATGGCACTTATCTAATATAATTTTGCTATCTTCTCTCACGGAAGAGTCCTGAGTTCTACGCTAGGCGGTCTTTTGCGCGAATTTTTTCAATCTGTTTTGAGGCCGTTCTCGATGCGATAGAGCAGTCAAAATCTCGGTGTTTACAGATGAGATGGTCTTCCATCGTACCAAACGAAGAAATGTTACCAAATGTCCGTGTGTTCGACGCCAGGTGGGTCCGAAATGCCTCCGTAAGAAATGCATTGCTGATATCAGGGACGATTTTTTAAAATGCCTTCCCGATAAACTGGAAAGATAAAACCCGGAATGGTGACAGAGGCGTTTGAGAAGATTCCTTCATGACGTCCACTGCTTCTCTAGAGGTCCTTGGTTCGATGCTAGAGCGTCATTCCGATTCTACCATGCATTTCAAACGGGAATAACGGATCTTATTTTAGGACCTTCCCGATAAGATACTGAATTGAAACTTTGAAACACGTCAGAGTAGCACTTCTCTAACATTTATATACCATTGTCTCTCACGAACGGGTCCTGTGTTCGACGCCAGGCGGTCATTTACGCAAATTTTTAAAAATTGTTTTGAGGCCTTTCTTTATGCAGGAGACTATTCAAAATCACAGCGTTTGCGTTTGAAGTAGTTTTCTATAGAACCAGTGGAAGAAAGGTTGCATATGACCGTGAGTTCGATGCCAGATGGATGAAAATTTCTAACGTAAGAAATGTATTGCGGTAATTTTAAAAATTTTGCTGGATAAGCTTCGAAGATGACACCCGTAAGGGGAACTTATTGTAAATTTTTACCAATTAGCTTGCAGTATGCAAGCAACTTTTACTCGTATATATATATATATATATATATATATATATATATATATATATATATATATACTCGTATATATATATATATATATATATATATATATATATATATATATATATATATTGCTTGCATACTGCAAGCTAAATATATATTCGTTGCCAATGGAAAGATGAAGAATCACAGGAAATGATATTTTTAGAGAATTTAGCGGTAAAAATATTCTTAAGTGAAAATCTTACATCAATTATGGATTTTGCACTTATTGAATCGTAATAAATAGTGCCTACCGCACTACCAGATATTTATACCATAATGCAATCCATTCATGAGATTTTTATGTCATATTCGTAGTCATATGATGAATGATAATGATTATATCTTGATATTTGGACTGAAAAGGAATTTTGTAAAGATTATCTTTTGAAAATAAATTAAAGAATCCGAGCAGCGGCGTATAAAGAAAAGCGTTCATGTCGTGCATAGTAAGGATGCTATTGGAAAATGATGTGGAATATACAGAAAGTGTGTGATAAGCTAGAACTCCCGTGAAAAAGGAGATACATCGATTTTAAATGCAGCAACAAAACTGAAAAAATATAAGACAAATTACAGATCTGAAATGCATGAAAAATTTTAAGCTGTCTTTTCAAATATTGCAGCATTGAACAAAGACTTGCAGACCAATGTTGCAGTCAATACATTATTCCAAAATCTTGTAATTGAAAGAATTAAAGAAGAAGTTGCCAAAGAAAGGAGGATCAACATGAAGAAGTGCAAGCTGAGATACAAAGAGAGTCACAAGAATTTATCCCAGACTCAAGATAAAAATGTTGGTAATAAGGGACATCCTAAGGAACTACCAGAACACAAAGAAGTGGAAGAAACTAGAAAATCAACTTACTGCAGAGGGTAGAATATGGGGGAACTGATCCAACTAAACTACCAAGAAGTGAAGACGCTCGCGTAATAGGCGTCCAAAAAGGTACTTCCAAAATTTGTAGCATATGTGATACTCTGATGTATACTTGTGTTGTCTGCGCTCATTTCGGCTACAAAATGAAGAAAAACACTATAATTAAGAAGTGTGACAGACGCAAGGAGCCACCTTGGAGTAGAAATGAAAAGTACCGGAAGGCCCATGGTGTGGATATAAACTTCTATGTAGCGTATTTCACATTGTCATGATTTCCTATCGAGAGATCTGCAATCTGATAATAGTATCCTGTGATTCGTATAGTGTGATTATTTTTCGGTATTTATGTATAGCGCATCTGTTCCTGCTGAGGTCGTGCTGATTGGAGCAAAGGCGTTTTTCGAATCGAAGAGAGAGCACCAAAGTGAAGGGAGGGAGAAAGTGATTCGGCCAAGTGAAAGGGCAATCGGAACAAAACCTAAGACCAATCATATTCACCGATCATATAATAATAATCGATATTTATTGCAGCGAATCTCTCTCACTTCTGATCCTACGTCATATGAAATTTTAGGGAAAGAGAGAGCTAGAAAAAAAAAAGAAAAGTAATTTTGGGGTTTAAAAAGCTAAGTCTACTCTCAGGAAAAACAGCAGGAAAACAAAGCAATAAGAGGTTGTGAAAAACCTACGAAACAAAAAGATAAATATCTAACTTTTAAAGAAAGGACAGATCGAGAAATCTGAAAGCAAACAAGCGATACACTTTACAGAGCCAATCCGAAGGTAAATACGTAAGTAAATAAAAAATAAGAAAATGAAAGAAAACAGAAAAATAATGAAAATAGAATAATAAATAAATATTCGTCAAAATAAGTTGTGTCAATAAGCTAAGTTGAAATATCTGCGGTTAAATGAGCCTTGGAAATGAACACAATAAATGAAATTCGAAAGTCAACCTCAAATGAACTTCCACTTGTAATGCAGAACAAAACAAAAGTAGAATTTTATTATGAATAAAGATTAATGAGAAACACCTATAGCCTCGCGAACCGTGATGACTTATCGGTTTACTATAGATTAGGGATAAATAAATAAATGTGATGCCAAGTATCATTTGAGCAGTCCAGGTTTTATTCTCTCGTGAATTTGAAAACTGAATTAAATTTGAATGTGAATTTGAAATTGAGTAAATAAAGCGAAAATTTGCAATCTTCGGGAATAAAATAAAGAAAATTCATATTCCTGAAATTGGAAGTATATAAAGTGTAGAGATATATAAAAATTCATTCCAATGATAAAAAACTACTGATCAGTAAATTAAAAGTTGATAAGGACTCAGGCCAAATCTGCGTTACAAACGGGTTGTGTAACGCTGACTGGCTTGTATGATATTTTCGGAAAATTGTCTGCTCTTCGCACCAAGAGTCATACAAACGCCATTCTAACTCTCTACCAGAGGAAATGATTTAGATCTCAAAGTTCGCATCAGCAGCAACATTTGGTTGGAGATTGTTCTGCTAACGATATGTTAAATTTATTATCAGAAAATTAGTCAAGAAATCGATAAGAAACCATTCTAAAGGAGATAAGAACGACACAACCGATGTAAAACCAATTTTGGTCTGAGGCCTCTTGATAATCATCCGCGCCTAAAGCGGTACGTTTGCCATGTGTTTCGTGCGAATGCTTATTAAGCGGCCTTTTACTTTAATGGGCGATTCATTATTATATGGTCTTTGTTTAGTTAAATCTTTTCAACGACTGAATGTGGCCATCGGAAGTATTGAAAAGTGTAATCGAAATTCCAGAGAAAGGTTGTTCACTTTCCTGCCTAATCGAGAAAATTCCTAATATTCCTAGTAGACTCTTTACCACGCTCACGCTCTTCTTTTACATGCGTTTTACTCGTCTTTAGCTGTATATTCGAAGACTTTTCTATTTTGTGTGACGCAAAGAAATTAGCTTTTGAAGTCTGATCACCACTTTAATGTGACCCTTTTCTTGCTAATTTGGTTGCTTATAGTATGTACATACAGATTTTTAAACTTAGAATTTCTTTTTCCTCAATATTCCATAATTATGCGTGAATGAGCGAAAGAAGCTGGAGATGAGATTTAAGAGGATTTGATTTCTGGGAAAGTGATACAAGAAAAGATAAAACAAATTACGTAAATTTTACGAAAAATACTTTATTTCTAAAGACAACTTTTGTAACAATACAGGTATGTGTTGGCCTAGCAAATTAAGGCATTTTTTCAATAACTTCCCTTGTTAAAGTACATTGACACATATATTTATACAATGGCATTTATCTTCTTCACTGTCCACTCTTGAACAAGTCGGGAGCTGAAAAGAAGGAACATATTTTTAAGTATGCGTCTCATTTTGAACGGTTGTAAGGAGAACATTAACATATTATTTTGTTTCTCACAAGTTATACATTAGCTCTTTCTTACGTGGGTATTGTGGGAAAACTTGAATGATTTCTCTCTGCTGATATTCAGGCTGCTGTGATTGCTGAAATGGGTATCCGAAGACGGGCCAATATCCCAGGTCGCTGTTGACAAACAATCATATTGATGAATGGACTGATTCAATAGATTAAGTACATTTCATTGTGAAATTTCGAGCTAGAGTATTTACGATTGATTTTCTAAACACCATCAGAGATATGAAAAGAGGATTGAAAACTTGATGTTGCAATTCGAACTTCTATTTCTTAAATAAGAAACTGACTCACACTTTCTTGAGTAGGATGGGAAGGACAAATCCCTGTCCCAAGGCAATGTAGCACATGAGCAGCACCAGCCACACCTGCGAACACCAAACCGAAATAACTTTTCACGAAATTTTCCATAAATATTGGAAATAATCATTCGATAGAAAATCTCGCACGATCTGAAATCAATATGTTTCTTTTCCAATTTGAGACAATATTCGAATATGATAATGATTCGTTTTCATTTGGGCATGAATTGCATCTAATCCGTCTACTAACACTCGAGAGAAAGAGGGAATAAAAATAGAAAGAAAGACTACTTTGTGGGTATCCTAAGCTAGTGCTTTGGAAGAATACCCCACAGCGAAGGGCAGAAAGTAAACTTTACTTGGTTTATCCGCGCAATGTAAAACTGAATGTTCAACTCACCGCTATCCTTCGTCCAGCCATTGCTCGTCTCTGATTCTCTTTTACGCCCTCCGATACCTGGTTAACCCTTATATACCCTTCAAGCGACCTCCCTCGCCCTTGAAAGACCTTTTTTTTTACTACCACTAAGAAGACGCTCTTCATCTACCTACCTTATCCTTTAATGTTTTCAATTTGTAGCCCGAAAAACTGTGAAATTAACGCTTATAGAAAATTGGCGAAGGAGACAATTGAGTTTATAAACAGCGACTTCCTTTCATTATTTGCTCGATTTACGTTTATCTAAGAAACACTTCCGATATCTTTTGTTTCGTTTAGTTTTGTTTTTCGGCACATCCTAAAAGTAACTTGAGGAATCTTGAAAGAATTTACGTGAAAAGTTACATTCACAAGTGGTATTTTGCCATTTCAAGGAAATGCCATGTTCGTGGATAAATTATAATTTTTAAGAATCTCTTTTTAAGTTATTTTATTTGTGAAGCAATGCTTTGTATATTCTGATAACCTGTATCTGTAAGGTTCGTGAACGTTGATCGAGTTAATTATTATCATCATCATCGAGATTATAATATTAATTTATCAGTACAAACGGCGCATACAGTAGGAATTTTCATAAATGGCTAAGATGAATCATCGCCAAACTTGATGGGTAACTTTCTAATGATATCGAAATCCCTCTTAAATTGGATATATATCTATTGAAGCTGACCATTCATTTGATCGAAAGAAGGCATTTCAAAGACTAATCGGCAAAGATTACTACTTTCCTTAGACCTGAGGTTAGTACTTTTTTTCATATAATCTAAAAAATTCCACTAAACGAATGATTTTATCAAGCAAATCACTTCCGATTGGCGGCATTTGGAATAAGTCTTCAGTTTCTCTGAATTTCGACGATGGATGGATTCATCAGATGGTCAGGTTCTACTTAAGCCAATATTGTGTTTTAAAATGTTTTAAGGCTAAATCCGTTCAATGACGGACTCAAATTATTCGTTAGGTTTTCATAGAATCAACTCAAAAGACCACAACTTCTCGTTTTTATAAGTAATGTTATCGATAAGTAATCATAACAGTGAATATGACCAGTCTTGAATCTTCATCGACCTCCCCTTCAGTTGTGTCTTCAGTATGTATGGAAAGAGATTTTTGTCGTCCCCTTAGTTAGTTTGGTGTCATTGTCATTTCTCCCGCGGATTCGAGGGGAGCGAAGCGCATTGCACAAAAAATATTTATTCGCCTCTCAAATCTACAACTCATCATGTGAGAGCGATTTAAACTTGCTTTACATTTTGAAAATATCGAAAGGATAACTTATGTGGTGATGGAACGATGGCAACATATTTGCAAGAAGTAAAACTTTTAGTTGCTTTTGTCTTCGAAACAGATAATTAATGAACAAAATGTATCTATTATTAAAAAATTTAATAGAATAAGTATAACAAAAGCTTGTAAAATGGAGTAGGGTTCCCTTTTTATCGAAATTGTCAGGCAAGACTTGAAAGCATAAAGGGAGCAACATCTTAATTTGAACCATCTTTGAATATATTCATCAAAATTCAGAACCACAATTTGAGTTCATTCGATTTTCACATAACCTAATTTTCATTTTTATTATCAAATCGATATTTAATGGGCGCATAAACAATGTTTTTAAAGAATTTAAAAACAAAGATTTAATTTGGAAATGAAACAAAGTAAAACAAACGGACCTGATGGAATTCGTGAAATGAATTATTCCATATTTACGCATATAGTTCATGTAATCTTCAACATGTAGTTGAATTAATAAGTCCATGAATAATCAGAAAAGGAAGTTTGAGTTTTAACAAAAGATTCCAGAGAATCCTTTTTGGAAAATGGTCTAAAAATTCTCCGATTCGATATCGATAAATGACTATTTTAGAGGTAGTGAGATTGGAAGTTTATCAAACAAATTTTTTTACTACATGAAGATCTAGAAGCCCACTCCGACAGTATTTTCAGGTGAAATTTATGTTATGCATTGATTATATCTAACGACTATATGAATTTCATTCTTTTTTCATTCATTCATTCGTTTCATTCATTTGTCATGATTCATTTCGGATGAACAGAAATGATTACGAAATTCTTCAATTACATGCTAGAAAAAAAAAAAAAAAAATATATATATATATATATATATATATATATATATATATACTTATTCCTATTTGCATTAGGAATTTTAAACTGAGTCTTACCTTTGCTTTAAACGAACATTCAAATTGCTTTATCTTCGTTCGCTCACTTTTGTTGTCCTCCATTTCATGAGGCCGCATTCCTAACCATCAAATTCCGTTGCATTGATGCGGTATAATTTTGCTTCGAGGCCTAACATTCTTGGGATATTTCTCTTTCACTCCCCAACTCGAATTTCAGATCCTTCGTACGATACGGTAGCTAAACGATGGTTAACCCATTTCCGCTGGAGGAACACAAAGTAAATATCTCTTTATATCGTGTAGTGTTCTGAGAAATTCTAGGAAGAGAGATGTGAGTAAATAAAATGAAATAACTATGGTTGTTTATGGAACCCGTTTCTCGCTTAATCCCTTCTCAGACAATTTATCCTGTCGTTTGTGAGCAGAGCTGTCGATACGATCAGTTCGGAACAGAACGTTATATTGTCTGCTTTCGTCACAGAGCAGAGAAAGAATGCAGTATTTTATGGGCGTTGAGTTAGAAACGCCTCTTAGCGGAACTGTTACTCTTCCCTTGTCCGTGGTAAAAATTGATTTCCTGTGAAGTAAATGACCAAACTGAAGAAACAAGGAAGCTTCTTTTCCAAAAAGTTGATCTTTCTTAATAAAAGTGACAAGGAGGCAACTGGTATCTCAGAACAATACTTCGATACCTTGAATATCTTGTGGAAAATAAAGCAAACTAAAGAAGCTTTTTCAAATTATGGTGAAAATCATTTTAGATCAAATCGATTCCTTCTCATAAAACTGAAATTTATTCTCATTGTCAAAAGTACTGCACTTTACTCTCATTGTCTAAAGTAAAAGAAATAAAAAATTGTAAAATATAAGTTTTCCCGCTTCCATCTTATAAAACGGTTTTCATTCAAAGACTTCTTAACCGGGTTTACTTTCATCTTCAATTGATGGGTCCTAAATTCTTCGTTATAAATAAAACTATCGGATTTCAAATTAAATGTACCTTGCTGTTGTGACATTATTGCAACACGACGCATTGGAAACAACAAATTAAAAGTAATTTCACATTCTTTTAATAGAAATTGTACCCCGGCATTGATTGAAAGCCAGGAATTACTGTTCACATGAAAGCACCCAAAGAAACGGCACTTTTGAGGCTTTTCGTGAAAAGTGCCTTTTCCACAAGTGCCGTTGACGTGAAATTATATATATATAACTTTTATTCGTATGTATATATATATATATATATATATATATATATACGAGTAAAAGTTGCTTACATACTGCAAGCTATCAGTTGAATGCAGTATCGTACCAAGTAATGCCTCAAATCAATTTCAAAACTTCGCGCAAAAGACCGCCTGGCGACGAACTAAGGACCCGATCGTGCGACACAATTGCATATTAATGTAAGATAAGTGCCATTCTGACCTGTTCCAAAGTTTCAATTCAATATCTTATAAAGAAGGTCCTATAATAAGAATACGCTATCCCCCTTTGAAATACACGGTAGAATAGAAATGACGCTCTGGCTTCGAACGAAGAACCGTCAGAGGAACGGTGAACTGCGTATATAAATCACATGAATTACACCTATGTACGTATATTACATTTTGTATCGTTCCCGGTAATCGAATATGCATTCAAAATAATTGTAAAAATTGACCGCCATTCATTTTAACTGGAGAATTTTGCACCCACTTGGCGTCGAACTCACGGTCATTTGGTAACATTTCTTCCTTTCGTACTATGGAAGACCATCTCATCTCAAACCACCGTGAATTTCACTGTTCTATGGCTCGGAGGAAGGATTCAAAACAATTTTCGAAAATTCGCGCAAAAGACCGCCTAGCGTCGAACTCATGACCCTTCCGTGAAAGAAGATAGGAAAATAATATTAGATAAGTACCATCCTTACTTTTTCATCAAGTTTCATCCTTACATGTACTAATAGTAATGCCTCAATTTTGAAAACTTCGCGCAAAAGACCGCCTGACGTCGAACTAAGGACCCGATCGTGCGAAACAATAGCACATTAATATTAGATAAGTGCCATTTTGACCTGTTCCTAAGATTCAATTCAATATTTTATCGGGAAGGTCCCAACATAAGATTCCGTTTTCCCCGTTTGAAATGCATGGTGGAATCGGAATGACGTTCTTGCATCGAATCAAGGATCACTAGACGAACGGTGAAATTCATGCAAAAATGTTTTCAAACGCCTCCGTCGCCACACCGGGTTTTATCTTTCTAGCTTATCGGGAAAGCATGGAAAAAAAATTTCAAAAATTGCAGCAATGCATTTCTTACTGAAGCATTTCGAACCCACCTGGCGTCGAACACACGGTCATTTGCTAACATTTCTTCCTTTGGTACTATGAAAGACCATCTCATCTGCAAACAACGTGATTTTGATTGCTCTATCGCATCGAGAACGGCCTCAAAACAGATTGCAAAAATTCGCGTAAAAGACCGCCTAGCGTCGAACTCAGGACCCTTCTGTGAGAGGAAATAGCGAATTAATATTAGATGAGTGCCATTCTCACTAATTCCACAGTTTCGATTCAATATCTTATCGGGAAGGTCCTAAAATAATATTCCGTTTTCCCCGTTTTAAATGCATGGTGGAATCGGAATGACCCTCTTGCATCGAACCAAGGACCACTGGACGAACGGTGAAATTCATGGAAGAATGAGCAATCAAAATCACGTTGTTTGCAGATGAGATGGTCTTCCATAGTACTTTAGGAACAAATGTTACCAATGGCCGTATGTTCGACGCAAGCTGGGTCCGAAATGATTCCGTAAGAAATGCATTGGTGAAATTTTGGACGATTTATTTTAAATGCCTTCCCGATAAGCTTCAAAGATAAAACCCGGAATGGTGACAAAGGCGTTTGAGAAGATTCTTTCATGTTATTCGCCGTTTCTGCAGTGGTCCTTGGTTCGATGCTAGAGCGTCATGCCGATTCTACCATGCATTTCAAGCGGGAAGAACAGAATCTCATTTTAGGACCTTCCCGATAAGATACTGAATTGAAACTTTGAAACACGTCAGAGTGGCGCTTATCTATTATTCGTATGCCATTGTCTCTCACAAGTGGGTCCTGTGTTCGATGACAGGCGGTCATTTACGCAAATTTTTAAAAATTGTTTTGAGGCCTTTCTCAATGCAGGAGACTATTCAAAATCACAGTGTTTGCGTTTGAAGTAGTTTTCTATAGAACCAGTGGAAGAAAGGTTGCATATGACCGTGAGTTCGATGCCACATGGATGAAAATTTCTCACGTAAGAAATGTATTGCGGCAATTTTTAAGAATTTTGCTGGATATGCTTCGAAGATGATACCCGTAAGGGGAACTTATTGTTAAATATGTACCAATTAGCTTGCAGTATGCAAGCAACTTTTACTCGTATCTATATAGGTATATCCGGAGAGTTAGCTAAATATAATAGATAGCTAACTCTCCGGATATACCTATATATAGGGGATACGAATTCTGACCCTGTTCCGCAAGTGCCATCGACGTGAAAGTTTTACGACTTACTGGCCCCATACTCTAGATACCAGAATAATTCAGAGTTTGCTGATAGCTATCATGGGTTAGATATCAGAATGTCCCAAATATTGGAAAATTTCCCATAAGAATGCATCGCGCATTTTTGAAAATTATTGTTGTGGTACTTATCGGTAAGATAGAGAAACCAAAATCTCGAAAGTTGGAGTTGAGGTGATCCTCTATGGTTCTTATGGAAGAAATGTTGCCAAATGACCGTGAATTCGACGCCAGGTGGGTGCGACATTCTTCCGCTAGAAATACATTGCTGCAATTTTTGACAATTTTTTTAATGCCTTCCCTAGAAGCTGGAAAGATATAACCCGGAATGGTAAGAACAATCTTACATGCGGATAACCGTTTCTCTAATGGTCCTTGGTTCGATGCCAGAGCGTCATTTCCATTCTACTATTCTACCGGGGATGACGGACTCTTATTTGAAACTTTGGAACAGGTTAGAATGGTACTTATCTAACATTAGTATGCCGTCCTCTCTCACGAACGGGTCCTGAGTTCGACATCAGGCGGTCTTGTCGCGAAATTTTGAAATTTGTTTTGAGGCCTTTCTTGGTACGATACTGCATTCAATTGATTAGCTTGCAGTATGCAAGCAACTTTTACTCCTATATATATAGGTATATCCGGAGAGTTAGCTATATATAATAGAGATAATTATCATCATCAGCCATCCTCTATCCGATGTCGGATGTAGGCCTCCCCAAGCGCTTTCCAATTCTCTCTATTCTGAGCTTCTCTTTGCCATGTCACCCCTAAGTACTTAATGATGTCTCTGTTCCATCGGTCCTTTGGTCTTCTTTTTGGTCTCTTCACATCTCTTGGTGTCCAGTTGAGAACCGCTCTTGTCCAACGGTTGTCGTTTCTTCTCGCCACATGGCCTGCCCACATCCATTTCAGTGACCTTACTTTATCTATGATGTCTGTTACTCCGGTCTTCATCCTCACCCAGGTGTTGCGTTTCCTGTCTCTTCTTGTGATCCCAAGCATACACCTTTCCATACTTCTTTGCGTTGTCTGAATGTCGCTGGGTTATTGCTGCGTTTAACACCCAGGTTTCTTTTCACTAACACTGGTATAATGCATTGGTTGAAGACCTTCCTCTTCCAGACCATTGGCATTTGTGACTTAAGAATACGTGCATTTCTTCCGAAGGCACTCCAGCCGAGTTTAATTCTTCTGTTTACTTCGTTAATCCTGTTGTTCTCTCCTGTGGGTTGTCCTAGGTATGTGTATTCTGAGCAGACATCCAGAGGCGTCCCTTCAAATTTGATTATTTCTTGTGCTGCAAAAGAGTTATACATTACCTTTGTTTTTGATAAATTTATCCTGAGTCCTATCTTCTGTCCTACTGTGTTCAGTTCATGAAGTCTTGAAGCTAGATCTTCTCCGTCGGTTGCGAAGAGTACTATATCATCTGCAAGGCGCAGATGACTGATGTGCTCCCCATTAATCCGTAGACATTTCTGCTCCCAGTCCAAGGTTTTAAAAACTGATGTGATATATATCAATTACTATATAACTCCCTTCTCAATCTTGAATTCTTCAGTAACTTCGTGTAGCATTACTGAGGCTGTGGCATTTTTATAAATTCTGCGTAGGAGACAGATGTACTCTGCATCTACTCCTTGTTTTTCCAGAGCTTCAAGTGTAGAGGAGGTACTTACCGAGTGGAAGGCCTGAGCATAGTCCACAAAGCATAGTACTAGTGGCATCTCATATTCATTCTTTCTGCTGATTATTTCTTGTAGTGTGTGGATGTGGTCCATAGTACTGAAGCCCTTCCGGAATCCAGCTTGTTCTCTAGGCTGGGCAGATGATAGAGTAATCTTTATCCGTTCAGCTGTTATCCTCATGAATGTTTTGTAAATAACAGGAAGGAGACTGATGGGGCTGTAATTCTTGAGATCTTCCTTGCTTCCTTTATTGTGCAAAAGGACTATTCTTGCATGATTCCAGTCCTGGGGGATTCTTCCTTCTTTCAGGCAATTAGTGAATAACCGCGCTAAAACGTGTGCAACTTCTGTTCCACCAAGTTTTAAATATTCTGCTAACACTCCATCTATGCCTCCTGCTTTTCCGTTCTTCGTCTGCTTTATTGCTGCAGTTACTTCTTCTGGGAGAATAGAGAGGGGATCTCGTTGGTTTTGGCTTTTTTCTTGGTTTTCCCCTTCAGCATTTTCTTCCTTCTTGTATAGGTTGCCAAAGTATTCTGCTACCGTCCTTAGTATTGCTTGTCTGTTGCAAGTTCTTGTACCATCTTCCTTCTGTATGGCTAAAATCTGTTTTCTAAATTCTAAATTCTGTTTAACGTACTCAAAATTTCTCTCTATCGATCTCATCTTAAATCCTTCGCGCGATCTTTCCTTGAGTTTGTCGTGTTTATCTCGGCATTTCTCTTTCATAGTTATCATATTTATAGAATTAGAGTTTAAAGATATATTAATTACTATTGCAATCTTAGATGCATAAAAATATTTGGATAATAATTGGGAATTTATTTGTAAATAATGTTCTGTTGAAACGTAGAAAAATATGTAGAAATAAGGATGAATTAGGTTACAGTGGGAATACGAGAAGTCATGATTCTTATCTTTAGCGAACGCGATATTTTCGGTCTGGAGAATAAAATATATGTTTACCAGGTTATAGCGAGAACAGATGGCCTGTACTAGTCTCTTTTTCTGGATAAATTAAGGTGCGCTAATAACACAGTTATCTAGGTAGTTTGGTTTTACACACGGCGACACGTCTTACTGCTACTCGCTGTATATTAATGTAAATGTAAATCTTCATACGTCCAGTTCAAACATTGGATATTCATTTACTGCGATCGACTTTCCGAGGGAAATTTTTAATTACACGTCTTAAGTTTTTCATTCAACGATTTGAAATCGTTAAGTCGTCAGAGTAATTACTAAGATGGCACATTGGTACAAAGTAAAATTTGTATTTTGTCAAGGGAGTATAATTTTTCCATAATTTAGTCCTGCACTCGTAGGAAATTCTTAATATAAATTTATTTACACCATTCGTATCCTAGAATACGTGAAATCTTTGTATGTCCGGAATTGAGAGGAAAAATACCAATTCCATAGTTAATACAAACAGGATTTCATAAAAACCGAATACATTTTGCGCATATATCGGACTTTTCTTACATTTTGCATCAGCGAGCTCGGTGACCTCGGTCATTGCGTAGAAATGCATTCAGTTTTCGATGCTTCGCGAGGAAAGTTATTAACCATACATTGAGCACTTCAAAGCATTGCAGGCGCGAAGAATTGTTTTCCCTTTCGTGCTTCTATCAACTGGACTAAGGACCCTCCCCTTTACAGCCACCCAGTGGAAACTATCCTCTGCCTAATTCAAAGCTCCTTCCTAACCACGGGGCTGAGGAAATGAGATGTATTTGCACTCGTAAAAAATATTCCCAAATAATATTATGATTCTAGCGTATTTTAGTCAGTGAGGACTTTCTAACAGACGACCCAATTTTTTAATACAGAAACGTATTTTATGAACGTCTGACTTTATAAAGTTCATTAGCCGTATTATACTACCATAATAAATTGTTAATAAGCTGCTAAAATGGACTTCTCAGTTTGTTGGGAAATGTCATAATTATAACCAATTCCTAATTAAGAGTTGATTGTGCAGCCGCTTGACGCATCTTATTGGCATATGAAGGGCACAAGTTCGAATTCCGCTCAAGTTAAATGTGCATTTTAACTTAAACTTCTCTTGTTGGGGAAATGAACGAATGTGACATATGGTTGCCAAATATATTTATGCACCCCTGTGATAAATATACATTTATCGGAGAAATAAAATTCACTATGGGAAAATAGTAATTGGGTTTACCAAGGATTTGGAACCGATTATTCCAATTGTCGGTCAAGAACATGTTTCGTGTGTCAGCGGAAAAGAATTCTCTCTTATACAAAGAATTCGAAGTCCTTCGCTAGAAAGAAGTGTTTTATTTGACAGGGCTTCCTGATTTCTCGAAGCACGATGAGCCTTTCGCTTCCAGTGCAGCGGGTTTTCAAAATCCTGAGCGTCACTTACAAAAACAAACAGGTCATTTGGCAAGGCAAGGAGCTTCACTCAGGCTTATTATTACTATGAAATCATCGAGGTCTTCACGTAGAGAGACGGACAGCCAACATACTGCTCAAGCGAATCTTTTTCATTTTTAGGCTTTAAACAGAAGTCTTGAGAACTATTGACATTTTCCTGTTTATTATTAATTATTGTTCGCCTACAACAAGGTCAATTCGCGAGTTCACACTTTCCAATATTCTCAGCGGTGATTCGATATAAATAATATAGATTTAGATGTATATCCCGCGAGCCACCATATGTGTAAGGTTGCGGATGTAATAACACCATCATCACTTAATCTACTCTATCAGCCTCTGTAATTGCTCGGGAAAAAAGTAATTGTCTGTCTTTGTGATTACTTCCCTGTAACGATTTGTCAATGGTCATTACTAGTACTAAAATTTCATTTACTCCGTCTTTAAGATGTAAACCGATGAATTGTTTGAAGAGCTTCCGTCAGTTATTAGATCTTCTCACCTGGAGCAAATTCCAACCGAGGGACTCTAGTAAAGCCGTAACGCTACAGTCGAACCTGAAGCCATTTCTTTGACACTCGATGAGTGTCAAAGAAATAGCTTATTTTTCTCTTAAATTCTATCAACGATCTACCAGTAAATCTTTGCACTCTATTCGCACTTCCTATCGCATTTTGAATATATTCATTTTAAGATAACTTACTGCTAAACGTGACTTCCATGTATTTGTTGTCGTGCACTAACTCTACTGGATGTTCCGAAATTTGGTACTGTGCCAGAATAACGTTTTTTGAACCCGTGAAACTCATAGCAACGCATTTATTTATTCTTAAATCAATTCGGAAAATAAACCAGTCATGCTCCTTAATGCTAATTAACGAACTAAACCTCACTTCGAACTTCGAAACCACACAGCTAAAGCTTTGGGATTATCAAACGATATTACACAAAGGAGAGTATTTATCACAATAAATGTCTCATTGTTTTTCACACTCTGTAATTAATTTGAGACTATCCCGTCCTGTCCAGAAAAGTCCCAATAGTAAATAGAAATATTAAATCAGATTTACAACTAAATTAAAATATAAACACATGAGATAGAGGACCTACTCATTGAATTAAGTAGAAACTATTTCTACAAAATATTCAAGGACAAGAAAGATGATAACACATCACAATAAATTTAGTAAATTAGCTGTCATCAAATAGATTGTAGAAGCTAATAATGTTGTATCCATTTTCAAGATTTGGATATTCTTTAGGGAAAAGCAGCATACCAAGTAGCTTTCATTAAATTTTAAAAATTATTTCCATGTAATGCATAATTAGATTTTTTCAAAACGCATGAATTCAATATATCTGCACTATGCCACAAATTCATTGAAAATTTATTTAACAAACTTCCCTTCCTTCTATTTCTTTTCTCTGCTTTTAATCAATTAACCATCTGGACTTACTCCATTCAATCAAATATAATTCACAATGTGGACTTACTCCAAAAAATTAATCAAAAGTAAACATAAAATACATTACCAATCCTCCTTTACAAACACAATTTGAGCAAAGTATTTTATGAAAACGATCTATGAAAAAATGATTACATATGAAAATAATCTGAACTGAAATTCTATTCCCATTAATATTTCTTATCATTGATACCATGTTACCCAGAAATAGTAATTTCAAGAAAAAAAATCCTTTTTTATTCTCATCTTTGATGTATTCCAGAATAGCATATGAAGATGCTTTTCTAACGGAAATAGAACTCATTTCAAATTTAGGCTAACTATAACTCATTCAATGGATTCCCAGTTTTCCTACTCTACTTTTACTTTCAATAATTTTCCATCACAAACAGTTTTCTTTCCAACAGAATGCTCTCCAACATAGTACAGATTCTTCTTCATAATGCCATTCACCTATCTCATGCATTAAATAAGCTGAGAAGAAAAAATAGATGAGAAAATTCCCTCATCAAATACACTCTCACAGCTTTATTAATTTCAGTGAATTCAAGATTATCAAATGAAACCAAATATTCTCCTAAGACAAAAATATGTGTGAGAGCTGTACAAGAAGGATGTAATGCATAAAAATAAAACAGAGGCTTGAAACATTAAGGACATGAACAATCATAGTTCACAAACAGACTGATTTCCAACAACTGTCAAAAATAAAATTTATATTATATGTTAAAGGTCCTCTGAAATTGGACAGTTGTATTGCTGGTTTATATTTCTGTCCACGTTTTCTAAAAAAATAGAGCAAAATTCTCATGGCTGTGTATAAAATGGTGACAAAGCATTAATATACAATTAATTATTTTTATGCCCATTAAAATATGAACATAAATAAGCTATATCAATTTTAATGGATATTTTTAAGAAGTTTAGAAAGTATTTTCTGCAAAAAGTAGTTTCTGCAAATGCAGTGTTTGTTGAGAATCATTCGTGAGTATTCATCCATCATATTTATCAAATTTGTAGCATTACAACTGTTGTTGTCCATACCAGAAATTCTTTACATAGTTTTCATTATCTTTTGAGGTGAAAAGTTATGCAATAATTGAACATCCACAGCTATATTTAAAAAATCAAATCACATATACAACAAGGAGATACAAATAGAATAAAAATAAATTTTGTCAGCGAGTAAATGTATCAAGAGGAGAAAAGGGCATCTTGTGAAGTGAATAAAATCAACAAATTGCTATTGAAATCAAACTCCATGGGCATATTTACAACAATGGGCAAAACCACAAGGCAGAGAGCAGATGATGCACCGTCAATACTGTAACAGTTCTCCCAAACAGTCACATTTACAGAATGAAACAAGAAGAACAATTAGGAAGCATTTGTTTACATAGTCCAGTCACAACAACCTCTCCCTCACTGAGAAACTTTCTTCAGACAGAGTACAAGTAGCTTTCCAGTTTGCTTTTTGGTGGTGGCCGAGTAAATGGTGAGAACCAAGCTAAAGAGAATCTTCCAAAAACAGCTTGAATGCTTTTCCACCTTGACTTCTTCACCCAACGAGCCTCTTCTTTTTTCAACTGCTCAATTCCCTGTAATCAAACAAAACTTGACTTTCTACCAATTTTATAACCTAGATATTTTATCTTAGATACCAGAAGTTAATGTGAAGAATCGTGAAGCATTCTCAATATTTCTTAATTATAAGTTGACTAATGGAATAACCTTATAAGAAAGACAATGAATTTGATTCAATTGAGAAGGTATTGAAAAGGAGACTGATGGAAATAAAATAGACAGACTGACAAAGAGAGAATTGTAAGGAAAACTGAGCAGCCAACAGATTCTGACCCACAAGTCAAAGAGACTGTCTCAGGCATACCTTTGGTGGAATTCCTTCACTATTATATTAAATAAAAACAGTGCTGAATAAAGTTATATTTTAGTTGTAATTGATGAAGTTTACATGGAATTTATTACATTTAGTTAATTTTATATCATACTTTCAAGGAATATCAAAGGCACAGAATAACAAAAGACTAGAAAGAAAACTAGAGAAGGGATGGATGGATGGAGATATATATATATATATATATATATATATATATATATATATATATATATATATATAAATATATATATATATATATAATTTCAAGATTAGAATGAAAATTAGAAGAGTTGTTGATTTGTCAAGCACATAAGATTTTAGATGGTTTGATAAAAGGCCAGAGCAGGAGGCTCTTCATACAAAACATTTGGATAGTAAATTTTAGCAACACTGCTTGCAAACAATGCTTTTCACAAAACATGACTTGGATTATAATCTGCATATTTCCTAGATATAACAACAGTTTGGTTTCCATTCACTTGAAAGGAAGGATTACAAAACAGTAAATAATTGTTTATTTACGTACATTGGCTAAAAAAGTAAAATTTAAAGTCCATAAATAAGACTATCCAAAACATTTAAAATTATAATAGAAATAAAGAGCTATTATTTTTAAGTCTATGTGAATGCAGGTTAAAGCATTAAGTAAGAACACACTTGTTTTACTAAAGCTGCATCAAAACATTTAAAACAAATGTTTTTGTGTGTGTTTATTTAAATGTTGTAATTGATTAGAAGAGTAAGCTTTGATTGATTAGAAAAGTAAATTTGAACGCAAATACTTTCGCTTCCTAACAAAAATTATTTTCCAATATCGATATTCACAATAGTCTTGTTGATTAGATAGCAACTGACCGTTTCATCATTCCATATAGCCTGCAGTTGTGTTCCCAACATGACAGCTGTGAAAATAGCAAACAACAGAGCCTCAAAGATGAGGAAAAGAAGAAATACAACAGTGGCTGGTGGGGAATAGTAGGTGCATTCCTTCCACTCATGTCGAATGCAGATCACAAACTGGTTGATGGCCAGGAACAATGCGTGCACCGATATGACTGCTATGTAAAACTAAAACAAAAAAAATTTAAATCTTTGGCAATCTATGAGTAAATGTCACTACAATACATCATAAATCACAAAAATATGAGATATTTCCTGATCAAAACAAGTCGGTTACAAGTAATGAAAATTGGGGTTGTAACAGAAACGCTCCATCTTGATTGATTAAGATAAGGCATATAGATAATTCATAAAACATTCTCAGAAGCTTTCCATTTATTAGGAGTGTTGATTCTACGAGTTTACTCAACTGCTCATATATTTATATTTTTAAAATAAGGTAAAAGAAAGAGATTTTAAGGAATTATGCTCACATAAATAATCATTCATTCAAATATAAAATGACTAATCATTCAAATTAACATTTTTCCATCTCTGCACATCCTTCTGTTATCACCACATAGTACAGCTAAAGATGAGAACTGTTTGCATAAATCCCTTAAGTGAAACGTGATTTAACAGTTGAACACAACGAAAATTACTACCTAACACATCAGTGTCTTGAGATCACATTTCAAAATAAATTAAAAATTTAGAGAAAGAAAAAAGCATGGCAAATCTATTTTCTATCTGTTACTTATTGATAAAATAATTCTGAGGGATACTAAATTCAATTAAATATTGAAACATAAAAAAACCTTGCTGCGAAGGTTTCTGCGGTGCTGGTTACATGGGTACTGCAAGTTCTTTCGGGCTTCACCGCAATGCGTTGTCTTCATCTCGACGACAGTTTCGCCAGTAGCACACTTCGACCTGAAGACGCCTGCAGGACAGCTGGCAAAACTGTCGTCAAGATGAAGACAACGCATCGCGGTGAAGCCCAAAAGAACTTGCAGTACCCATATAAAACCTTTTTATTTGTACAATTTCTTTGATTTTTCAATTAATGTAGTAGGAGAAGAGAAGACTTCTGCTCTAAATCATCAATATAAGGAAGTTTTATTCCTAAATTTTGAAAAAAATTATAAAAATACATATATGTGTGTGTGTAAAAGAAAAATGACTGAGATTTTCAAATTAACGTATAAACCAATTGAATAGTGATTCTCCAGAATAATCTACCATAATTACCACAGCAGTTGTTTTAATACATAGCATTATTATACTGCATTTTAATAATTTTCGGAAAGCTCCTGATGACAAGTATAATGCGGATTATTGGCATACACCTCACTTTCCTTCCTCATCGATCTGTAGATCATTGTAATATCTAAAAGCAAGAAGTCAAATTTTCTTCCTCACTCCAGCTGCCTTGTGTATATGTTACTAAGTCTGTAACAAATCACTCATTTTTTCAATCCCACTATTAATATTATATTGAAGCTGTTATCATGGAAAGAGTCCAAAACTGTTTGCAATTAATGCAGAATTTTTGTAACCATATAAATATTTATTATTCTTCTTAAAGTTAAACACAGCAAGTTACCTGACAAAGAAAAACTCTAAAAGATATTTTACTCAGTTAAACTCATAGAAAGTGTTTCCCTTCTCAGAGCAACTATTTTGTGAATATTTTTTGTTCTATATAAGAAAAATTTTTATAGGCTTAGGAATGACGTAAAGTAAAATTATGCAACAAAAGATTTTTACATTTAAAATGTTTTATGGCAACTGACAAAATATATCTTACTCTGAAAGGGTTGCAACTTGCAGCACATTCTGAAAAATTACGAAAGCTTCACAAAGAGAACGTAGTTGATTATACATGAAAACAGTTGCAAAAAGCCCTTCATTAGTTGAGGTTATTCATATTGACTATATTTTGCTCACATTTTTACATTCTATTTATAAATTCAAAAACTTAATCTGCAACTTATTTGTAATATTTAACAAAATACGTATAGGTATGAATAGCATGTAAGTATGAATTGGTCCTATTTAAGCATTCATTGCATGTAACCAATATCTCCCTTCCATTTAAGGCCCTCTTCGTGCTCTGTGTATTATTTTAGAATTTACTTCGTAGATATCGATAAAAAAATCTGGATGCAAGGAAGTGATAGATTAGCAGACACAAAATATTTCAATTTATATGAGGGTACTTACGGTGAAGAGGACAAAGTATTTTTGATTATTTTCCCCTACACAATTATTCACCCAAGGGCAATGATGGTCCATTTTTCGAATGCATCTGCATAAAAATTAATCAATTTAAATGAATTACATTAATATTTTAGAAGAAATGTAACATTCCTAGACAAAAATAAATTCTTTTCTATGCTAGTAAAAATCGTACCTTTGACACACTGAACAATGATGCGCTCTTTCTGGTTTAATACTACAACACTTTTGACACTTAAATATAACTTGACCTTCCCTGAAACCCATCTGCTGAATCATTTCCTTCGTTGCATTACCTTTAGGAACGGCACCCTGGAACATCCAGTAATTATTATAAACACAATTAAGGATATCAAATAAAATATTAGTCATAGGCATTCATTCATGTTACCGGGTCCGTAAACATGGTTCTCAAATGAGAGGCAAATGCTAGGAATGCAAATATTTGGAAAATTAAGGAATTAACGGTGCTGTACAAAGGGTACGGGCTTGGCAGCAACATGACGCACATAACCACAAACTCTGCATATAAAATCAGGAGCCAAGTAAGAATTGCACATATGATACCGCATATATCCTGTAAAAAATAATCTTTATTAGAGATGTGGACCTAAGAGAGAAATTCATTTTACTTAATTTGAATGTCTTACCCTAATACACCAAAGCCAACCACCACAACATCTATTATGTACATCCGCTTCTCGGCGGAAGGAGGAATACTCGTATTCCATTTCTTTGTATTAGTCTTCTGAAATTTAAATCTTGCGACATTTCTTCATGATTTTAATGAAAAAATTAAATCACGCACTCCATCTTATCCATCGTAAATAATGGTCGAAAATCCAAACAAGGTGCAAATTCAGATTGTCGATGTAAAAAAGAGACATAGAATTGAGTATTACAAAAACCCTGTTGTTTTTATTTACAAGAAAAATTCGTGTATACCTCAACCCTACCTGACTAGCTAGAAAGGAAGATCAATCATTCACGTTTTGGTTAAGAAAACGAATAGCTCATTTCTTAGTAGTTAAAAACTAAACACAAGATAAAAAATAATTCGTAAAATCTACATAGTTTTCTGCGAACATGGCTAAATAAAAATATTCAGCTGTAAAGAACCTGGGCGTTGAACTATCGGCCATACTATGTGAACGACTTACGAACTTCTTATGTTTACTGTATTTACACCATTAATACAAAGGGGGTGACACGCTGTCATTTGTTCGATCTTGGGATCTTCGCCTCTTTCAGCCGTCAGCCAGTTGAGGACACCACTTGTACTTCAATATGATGATATGAGTAGGTTGATTGGATTCGTGGGTATGTGTGGTTGGGTGTTAATTTTACACATTTTACATGACTATCTCTCTCTCGTTCTGTACAATTACACAAATAGCGCCCTTTACACTAGGAAGAAAAGAATGATTTTGAACATTCCGGATGAAACAATCAGCCAAAGCAGGTTTGCGTGAGGTTTAAATTCTGTTTGTGTCCATATACTGCAAAGAAGCGTCATTGCAAGGTAGCGGTACCATGGAAGAAAGAGGATTCTCCTCCTTCCATGGCGGTGCTTCATTGAGTTCTTATGGCGATATGTTTATGTCGTATTATCGTATTTTCTTATTTAATCATGCAGTTTCGCGAAATTATCCAGGTGATTATCTACTTTATCTCAATAACATGTAATATAGACATTTCATAATAGGTATTTTGTATTGTTCTGTGTGAATTTTTTGCTAGCTGATGACCTATCTCGCTGTCTGCTGATAGGAATGATTAAATCGAGTTCTCTGAGTCCACTACTCCAAACTCAAGCGGTGGAAAAAGCAATTTTCTATCTTTCCATTCTGTTGAGGGAGTATCGGTTAAGGTTCCTGGGAGTGCAAAATGACAGAGGTGAATTGAATGCGATGGCAAGCATGCCGAGTGTTGGATGTTTCAAAAGCTGACTAACTCTCACATGAAAACCAAGGTTCAAGTTGTTAAGGATTTCTAATTTTCGAACTTAGCTAAATTGAATGAATGCACTAAAATCATTATTTTATTTCATCCAAGAGGCATCACATATGCATAGGATGAGTCAGACTAAGCAGTAACCATCAAGTGTTAATAACCAACAATCAGCAAAAATCGAAGATCTCTAGAAGCTACATATATATATATATCTATTATATATAGCTAACTCTCCGGATATACCTATATATATATATATATATATATATATAGGGGATACGAATTCTGACCATGTTCCACGAGCGCCGTCGACGTCAGATTTTTTCGACGTACTGGCCCCGCACTCTAGATGCCAGAATAATGCAGACATCGACGCTAGGTGTCATGGGTTCGATACTAGAATGTCCCAAAAATCGCAATTTTCCCATAAGAATGCATTGCGTGGATTTTTGAAAATTATTTTGAGGCACTTATCGGTAAGATAGAGGAACCAAAATCTCGGAGGTTGAAGCTGAGGCAGTCTTCTATGGTACTTATGGTAGAAATGTTGCCAAATGACCATGACTTCGACTCCAGGTGGGTCCGAAATTCTTCCATAAGAAATGCATTGCTGCAATTTTTGTCATTTTTTTTCAATGCCTTCCCTATAACCTGGAAAGATCAAACTCCGTGCGGCGACGGAGGCATTTGAAAACATTCTTTCATGAATTTCACAGTTCGTCTAGTGGTCCTTGGTTCGATGCAAGGGGGTCATTCCGATTCCACCATGCATTTCAAACGGGGAAAACGGAATCTTATTTTAGGACCTTCCCGATAAGATATTCAATCGAAACTTTGGAATAAGTCATAATGGCACTTACCTAATATTAATTCGCTATTTTGTCTCACAAAAGGGTCCTGAGTTCGACGCTAGGCGGTCATTAGCGCGAATTTTTGCAATCTGTTTTGAGACCGTTCTCGATGCGATAGATTTAGCAACTTTTACTCGTATCTTATATATACGAGTAAAAGTTGCTTGCATACTGCAAGCTAATTGGTAAAAAGTTTCAATAAGTTCCCCTTACGGGTGTCATCTTCGAAGCTTATCAAGCATAATTTTTAAAAATTGCCGCAATACATTTCTTTCGTTAGAAATATTCATCCATCTGGCATCGAACTCACGGTCATTTGCATCCTTTCTTCCACTGGTTCTATAGATAACTACTTCAAACGCAAACGCTGTGATTTTGAATAGTCTCCTGCATAGAGAAAGGCCTTAAAACAATTTTTAAAAAATTAGCGTAAATGACCGCCTGGCGTCGAACACAGGACCTGTTCGTGAGATACAATGGCATGGGAATGTTAGAGAAGTGCCACTCTGACGTGTTTCAAAGTTTCAATTCAGTATCTTATCGGGAAGATCCTAAAATGAGATTCCGTTCTTCCCGCTTGAAATGCATGGTAGAATCGGAATGACGCTCTAGCATCGAACCAAGGACCACTAGAGAAGCAGTGGACGTCATGAAAGAATCTTCTCAAACGCCTCTGTCACCATTCCGGTTTTCATCTTTTTAGCTTATCGGGAAGGCATTTTAAAAGATAGCCCATGATATCAGCAATGCATTTCTTACGGAAGCATTTCGGACCCACCTGGCGTCGAACACACGGTCATTTGCTAACATTTCTTCCTAAAGTACTATGGAAGACCATCTCATCTGCAAATACCGAGATTTTGATTGCTCTAACGCATCGAGAACGGCCTCGACAAAGGTTGCGAAAATTTGCGCAAATGACCGCCTAGCGTCGAACTCAGGACCCTTCTGTGAGAGAAATTAGCGAATTAATATTAGATAAGTGCCATTATGACTTGTTCCAAAGTTTCGATTCAATATCTTATCGGGAAGGTCCTAAAATAAGATTCCGTTTTCCACACTTGAAATGCATGGTGGAATCGGAATGACCCTCTTACATCGAACCAAGGACCACTAGACGAACTGTGAAATTTATGAAAGAATGTGTTCAAACGCCTCCGTCGCCACACGGAGTTTGATCTTTCCAGCGTATCAGGAAGGCATTGATAAAAAATGACAAAAATTGCAGCAATGCATTTCTTATGGAAGAATTTCGGACCCACCTGGAGTCGAACTTACGATCATTTGGCAACATTTCCTCCATAAGAACCATAGAAGACTACCTCAGCTTCAACCTCCGAGATTTTTGTTCCTCTATCTTACCGATAAGTGCCTCAAAATAATTTTTAAAAATCCACGCAATGCATTCTTATGGGAAAATTGCGATTTTTGGGACATTCTAGTATCGACCGCCTAGCGTCGAACTCAGGACTCTTCCGTGAGAGAAGATAGCAAAATAATATTAGATAAGTGCCATCCTTACTTGTTCCAAAGTTTCGATTCAATATATTATCGGGAAGGTCCCAAAATGAGATTCCGCTTTCCCCATTTGAAATACATGGAGGAATCGGAATTACCCTTTTGCATCGAACCAAGGACCACTAGACCAACAGAAATGTTAGCAAATGACCGTGTGTTCGACGCCAGGTGGGTTCGAAATCCTTCCGTAAGAAATGCATTGGTGAAATCTTGGACAATTTTTTTAAATGCCTTCCCGATAAGCTGGAAAGATAAAACCCGGAATGGTGACAGAGGCGTTTGAGAATATTCTTTCATGACGTCCGCTGTTTCTCTAGTGGTCCTTGGTTCGATGCAAGAGCGTCATTCCGATTCTACCATGCATTTCAAACGGGAATAACGGAAACTTATTTTATGTCCTTCCCGATAAGATACTGAATTGAAACTTTGAAACACGTCAGAGTGGCGCTTATCTATTATTCGTATGCCATTGTCTCTCACAAATGGGTCCTGTGTTCGACGCCAGGCGGTCATTTACGCACATTTTAAAAAATTGTTTTGAGGCCTTTCTCAATGCAGGAGACTATTCAAAATCACAGCCTTTGCGTTTGAAGTAGTTTTCTATAGAACCAGTGGAAGAAAGGTTACATATGACCGTGAGTTCGATGCCAGATGGATGAAAAATTCTCACGTTCGAAATGCATTGCGGCAATTTTTAAGATTTTTGCTGGATAAGCTTCGAAGATGACACCCGTAAGGGAAACTTATTGTAAATTTTCACCAATTAGCTTGCAGTATGCAAGCAACTTTTACTCGTATCTATTATATATAGCTAACTCTCCGGATATACCTATATAGATATATATAGATATATATATATATAGATATAGGGGATACGAATTCTGACCATGTTCCACAAGCGCCATCGACGTCAGATTTTTTCGACGTACTGGCCCTACACTCTAGACGCCAGAATAATGCAGACATCGCAGCTAGCTATCATGGGTTCGATACCAGAAATTTCCAAAAATCGCAATTTTCCCATAAGAATGCATTGCGCGGATATTTGAAAATTATTTTGAGGCACTTATCGTTAAGATAGAGGAACCATAATCTCGGAGGTTGAAGTTGAGGTAGTCTTCTATATTACGAATGGAAGAAATGTTATAAAATGACCGTGAGTTCGACGCCAGGTGGATGCAAAATTCTTCCATAAGAAATGCATTGCTGAAATCTTTGAAGATTTTTTTAAATG
Source organism: Pachydiplax longipennis (assembly GCA_036926295.1). Lineage (NCBI taxonomy): Eukaryota > Metazoa > Arthropoda > Insecta > Odonata > Libellulidae > Pachydiplax > Pachydiplax longipennis. The sequence continues at coordinate 71,972,388 of JAVFKF010000015.1, forward strand.
TCTTCCCGATAAGCTGAAAAGATAAAACCCTGATTGGTGACAGAAGCGTTTGAAAACTTTCTTCCATGAATATCATCGTTCGTCTAGTGGTCCTTGGTTCGATGCAAGAGGGTCATTCCGATTCCTCCATGTATTTCAAATGGGGAAAGCGGAATCTCATTTTGGGACCTTCCCGATAAGATATTGAATCGAAACTTTGGAACAAGTAAGGATGGCACTTATCTAATATTATTTTGCTATCTTCTCTCACGGAAGAGTCCTGAGTTCGACGCTAGGCGGTCTTTTGCGCGAATTTTTTCAATCTGTTTTGAGGCCGTTCTCGATGCGATAGAGCAATAAAAATCTCGGTGTTTACAGATGAGATGGTCTTCCATCGTACCAAACGAAGAAATGTTACCAAATGTCCGTGTGTTCGACGCCAGGTGGGTCCGAAATGCCTCCGTAAGAAATGCATTGCTGATATCAGGGACGATTTTTTAAACTGCCTTCCCGATAAACTGGAAAGATAAAACCCGGAATGGTGATAGAGGCGTTTGAGAAGATTCCTTCATGACGTCCACTGCTTCTCTAGAGGTCCTTGGTTCGATGCTAGAGCGTCATTCCGATTCTACCATGCATTTCAAATGGGAAGAACGGATCTTATTTTAGGACCTTCCCGATAAGATACTGAATTGAAACTTTGAAACACGTCAGAGTAGCACTTCTCTAACATTCATATGCCATTGTCTCTCACGAACGGGTCCTGTGTTCGACGCCAGGCGGTCATTTACGCAATTTTTTAAAAATTGTTTTGAGGCCTTTCTTTATGCAGGAGACTATTCAAAATCACAGCGTTTGCGTTTGATTTAGTATTCTATAGAACCAGTGGAAGAAAGGTTGCATATGACCGTGAGTTCGATGCCAGATGGATGAAAATTTCTAACGTAAGATATGTATTGCGGCAATTTTAAAAATTTTGCTGGATAAGCTTCGAAGATGACACCCGTAAGGGGAACTTATTGTAAATTTTTACCAATTAGCTTGCAGTATGCAAGCAACTTTTACTCGTATCTATATAGGTATATCCGGAGAGTTAGCTATATATAATAGATATCCGGAGAGTTAGCTATATCTATTACGAGTAAAAGTTGCTTGCATACTGCATGCTATCAGTTGAATGCAGTACCATACCAAGAAAGGCCTCAAAACAATGTTCAAAACTTCGCGCAAAAGACTGCCTGGCAACGAACTAAGGATCCAATAATGAGAAACAATTGCATATTAATATTAGATAAGTGCCATTCTCACCTGTTCCAAAGTTTCAATTCAATATCTTATAAGGAAGTTCCTAGAATAAGATTACGCTATCCCCCTTTGAAATACATGGCAGAATAGAAATGACGCTCATGCATCGAACCAAGAACCGTAAGAGGAACGGCGAACAGTGTATATGAAACACATGAATTTCCTCTATGTATATTCCATTTTATATCATTCTCGGTTTTCGGATAAACATTAAAACTAAATGTCATAATTGCCCGCCACGCATTTTATACCGGAGATTTTGCACCCACTTGGCGTCGAACTCACGGTCATTTGGTAACATTTCTTCACTTGGTACAATAGATAATCATCTCATTTGCATACACCGTGATTTTGATTCCTCTATCGCACCTAGAACGGCCCCAAAACAGTTTGCAAAGAATGCGCAAAAGACCGCCCAAAGTCGAACTCAGGACCCTTCCGTGAGAGAAGATAGCAAAATAATATTAGATAAGTGCAATCCTTACTTCTTCCAAAGTTTCGATTCAATATCTTATCGGGAAGGTCCCAAAATAAGATTTCGCTTTCCCCATATGAAATACATGGTGGAATCGGAATGACCGTCTTGCATCGAACCAAGGACCACTAAGGAAACGGTAAACCTAATGATAGAATGTTTTCAAACGCCTCTGTCACCATTCCGGGTTTTATCTTTCCAGCTTATCGGGAAGGGATTTAAAAAAATCGTCAAAGATTTCAGCAATGCATTTCTTATGGAAGAATTTTGCATCCACCTGACGTCGAACTCACGGTCTTTTTGTAACATTTCTTCCATTCGTAATATAGAAGACTACCTCAACTTTAACCTCCGAGATTTTGGTTCCATTATCCTTCCGATAAGTGCCTAAAATAAATTTCAAATATCCACGCAATGCATTGAATAATGCAGACATCGACGCTAGGTGTCATGGGTTCGATACTAGAATGTCCCAAAAATCGCAATTTTCCCATAAGAATGCATTGCGTGGATTTTTAAAAATTATTTTGAGGCACTTATCGGTAAGATAGAGAAACCAAAATCTCGGAGGTTGAAGCTGTGGTAGTCTTCTATGGTTCTTATGGTAGAAATGTTGCCAAATGACCATGACTTCGACTCCAGGTGGGTCCGAAATTCTTCTATAAGAAAATCATTGCTGCAATTTTTGAAAATTTTTTTCAACGCCTTCCCGATACCTGGAAAGATCAAACTCCGTGTGGCGACGGAGGCGTTTGAAAACATTCTTTCATAAATTTCACAGTTCGTCTAGTGGTCCTTGGTTCGATGTAAGAGGGTCATTCCGATTCCACCATGCATTTCAAACGGGGAAAACGGAATCTTATTTTAGGACCTTCCCGATAAGATATTGAATCGAAACTTTGGAATAAGTCATAATGGCACTTACCTAATATTAATTCGCTATTTTCTCTCACAGAAGGGTCCTGAGTTCGACGCTAGGCGGTCATTAGCGCGAATATTTTCAATCTGTTTTGAGACCGTTCTCGATGCGATAGAGCAATCAAAATTACGGTGTTTGCAGATGAGATGGTCTTCCATAGTATAATAGGAAGAAATGTTAGCAAATGACCGTGTGTTCGACGCCAGGTGGGTTCGAAATGCTTCCGTAAGAAATGCATTGGTGAAATCTTGGATGATTTTTTAAAAATCCTTCCCGATAAGCTGGAAAGATAAAACCCGGAATGGTGACAGAGGCGTTTGAGAACATTCTTTCATGTTATTTGCCGTTTCTGCAGTGGTCCTTGGTTCGATGCAAGAGTGTCATTCCGATTCTACCATGCATTTCAAACGGGAATAACGGAATCTTATTTTATGACCTTCCCGATAAGATACTGAATTGAAACTTTGAAACACGTGAGAGTGGCACTTATCTATTATTCGTATGCCATTTTCTCTCACAAATGGGTCCTGTGTTCGACGCCAGGCGGTCATTTACGCAAATTTTTAAAAATTGTTTTGAGGCCTTTCTCAATGCAGGAGACTATTCAAAATCACAGCGTTTCCGTTTGAAGTAGTTTTCTATAGAACCAGTGGAAGAAAGGTTACATATGACCGTGAGTTCGATGCCAGATGGATGAAAAATTCTCACGTTCGAAATGCATTGCGGCAACTTTTAAGATTTTTGCTGGATAAGCTTCGAAAATGATACCCGTAAGGGAAACTTATTGTAAATTTTTCACCAATTTGCTTGCAGTATGCAAGCAACTTTTACTCGTATATATATATATAGATATATATATATAGGGGATACGAATTCTGACCATGTTCCACGAGCGCTGTCGACGTCAGATTTTTTCGACGTACTGGCCCCACACTCTAGATGCCAGAATAATGCAGACTTCGACGCTAGGTGTCATGGGTTCGATACTAGAATGTCCCAAAAATCGCAATTTTCGCATAAGAATGCATTGCGTGGATTTTAAAAAATTATTTTGAGGCACTTATCGGTAAGATAGAGGAACCAAAACCTCGGAGGTTGAAGCTGAGGTAGTCTTCTATGGTTCTTATGGTATAAATGTTGCCAAATGACCGTGACTTCGACTCCAGGTGGGTCCGAAATTCTTCCATAAGAAATGCATTGCTGCAATTTTTGTCATTTTTTATCAATGCCTTCCTGATACGCTGGAAAGATCAAACTCCGTGTGGCGACGGAGGCGTTTGAACACATTCTTTCATGAATTTCACAGTTCGTCTAGTGGTCCTTGGTTCGATGCAAGAGGGTCATTCCGACTCCACCATGCATTTCAAACGGGGAAAACGGAATCTTATTTTAGGACCTTCCCGATAAGATATTGAATCGAAACTTTGGAATAAGTCATAATGGCACTTACCTAATATTAATTCGCTATTTTCTCTCACAGAAGGGTCCTGAGTTCGACGCTAGGCGGTCATTAGCGCGAATATTTTCAATCTGTTTTGAGACCGTTCTCGATGCGATAGAGCAATCAAAATTACGGTGTTTGCAGATGAGATGGTCTTCCATAGTATAATAGGAAGAAATGTTAGCAAATGACCGTGTGTTCGACGCCAGGTGGGTTCGAAATGCTTCCGTAAGAAATGCATTGGTGAAATCTTGGATGATTTTTTAAAAATCCTTCCCGATAAGCTGGAAAGATAAAACCCGGAATGGTGACAGAGGCGTTTGAGAACATTCTTTCATGTTATTTGCCGTTTCTGCAGTGGTCCTTGGTTCGATGCAAGAGTGTCATTCCGATTCTACCATGCATTTCAAACGGGAATAACGGAATCTTATTTTATGACCTTCCCGATAAGATACTGAATTGAAACTTTGAAACACGTGAGAGTGGCACTTATCTAACAATATTATTATAATCTTATCCAGGAAGTAACATGTTATTTAATGAGGAAGTGCGGATAAAGCTAATTTAGGAAATGAAATTATATTATATTTTCAGGAAGGAATTGATAACTTAATCAATAGTAGTCTTTTCTCCACATTTATTACATTCTGCATAGCTCAATTCAGCTTTCTGTTATATGTATTGCGGAGCAATTGAGCTAAAGATGTAAATGTGTTGATAAAACAAGGTCTATTTGTGTATTTCCCCGTAAGGAGCGAGGTGCGACGTTGTCAAACGTTGCTAAAAATTGCTTTTTTGATTTAAAAATTCTTAACTGATGCAGAAATAAAGAACGCATAGTGTGGTGGAATTTATTTCTCAATATATAAAAAAATAAAATTGATACAAATTATTTCTCTTCATTTTCGCGTAGAAAGACGAATTTCTTATTTTATCTTTATCACGCTGTTGTGAGCAAAGCGTTCTTTCATTCGACACAAAATTAACATAGAAATATCTTCATACCCTACTTTCTGTATCGGTAAACTTATAATTTTATATTACTTCGTTTGAATTCCTCTTATAAAATGTATAAGATTCTTTGAACCAAAATTTTCGAATTATGCAAGCCAAAAATCCATCGCCAGCTTAATCTCGTTCTGTAAGAGATATTCACTAACATTCTGCGTAAGAAATTTGAAGTGTAAATATATTTTTCGTGAAGGAATGAGGACTTTATCTTCATAACAAAGGGATTTATGAATTTTTCAGTTTGTAGATTTTTTCCGCGCGCCAAAATTTGACAGTGCTGCCCGTAGATGCCCGCTTTTAGTTATTGGTGTGAAGGAGGAGGATAAGAAAACGTATCTTTTTAAGTTTAAAAATGTGAAAACTTCAATCAAGCCATCCTTACAGGCCATTGCCTGCAGCCCAGAAACAACTTTTGTTTAAAATTCACAGTCTCAGGCGTTGTCTTGTGGAAATATTCCATAATGAGCAAGAACAACTTGTACTTTTTCCACAAATTATTTTTATTAGTGTGTGTTTTACTGTCTTTTATTGTTTATAATAAAAATAATTTTAATTATAAACAATAAAAGACAGTAAAACACACACTAATAAAAATAATTTGTGGGAAAAGTACAAATTGTTCTTGCTCATTAACTTTTGTTTAGTTATTAATTCTCAAACTCTCGTAATTTTCGCGAAATACGGCGAACATGGATTATTTTGAAGGGTCATAACTTATGATCAGAGTAAGAGATCTGGTTCTTTCGGTTATTGATATAGATTTCATTTATCATATCATATGTATTCATTAAAGCTCCGAATATTCTTTAAAATTCCTAAAAATGCATTGTTTAATAAAGCAGAAAATTTCACCGGCAGGGAAGATGTGACTCTTCATCTCATACTATATGGTAAGCAGCTTCATAGGATAGTTTGCGAAAGAGGGGCTACAAAAACTCGGGTAAAGGACGGCCCTTAAGAAATGAGACATCTGAGCAAACGTTGTGGCTTTTCAATTTTGGGAATTCAGGATTAGAGCTCGTATTTAGTTTTTCTTCGGATTTTCGGAGTATAGAAGTGAAGTGGCATCGTAACTTATCGAACGGTGTTGTGAAGATTATTCCCAAGTGGGTTATTTTTAAGTTTTGTGATCATCGTGTCCAAAGAGAAAAGAAGGCTGAAAGAGGCAAGATGAGAAGCAAAGAGTTTACGTTTTTACCTTTTTTAACAAGTCCCTCGGTGCTATCGAATTCTGCGAAGAGGCTGCAAAAGGAAGTCAAAAAATTACTGAAGAGGGAAAGAAGCACATTGAGGCTCATAAATTGCTCGACTAGAAACAAAAAAGGTTACACAGTCATATAAGTATGAGATATACTTGATTTACTCTTGATCAGCTTAGCCTTTTGCCCTGCAAAAAAGGATTTTTAGTTTAATGATACATCTATTGTCAGCCAAAAATTCATAACTATGTGTAAATATAATTAGTATGAAAGGAAATACTAATGACATTTTTTTGTCGCCGTTGTAAATGAAAACATTCAAGATATCTCATAGTTTCTGTAAAGCAGTTCGTAATTCCGATACTTTCTGATTTGTCATATTTTACCAGCTAATATTCCCTTCATTTTATTTCCAATTTCTTTTTGGAAAGTTTCTTAAAATATGGTGTACTGTCAAACGCCTGCCAGTGATACTTTATTATTCTACGAAATACCTAGTTTCGGGAAATTCTCATGTTATTCATAACTTTGATCTTTTGCAAACCAAAATTATTGCCTACAAATATCGTCTTTTTCTTAAAAATTACTTTAGGAACTTTTTCATGGGCTTTCTCTTAACACATCCGGTAGCCAATTCAAATTTGCCGCGGGAATCGCGAGGCAGGTAGATTGAGAGTAAGTTTGGCAACAGCGTTTGCCGTAAGGACAATACTAAACGTGTAGCGGTCTATACTTGCCCTGTACTACTTACTACTGTACATACTACTCGCACGAACTTTAAAGTGCAACGGCGCACTGTGGGCTGGAATCGAAAAAAAGCTGCCCAAGAGGCCAAAAATCGTTTTTTGAAGTGCGCGACGTTAAACTTCGCAGAGCTATTATAAAATGATTGAATTTTATGTTTCCGTTTATCTTTTTCGATATCTTTACGCGATAAAAAGATAAATGGCGTCAAACTTGAACAGTTTTCACATTCTGCCCGATCCCGGCAATTGCGAATCTGAAGATGTATCAGACGACCTTAATGCCATCTGGGACTTGAGATGTACGAGATATACCAGATATACTCACTCGACTCACTCTTATGAACTGTGGTCACCCTGATTGGTTTGCGCAATTTCGCGTTTCAGTGTTATTTCAACGTGGAGCAGAACGCATCTGAATTATGTGTACTACATGTTAATAGTTGTCTTTAGTAGAAACTATACCATAGCCAACAACGAGAATTTTTCTTCAACTGCAAAGCAAACTACGACTTCGGATCGGTCGGAGAAAGTTTCAGTTGAACTAAAAAATGGCTGTGAGCTTATTTATCTCCTACCTGCCACGATTTATTAAGAGATTCTTTAAAAGATTGTATTATTTGAGACACCCTCTTATTTTCTGATGTGTCCAAAATGTTCTCCAGTATGTAAAGGCGCATAATAATATCCTTTATTTAGGTTCAAAAAGGTAAACAAGGAACTAAAGGCCAGAAACAGATAGTGGAAGAAAACACAGCGACATTGAACTTCTATAGAAACATGATATTAGGAGCCAATGGCATTTATCTCTTAGTCACTGCGTTTTTGGATTCTATATATACTGCCAATATTGTAAGTCTCTCGTCTGTGTTAGTGATTGCTAGTTAGAAAACACATCGTGTCAAAGAATTATGCTCTTCTACTCTATTTGATGTATTTAGATTGTTTGGAAATCCATTAAAGGGTACGAAAATCATTGTTTTCAGGTTCTTTTCATTTTATCTTCCGCTGCCTACGTAGGAAGTTACCAGTTCATGGCTTACATGTGTAAGCCAAAATTCACTGACAGTGGGCAGTTGTTGGACAGTGGCGTGGACCTAAATATGGAAGGGGGCATAGCCGAGTAATTATTAATCATGAGGAAGTATAAATGTGTCATTCCTTTAGGCCTTCTCACATTTTTCTACGCCTTTTATTCCTCAGGCATGTGAAGGACCTCATTATCCTAACATCAGGATGTCAGTTAATGTCACTTATATCAAAATATTTTTGGTTTTTATGGTTGTTGGTGAGTATATCCAATGTGCGTGCATAAATTTACTGGTTTACTTTTGACCGCTGAATCATTGATTTCAGGCTCCAATTCGGGGATTTTGGATTTTGTGGGTGTCCATTTTATCTCCTTGGTTTTTCCAACCTGGGCCTGCACCCGAGGTCGATGAGAAAAAGCAGAAAAAGATGGAGCGAAGAATGAAGAGACATTCGTAGAGAGACATTTTTGAATGCATCCGAAAGAATCGTTACACTCATTTTGTTAAACGTCCAAATATTTATCTGGTTTACTTAATCTTGCAAAACACCCAAGAGTAATTAGGAAAGGAGGGGCATGAGACTGCTTTCAGTCAAGTTTTCCGAATTGTTGTAATTTATTGAACCGAAATTTTCTAACTTGATGTGATGACCAGCTGAAATCTTTTTGGTTGCACGTGGAAATTTTTAAATTTATATAATATTTGCAGTGGTGAACAAGTTTTCGGATGGTAGAAGAGGTTCAAATAAAATGGTCAAAGAAGAGAGATAGTGAATAGCACCTGCTAATATGCCTTTGTCTTTTGTAAATATTTTTAAAATCCATTAATTTTCAATGGATTCTTTTGAATTGTTATTTGGGATTTTCCAACCCGAAACAATTATTACAATTCCAAGTGAATTCACTAATTTTAATAATAATACATTTTATGCATCATTCTGTATAATTATTTATTTTCTAATGAAAGTGATAAAGTAAAAGATGCTATGAGAGAAGGTTAGGGAAGGTGCTCTTAGCACAAAATTGGCCACATTTGAAATGTCTAATCAATTGCCTCTGATTATAAACAACACTGTGAATTCTGCCAAATTACAGTACTTTAAAGTTATTTTCCCTCTCCAAAAGGACTCGGTGATATTGTAGTACATATCAAGCAGCCAATTTTTGCTTCAATTCTTCCTCTCCTCATATTCACTTCACCTTTTATTATAAATTTCTTCACTGTCTTATTTGTCAGTTTTTTATGAATTAAAAATTGAATCCTGCTAAATTTTTATCAAAGATTAAATTCTCAAATGTTTCTACTGTTTGCAATTGATTTCTCTTGCAATGTAAATCATTTACATTATGCTATATTTGTTGTTCATTAGAGAAGGTAAAAAAAAACCTTTTGAGTAAGTTTTTAAAATCCTTAGGTGAAATACAAAATATTTTGTATAATGGCATGCTAAGCATGCTTTGATTTGGTTCTCATTTCCCATATCTTCATTTTAAATGTATTAAAGCATTGCTTTATTGTTTTTTAGAAATACTTATTGTCTTTTCACATCTGGCACTCCATCCAATTAGCGATGTTTTTCTTCTGAAGATTCCTGAAAATATCCTGTCCAAAGCCAATTTAGTGTAAGAATTTTGCTTCAATTTTTTGTATCTATCTTAAGCCAACAAAATTGCTTATTTGATTGAATTGTGAATTAATGAAGGTCTTTTAAGCAATTAAGGTGATGGAAAGATTTTATTGATCAGATGTAAAATACAATGTATTAATACTAGAGTATGTTCAAAGTATTGGCATCAGTGGGTATATATAAAAGATTTCATCATTCAATTTGTTTGTTTTCTCCATCCATGTATGCTAAACAGTTTCTGTTCTGAGAGAGTTTTCATTTGTTTCTTCAGTATACCATTGGACATTTTTAGGTTCACTTACATTTGTTGACCATTTACATATTTGCCAGTCTTGGACAAAAAGGACTGGATTCAAATCAAAAATTTCTCAGAATGCACTTCAAATAATTAGACAGTTTTCTTGATCATTAATTCCAAAAGTTAGGCATCACTGCAATTCCTTTCCTCAGCCTCTTATCACTAGTAATTGTTTCACATTCACCTTATTCACTACTAACCATTTTATCACATTTTTTTAGACTAAAGATGCATGTAAAATAGTTAAAAGGAAGTCATTCTTGAGCCAATGAAAGTGATTCCATTGACTAAAATGAATCTCATCAAGTGATGATCCATTTTAAATTTTAATCGACAAAAAATGGATGATTGTACAATACCGCAAGCAACCAGTTCTGACAATGATGTTGTTAACTACCTAATGATGATGCTAGTGGTGAAACCAGTTGATTGTGAAAATTTGTGGTATCCATTGGTTGTCTGTTAAATTTATCATCAAGTAGACAAAAGGAGCTCAAGAACAATGTAGATTATTTGTTAATCTTCAAAAGTGGGGGAACTTTTCTTTGATATCTACTTGTTGCCTTTTTCAGCAATTACTCATAGATGATTCTATTATCCCCAATAATACTGAGTAGTTATGTCACCACTGTCTTGCTTAAATGATTTAGAAATTGGCACATAACAATGGAGATTATTTAATGCCTTTCTCATGTATACCTACTTTAAACAATTTGAGCTTCTTCTAGATTTGTGGTTTTCAATTACATTTTTGAGCACAAATTGTTGTTGCAATTCAAGCAGCTTTCTTATTGGCTGTGGCTATTTACATGGAAAATGCAGGAACTTTTGCTTTTCAGAAATCCCTTGTGCTGTACCCAATCTTCAAATACCTCCAGATGAAATTTTAAATATTCATGGAGTCTCTTCCTTAAAGAAGGGATCTTTTGCATTTTTTAGTTGGACATATAAACTACTGATCTCTATTGTAAGGAAAGAAAGAATATTCAATCTTGACAATGATTCAAGACAATGTAAAATTTCAGAAATATAGGAATTGAATGATTTTAGAAATCTGGCGATGAAAAAAAATTATAGGATTGATTGTTTCAGGAAAAGAATGACATTAAATATCTTAGTTGTGTAAATTATTTTGATGAGTAATTTAATTGAAAGCATTTGAGCTAAGAGGAGGAGGTCCTTTAACCATCTTTAGGGAGTTAAGAAAGTGAGAAATCAATTCATTTTCTTGAATAGCCAAGTGGTAAATGCGTTTGACTTTGGAGAGAGCGGTCTCCGATTTGATTGTTAGTGGAGGCTCAGTTTCAATTCTATCACACCTGATATTCTGCTTCATTTTGCTACTTTATTTCATTATAAAGAATTAGTGGCTGAAAGTGTATCATTTGCCATTACACACTCAAAACTGCAGCTGAAAAATTATCATGATAATGAACTTCAATTAAAATTAATTATTATATATAATTATTTAATTAGATGTCTACAATTATCTTACAAGGTCTTATGATGCATTTTCTTAAAAATTCCAAGGATCAGAAAGGTTAAACAAATTAGCATTTAATCAATGGTTGAAGTGGTTGCTTTGTGAAACTCCATGAAAACGACTGAAAAAACACTGTAAAGTTAAGGATTTTATTGTGGATGCTACTAGTTTTGACTTAGGGAGTCTTCATTAGGCACCGACAACAAAATAAAAGCAGCAGTTTATATGAATTAATGAGTAGGAGGAGGAAGGGAGGGCAACAGTAGAGAGATATAAACAAGTATAAATTGTAGTTATAGTATAGATGTTGGGTTATTTTGATCTCTTCTAAGTAATTAAATTTAGAACCTTCCTGTTGAAAGTGTATAAATTTAGATAAAAATCAGAATGAGGATGTTTTTCTAGCAAAATTTAATGTGCGGCATTAGTTTTGATAGCAATCTTATGTTCTTAGTTTGTGAATTGTGTATGTCTTTCCTATGTGTATGACACCATGAGTGTTACAGTCTAATTTGTGAATGCTTTAATGTTTGCATGTACTTTAGTTGTTTCTTCATAGACTTAGAAAAAGGTAAATAACTATCTACCTACCACAAGACATTCTTGTTCCTGTGAAAAATCATACCTTTGGGAAACAAGCATATGCTTAAGAACTTGATTGAAAGAACATGAAAGGGCAACAAAAAATAAGTAATTCAGTCTCTCAGCTATAGCTGAACACGCCTGAAGCAAACCTGGCCACACAATTTGAGGATGCTAAGATCATTGCCAAAGAGACACCTTATTACCCACGAGTAATAAAAGAAGCAATAGATATTTTCAAAACAACGGAAAATATGAAACGAGAAGATGGATACTACTTACAAGAGAAAAGGGTGCTAAAAACGAACCAATCAGTGACTTTGTCCAATCACAGAGGAACCATGACAACAGACAACGTATATAAGGGTGATCAGAAGGAAATCACTTTACATTGACCTGAAGTCCACTGGAATGCAGACGAAACGTAGTCGTCAAAGAATGATCAACGTGGTGGACATCCCGAAAAAGATGCTGAGTACTTTATATTTGTTGGTGAATAATAATTTTCCATATTGTAAAAAAGAGTTTGATGTGATGTGTCTTATAATAGCTATAGGGGCCTTCGAATGGAACATTCCTCCATCATGCGTGTTGTGTCTCCATTGAGTGTTTTATGTGAAAGCATTTTGTATTTGTGATAGATTAAGTTTTCTTTGCTTTTTGTAAGGAATACTTTCTATTAGTCTCTCTGTATAACGAGTACTGACTGCTATCTGTTTGATGGTTTTGAGTTATTTGAAAATTTATCAGCATTAAGAAGGAATTAGCAGATGAATGAAACTGTTATACGTAACATGTTTGTGTGTTGTGGGATAGTTTGACAAGTCATGTATGGCTAGTCTTATCTTTAATAGCGTAACTAATTTTTTTGTCAATTCTTGTGATTGTGAGGTCCAAAAATTGAATTTCTTTGACTTCCCAACTTTTCAACTCGTTGGAAGAGGAAATTAATATTGACAAGTCTTATTCCAACAGGAACATTAATCTTCCTCTTCCTTTGTACATCAATAGACACGCTCAAGAAGGAAAACTTATTAAAGAAATCAGGAATACTATTGATGATTATCATTGTCATCAACCATTTTCAGACTGATATTTAGCAAAAGGAGCCTTGCCTTAGGAACAACTTTCCCACAAGAATAGAAGGAATCATAGCTTAATATTCAGTTATAAATTTTCGACTCATGATAAACAACAAAATTTAAGGAGATAATATCTATTCTTTATAATAGTACAAGGATAAAATAATGAGATTACATGAAAGAGTATGGTTACATAATCACATTTGATTATGGAGATGGATTTTCCTTTTAATTGTTCAAAAATTATGTAATATTTTTAGCACCTTGTTCAATAGATGTGTAGATGTAACTTATTCAGGGATTAAATTCAATTTTGCTTGTAGTTTTGCATACACAATATGGTTTGGTGATGAGTTCACTTTTACTTATATTATCATCATCGCCAATTTTTTATTCCGATGTCGGATGTAGGCCTCCCCAAGTACTTTCCGATTCTCTCTACTCTGAGCTTCTCTTTGCCAAGTAACTCCTACGAACTTAATGATCTCTCTGTTAAATCAGTCCTTTGGTCTCTTTACATTTCTTGGTGTCCAGTTCAGAACCGCTCTTGTCCAACGGTTGTCGTTTCTTCTCGCCACATGGCCTGCCCAAATCTATTTCAGTGACCTTACTTTATCTATGATGTCTGTCACTCCTGTCTTCATACTCACCCAGCTGTTGCGTTTTCTGCCTCTTCTTGTGATCCCAAGCATACAACTTGCGATGCAGTCTTTATCTCCTCAATCGTTGCAAATCTCCGTCCTTTCTTAGGTTTCTTCAGTTTTGGGAACAGGAAAAAGTTGCATGGGGCTAAATCCGGTGAATATGGTGCTTGAGGCACAATTGTGGTGTTGTTTTTGGCGAAAAAATCTCTCACAAGCATGAGCGATGAGTGAGCAGGTGCATTATTGTGATGCAAAAGCCATGAATTGTTTTCCCACCATTCCGGATGTTTTCTTCGTATTGCTTCTCGCAAACGACGCATAACTTCAAGGTAATACTCCTTATTGACAGTACGACCTTGTGGTAAGAACTCCTGATGCACTATGCCACAGTAATCAAAGAAAACAGTAAGCAAAACCTTGACATTTGATCGAACTTGGCATGCTTTTTACGGTCTTGGCTCTCCTGGGCTCTTCCATTGGGACGATTGGGCTTTGGTTTCAATTTCATAACCATATACCCATGATTTGTCACCAGTTATAACCCTTTAGAGCAAATCAGGATCATCATTGACGTCATTAAGCAGCTCCTGAGCGATGCTCATCATCGACGATTCTTCTGGTCATAATTAAACAGTTTCGGAACAAACTTCGCTGACACATGTCTCATGCCCAAAATATTCAAAAAAATTTCATAGCATGAGCCAACCGATATGCCAACATCCTCAGCAACTTCTCTGATAGTGATTTGACGATTTTCCAAAACAATTTTCTTCACTGCTTCAACGTTTTCATCTGTTGTTGACGTGCTGGGGCATCCAGAGCGACGTTCGTCATTGGAATCTTCTCGACCATCTTGGAAGAGCTTGTACCATTTATAAGCTTCTTTTTTTTACTCAGAGTAGACTCACCGTATGCCACTGTCAACATTTTAAGTGTTTCAGAGCACTTTATTCCATTTTTTACACAAAATTTGATGCAAATTCTTTGATCCATTTTTTTGAGAGCAGAAAATCGCCGAGCACACCAAAATACGTAATAACCTTTATATCTGTCAAAAACAAACTAAACATGCTATACACTTGAAAATTTGTACAGATGTTCGGGACAAGTGTACCAACATAACAAAAAAATCGAATGGAAGTAGCCTGCAAAATTTGAAAAGTCATCCTACTTTTTGAACACACCTCGTGTGTGTGTGTATATATATATATATATATATATATATATATATATATATATATATATATATATATATATATATATATATCAATTCTGACCCAGTACCAGAAGTGCCATCAACATAGTGGGGATGCTCGATGCCAGATGGGTGCAAAATTTGCCCTTATAAAATGCATTGTGGCAATTTTTTTCGAATGTCTTCCCAATAAATGATTATCCCAATAATGATTATTTTTCCACCCAATAGGGTGGAAAGATAAAACCCGAAATGGGAGCAATTACGGTTAAAAAATTTCTTATACACAGTTCACTGATTCTCTAATTAGCCTTGGTTTGATGCCAGAGAATCATTCTGATTCTAAATTCATGCATTTCAAATAAGGATAACAGAATCTTATTTTAGGATCTTCCCGATAAGATACTGAATCAAATCTTTGGATCAGGTCAGAATGGCACTTATCTCATATTAATATGCAATTGTCTCTTACAAACGGGTCCTGAGTTCAACACCAGGTGGTCTTTTGGGTGAATTTTTGAAAACAGTATCGGGGTCTTTTTCAGTGCGATAGAGCAATCAAAATCGCCGAATTCACAGATGAAGTGGTCTTCTATAGCACCAGTGAAAGGAATGTTTCCAAATGAGAGTTGGCTTGGCATCAGGTTGGTGCAAAATTCTCCTCTATAAAATGTATTTTGGCAATTTTTAAGAATAGTTTGGAATGCTTTCGCGATTAAATGGAAAGATAAAGCCCAGAATGTAAAGAAGGGTCATATATATGTATAGGATAGTAATTGGACTACTTTATGACTACCTCCATGCCAGGTGCCTACTTGTAGTTTTATCTATAAATAAATATTCAGCATGCAAGTAAATAATACTCTATATATACTAGAGCTACTTCTCGGGATATACCTACATATATACAGGAGATACAAATTCTGAACATGTTCCACTAGAGGCTTGACGTGAAATTTTTACAACCTACTGGCCCCCTGTGTAGTACCCTGAATAATTCAGACTTTGACCCTAGCTATCATGGTTCCGATATCAGAAGGTCCCAAAAATTTAGAATAAAAAATATTTACTGATTATCTTGCAGTATTCAAGGAACTTTTATTCATTAAGATATCCAGAAACGTAGCAATATATAATATATATAAATCAGAAAATCAATATTTTATATCTCCAGTAAAATTTGTTGGCTGAAATGTTGTCCACAAACTATCTTGTACAGATTATTATATATAGGTGCTTCTCCAAATATCTATTATACGAGGGTCATCCGGAAAGTAGTACCCGTTAGTGCCGCATGAAGTGCTGACGACGCGAGTAGCCGCTGGACAAGGTCAGATAGCTTCAGTGGCTTGTCTGCCTTCTCTGAGCCAAGTTGCGTGACGCTAGCATTGCCTGTGTTGTTTCTGTGATTGTTTACAATGTTTAAAAAAATTGAGAACGCCGCCAGTTGTGAAGTGAGGGCAGTGATTAAATTCCTCAATGCAAGAAACGTTCGCCCATGTGATATTCATCGCCAATTAAAGGAGGTGTATGGAGACAATGTAATGGACGAGTCGTCTGTTCGGCGGTGGTGTCGCAAGTTCAACATGGGGAGGGGGAACACACACGACGATGAGCGTTCGGGGAGACCGTCTGTCATTACAGACCAACTGGTGAGCTCAGTTGACGAATTCGTGAGGAACGATCGGCGCGTCACAATTGATGACATCTGTGAGCATTTTCCCAATGTTTCTCGAACAATTGTTCATGAAATTGTTAAAGACCATCTGCATTATGCAAAAATTTGTGCAAGATGGGTCCCTCGCATGCTTACAGATGAGCACAAAACCAAGCGTATGGCTGCAGCACTGACGTTTTTGGGACGTTATTCTGATGAAGGAGACTCTTTCTTGACTCGCATAATTACTGGTGACGAAACATGGGTTTGTTATGCATCACCTGAGAGTAAACGACAGTCAATGGAGTGGCATCATGCTCATTCACCAAACAAACCAAAAAAATTCAAGACAGTTCTGTCCACCAGGAAACTCATGGCAACCATTTTCTGGGATCGACGAGGTGTATTGCTTATTGATTTTATGGCCCGTGGAGACACTATTAATGCCAATGCGTATTGTGAAACATTAAAGAAATTACGGCGGGCAATACAAAATCGGCGGCGAGGTCTATTGTCTACTGGTGTCATTCTCGTTCATGACAATGCCAGGCCTCATGCAGCTGGGATAACACAAAGACTTTTGCAGCAATTCAAATGGGAAACTTTCGACCATCCACCGTATAGCCCGGACTTGGCCCCTTCAGATTTTCATCTCTTTACAAAGCTTAAAGACTTTTTGGTGGGGAAAAGATTTGACAGCGATGAAGAACTTAAAGAAGGAGTGACCCTGTATCTCAATGAGCTGGCGGCGGAGGACTATGCAGCAGGAATACAGAAACTTGTCACACGTTATGACAAATGCCTTAATTTGCTTGGAGATTATGTTGAGAAGTAGTTTAAAGTATCCTCTTTCAAATAAAATTTTTTATGTTTGTTAATATTTACTTTTGTGTCTTTATTTCACGAACGGGTACTACTTTCCGGATGACCCTCGTATATCACTAACGGTTGCTTTCATGCTGGAAGCTAAATAGTTGAATGGTGAATAGCATACAAAAATACCCAATTCCTTTTTGGAAATGCTTACAATAACATCCCCCAGTTCACCTTAGGGGGAAAGAAACGGGATCATGTAATTGTGGTGGTGTCGAGCCAGGAACCAATTCAAAAGATGTCTTACACATTTAGTTTCAGAAAAGAGCCCTCCAACTGTACACAGAAGTCCATATCATTCCAGGATATGAATTCCACTTTTAATTGCATGGTAGAGTCCAAATGATATTGCCACCAAACCAAGCATCATTAGGGAAACCATTCGGCAGCTGACCAGCAGTCATGAATGATTTGCAGTCACTTTTAACAGTTAACCTGTTGGTCATACGTACAACACCAGGGCAACATTTCCATTTTATAAACAAATAAATGGTAATAGGTTTGAGAGCCTTTCCGGTAAGATATCCAGTTGAAATTATGGTAAGAGTGCTGTTTTTTGAAACTAAATGTGTAACGATGTCTTAAGAAATGGTTCCGGGTTTGACACCAGGATGGTAACATGATTCCGCTTGTTACGCCTTAAGGTGATTCGGGGGATGTTATTGTAAAGTCACGTTTACGCTGGATGTTGCAGACATTTGTATGCAACTTTTTGGTCAACGTCATTTTTCTACCACATTTTATTGCCAACAAAATACTAATGCGCTCCAGTTTTCTGCGATTTTTGTGGACGACACAAAAGAGGAAAGCATATACGGTTCAGATGGCAAGTGTGGATGATGTTGTGCTTGTAGCAGCAGCCTGCGTAGTTTTGGCGAAACAACGTGCACCCCATAGGTAGTGAGTAAGACCATCGTTAAAAGCAAGATCTGCGTATACTGGAAGTGAGTTGTTGAAAGATCTGAAGAAAGATGACCAGAACCCGTTGTCTGGTGAACTTAGATGGGATGGAAGTTTTAAAGGATGGCCAGCAGCGATTTAAAAATTTGATTATGATGATAGGGCCTAAAATTGTGAAACTGGACACAAATTATAGACAAGTTATTCTAGTGCAGGAAAAACTAGCAGTTACATTGCGTATTCTAGCAAATAAGGATTCTTAAACTAGCCTGAGTTATTTAAAATATCAAAAAGCACAATAGCGTCTCCATCAGAAATTTTTTCCGAAAGTGGAAAATAAAAATTATGCTGCAGACAGAAAATCTGTCGTCGATTTGTTGATGACAAAATAAGTGCTGTTTAGTAAAACGTCGTCGACATTCGTCAACACTGTTTGTCAACTCCGGTGTAAACGCGGTTTATCCAAAAAGTAATCTGGTATTTTTGTGAACCATTCATCATTTAGCTTGTAGTGTGTAAGCAACTTCTACTCGTATAAGTGTATAAGAAAGTCAAGCCTAAACCAGAAGTTCCACAGAGCTCCCAATTTCTTTTACGTAAGAGCCCTGAGCGTTTCACCTCAGGAAAATGGGAATTGATATCGGTGGTCCCCCAAATCCGAACTTTCCCGAAGTATTTAGTGAAAAAAGTTTTGAGGCACTTCACTGCACTCGGACGCGAAACTCCAATCGCATGCGTGAAGAGTATCGTTCGTAAGCTTTGATTTGGTATTTCATTTCGCAATTTAAAATAGGGAAATTCCTTCCAACTATTTTCTTTCTAGAATCCATAAGCAATCCCCTACACATTTAGAAAGTATTCTGTACACACATTCTGTAATCTCTACACATTTCATAGTGTCTTGAACTGACACTTAGAATTAGTGTAATGATTCGTTTGAGGGTTGAAAAATCCTGTTGAACGAACACATTTTCGTTTCTTCCAGTTTCTTCACATTCAAACTTCGTTTGATTTTAGTCTTTAACGGTAGATGGCAGGGAATGGAGAAAAAGTGCATCTCAAAATTCGAGATGGCTCATTTCCTCTGATCACCCGTTTCTTCTGAATCTTACTCATCCAAGTGATGTCAACAACCGAAAGGATAGAGCGAAGGGCACTAAGATTTGCATTAGCTATAATATTAAAGCTGCTGGTTATCTTTTAAGGAGTAACATTGCATTTTCCTTGTAATAAAAACAGAAATGAGGCGAAGAGCTGGAATGGGAGCCATACAAAAACAAAAATTAGAGCAGGAAAAATATCGTGACAAAGGAACTGAGTTACAAGAAAATCAATTAGAGCTTGTAAGTTTCTGCAGAAAACAATATTTTTGTCGTTTTATTTAGAGTAGTGTTAGAGATACTTGTTTATTTTCAGATGTCTAAACAATTGGAAGTATTCAGAACCAATCTGGAAGATTTTGCTGCTAAACATAGGTCTGAAATAAAAAGAAATCCTCAGTTTAGAAGACAGTTTCAAGAAATGTGTGCGTCGATTGGCGTTGACCCTTTGGCTTCTCGAAAAGGTACTCGCTAGTACTTCGAGAATTTTGAATGTAATATCTATAACCATTTAAAAATGTATTAATTTGCAGGATTTTGGTCGGTTTTGGGGATGGGCGATTTTTACTATGAACTTGGAGTGCAAATTGTTGAGGTTTGCTTAGCCACGAACCACAGAACAGGAGGTCTTATACGGCTAAGTGAATTGAGAAACTTGTTGATAAAGGCTAGGGGAAAAAGGAAAGAGCATCAAGAAATAACGTGGTAAATAATACTAGATTTATTCCTCATCAGCGATTTGGGCGAAATTAAGACAACTTTTCAACTAAATTTAATTTGGCAGTGATGACTTACTTCAAGCTGCGAATAAGTTGTATATGCTAGGGAGTGGATTTCGTGTAGTACGTGTCGGCGAGGGTAAGATGGAGGATTATCTCGTCCAGTCCGTTGCTGCTGAATTAAGCATAGATCACACTGCAGTGCTTGGCTTGGCCGAATTAGGAAACGATTCCAACAAGTCTTCAGGGATAACACTTTCTGATGTCATTAATCGACTGCGTGAGTAGTTGATGTCTTTTACTTGATTTTATTTAGACACTATTAGCTTGTTACAATGAATTTATAATTTCTAAATATCTCTGAAGAAATTGTATAATTTAAATGGTATGTTTGAATACTTGCTGAATGAACATTGTGTAACCATAGCAATCTTCTTATCGAAACTTAAAGCTATATATAATTGTATGTTACTCATTAAGATAATACAAGTATATTGGTCATTAAGTTATTATTTAAGAGTTCTTCGAATAATCTCTGGTTAATTTGGGAATGCTGAATAATATGACAACATTTTGTGATAATAACTCAAAAATGGTTAAATGTGTAGTGTTAATTTGATGGTGATTATGTGTGCTTTCTCAATTTAAACTTAAGTCTAAAATGTGATCCTTAATCAGATGCAAAGAAGTTTTGAACATATAGTTCATCCTTTTGTGATTCTAAATGACATGATGTTTTAAATTACTTTTCAGATTGGGAGGAAAATCGTGCAAGAATGGCTCTGGAGTATCTTGTGAAAGAAGGTTTAGCCTGGATTGATGTTCAGAGTAGGCCAGAGAAGTCATACTGGTTTCCAAGTCTCTTTTCAGCAGCTGCATCTTGAATATAAAAAAAGTTATCTCTGTCCAATCAACTCTGAAACAAAGATGATGAAGAACCATTAGTCCATCCTTAATTTGTTCATATGTTATTTAATAAAGCTGTATTAATGCATATCCTATCCTGTGCTTCCCATGCAAAATTATTTTCTTCTATTTCTATCTTCTCAACTTTTAGAGCATTTTATATTATTCTTTTTTAAAGTTAAGAAATGTAATAACATACATCATAAGTTTCTGTTTTATATGTGAACTTTAATATTCAGCTTAGTTTTGTTTTTTTTTTTGTTAGAGCTTATAGAATAGAATATCATTAAAATTGGTGATGTTATCAATCACAATGAAAAACAAAGTAAAGATGTTCTCTTTGATGGAAGAATATTTTTGGAATTGTGAGAAATGGTTTAACATTGATAGTTGATCAGGGAATTCAAATTATCCTCTATATATTATTTTAAAACATGCATTTTTGGTGATCGGGACTTTTCTCCCTCATTACTCCGCCAATGCATATAAATGAATGACCATTTGAAAGAAAAATTGTCAGGTTCCTGCTAAAAATAGTCAGACAAATGAAAAACCACCATTTGTTAGACAAATTGAATTAATATTTTAATCATCGCGTTGCGTCCTGGACGAAAAAATGCCCGGGTTGCTATATACAGATTAAATTTGTTTACTTAGCGATGAGTGTAAACAAGTTTTAAAATCGGATAACATTCTCGGTCATAAATTGATTGAAGCAGTGTTAGCAATTAATATTAAAGTCACCATGAACGAAGACCTCGACGTCGTACACATCCACAGCAGTTTAATAAGCAAACCACATTGCATCTTACGGGAGCAGAACGACGGCCAAAGAAACATGAACATTGCCGAATATGAAAGTTTGCGTCACGGTTTATCGTGTGGTATGTTTGAACAATTTTGCATCGTATTACTTCCAGTATCCAGATCGACCATATTAAAATTAGATTTTGGAGTATTTATAGAATAATTAGAGATTTCAATAACGAGTCATGCGATCAAAATAATTAGGTCGTTTTCCGAGTAATCAAATTTACTTAGGTGAAACTTTCGTCTGTTGAAAATTATCTATATACCCTATCAAATGATTTTTAGTGTTTATATTTTACTCACAGAATAAATAATATACAACATTCATTCATATCTTAGAGTAAATAATAGGATATCATACCTGCGATTCAAGAAAACTCACCTCTATGGAATACAAGCGTAACGAAAGCCCAAGCTTGCATTTCCATTCGCTATGACCGGAGTACAAAAAGATGCTCAACCAATTTAATAGTATGAGTAGTAGTAGACGTAAGAGTATTATTTTAAAATCTAAGTTTTGTGAATGGGTTAAAATACCATGATTGACTACAATATTTGTGTGAGAGACATTCAAAAAATGCGGGCAATGGGTTTGCTACTTTGCACTTTTACAATGTATCACAATGTATGGTCTTATGAAAGTGAGACACACCGCAGATGCTTCCCTCTCCCAAATTAGTAACATTTTCCCTCATTCTACACCGGCAGGATAAGCTTTCAACTAATTATTGCTGACTATATATCTTTCAGTAATTGAATGAATCTGATTCAGTGAATTTATGAGATGCAATTTCACTGCAGACGAGTATTAGTTATTTTTATATTTCGTGTACGAAGAGAAAAAATAGAAAATAAATAAGTAACGTGGATGCAGGAGGTATATTTGTTGCTTTATTTTGGTTATATCTATTAAACACGAAGCCTTAAGTGACACATTATAAAAGGAAGTGGTATTTAGAAAAGAACAGAGTTTACCAAAATGTGATGGTGGCAATGTGGTAGTGATGTTTGTATTTTTGTCTAAATTCGTGATGTAAAAATACATTAAGTGAATTGAGGTATTGGATAAATTATATACACGTCGTTATATCAATGACGCATACTATTCGTGATTATAGTGCTAAAAGAAAATTTTTAAAACATTCTATAACATTTACATTCTCACACTCTCTAAGGTATTAGGGACTTCGTTAAAGTTCAAGGGATTAGAAAACGCAAGAGTTTGAATTTGCCCATAGATTTTCGTTACTGGATGTGTAGATACCGATACCTATCGCTACTAACGAGGTATGTCGAAACTGACATGGAATATGAAGGCGCGGTTTTCTTGGTATGTCTTAGTATTTGTGTATTCGTCTGTAGTGATTAGTGTTTGCTACTATAATGTAATTCGTTGGGGAAATTGAGTATCAATGTCGTCTGCGAAATTTTCGCACGGGGCAACTAGTTATTAATTATTTAAGTAAGCCCCATATAAATCTTGTAGTTCTGGATACACAAAGTATTTGGAAGGATTATATTTAGCACAACCTTTTTCTTTTACAACAACATAAAATTTCACTACAAGCAGAGACTGCTTTAGTTCTGCAGTTTTGTTCAAGGGCCAATAGGGATATACAGGGAAAAGTCCTCAAATTGTCTCACACAAATGGAAATCAATGGCATTCCAGAGCTAAAAGCCATCAATAGTGGTTTTAGTTATGTTTTCCTTGTAATTGATTTTCCATCAAAGAAATGGACAGAAGTGGAAGTTTAAAGGAATATTCTGATGTAGACAGGAAGGAGGCAGAGTTTAGATATGAAATTGGACTGAATTGAGAAAGGTAATGGAGGGAAATTTATGTTATTACACACACTCAAATTTTATTATTCAATTTATTTATGTAAGTTAGTACTCATCTATATTAATTAATTAGTAGTTAGTATTTATGTATATTAATTAATCACTTTTACTGGTTTTGTAACATTTCTTCTATTGAAAAATCACGAAGCATTGTCTAATTCTTAAGAATTAAAGTTGCATATATTTTACTGTCTTTGCAAGATAAAGTTCCTTGCTGAGTTATAAAATAATTAAATAAAAATAAAGATAATTTTTTAGATTCACACTAAACACAATACACCACTGAAAACGCTTGCTTCTATGCTTATGAGACAGTTTTCCATTGCCAAATGTACTGCAAACTACTTTAGCCAATCCTCTATCTCAAGTCTATTGTCATAAAATTATTTACATTACTCTTCCCTAATTGTCTATCTGATAAAAATATTTGTCTTTGTTGAATAAAAAATGATCAAAATTAAATAAAAAGGAAGAGGTGCTCTTTGTACAAAAGCAGACTTAAAAAATACAACAAGAAGACAACCAGTATCACTCAATAATACTTTGCAGAATATCTAGATATCAACAGCTGTTGCAAGAAAATTAAAGAAGGTTACTTTTGTTTTTAAGATGCAAAGAACTTGTTTAGTATCAAAGAGCCAAGTAACCACCTTCCTTTTGTTTTCTAATGTTTAAGAAATAAAATTTTCTAATATCCCATCTGTAATGCTTTCACATATATAACATATATAACTTTCACTATATATAACTGGTTTATCAGTTCCCTATAAAAGCAAAATAACCAGTTTTTACTCTATATTGTAATTCATTCAGCATGGAAATTTTTTTCTATGTTTGACGTCAGCGGATGATTTAACGGAGCCAAAAGATAAAACATTTCCCTGTGAATTGGTGGATTGGGATTTAGGCTATTTTTTCCTCTGTTTACAGCAGTTTGAGAAATATTTTGTAGAATGCCTGAACTTATGAAAACGGCAGTATGTTTAGTTATTACTTTGGGGAAATCAATGAAATAACTACCTTTCTATCTTTTCCATATAAGGAATATACAAAGTAGTTATTCCATTTACGAAACAGGATCTCTTCCAAAATACTCATTTCATATAAATGCTTTTCATTGTAATTATACCCATGGAGGTACAATAATCCCCATAAATTCTTTTACTGTAAGATATTAGGATGCTGTTTTCTCTCTCTACGAAGTTACTTCAAGAATCATCCTAAAATTCTGCCCATCTTTCTAAATTGGAATAGTTTTGGATTTGGCATAGCAAATAAATTTATTTTTTCCAAAATGAAAGACGTAAAACAGTCCCTCATTGGTATTTATCTGAATGATTACAGGGAAAGGATACAGTTAAAGCATTAAATTTAAACCTTTTCTTGCTTACTTTTCATTCCTACTATTATTCTCTCTAACTTAATATTCTTTATTTTAGGAAATTGAGTAGAAGAGAGATTACAATTTTTTGCTAGGGAGTTCAGAATGATTTTATTTTTTGAACAAAGAAAATTCATTCATAAGTTATTCCCCCCCAAATAGGAAACAGGGATGCCAGAAATATTGTGCTAATAGAGATATTTGCCAGAGAAAGAAATTGAAGGAGCAATGTGTATTTGCAATCATTAAACTAGGAAAAAAGATTTACTCACTGCATGGAGTGCAATTTTGCTTTCAGGCAATCTACTGAGTGAATAAGCATATTGGTAATGGGAAATACTCTCTCTATGGAGTGGGTATTTCTATTCTTGCAATGTCCAAATGGTTTTCAACTTATCATTTTGGAACTGTTTTGGTTGAGTCCTATTGGGTTTCCATTTTCATGATTTTTTACACAAATACTCAGTAAATTGCACTTGTCCTGATTTAGATCAAGCTGTATCATATAAATATTTATGGATAATTATTGATAATTCATTTAAATTTATACACCATCTTGCTGCCTTAAAGTGTAGATTAACACAAATTTTACAGCAGTTTTACTATCTAAATAAATTTATCTCTTATATGCATTCAAACTAATGTACCACAGATTAGTGGAAAACCAGTTAAGATATGGTATAACTATTTGGGGTAATGGTAGTTCTTCTTTATTTGGATTGGCAATGAAAAAACAAAACAAGTTTATAATTATATAAAATAATAATATAAGATAAAAAGGAATCAGAAAGCTAATAATCCAGCAATCATGAAGATATGCATAAAAATATTGGTGTTCTTAGGTTTGATAAACTATTTTGTTATACTTTTATACTAGATAATTACTTCTCAAAAAATTTAAAAATATGTATGTATATAATATTTTTCGGTATTTGAGGAGAACAGAACAGTCACTATACCAAAATACGTATTTCACAAACTATGGTAGTAAATCCCATAAAGTTTTAGTTCCTATTGTATTTAATAGGTTATCTAAAGAATTGATGAACTAAGTAGCATTGAAGGAAGAAAAGCCAAAATGAAGACCAGGTTGATTATGGTATGAATGAATTGTTTGGTTATGAAAATTAATTTATTGTAATTTATTTATTAGTAGTAAATGATAGGTTGTGACTTTTGAATTATAGTTAATTTTAAGATATGCTAATGAGCATTTATTTCCTTAAAAATGTGAAAAGTGATTATAATGTCCAAAATTTGCACTTTATTATGAAATTTTTATTTAACATAATGTGAAACTACATAACAGAAATTGAAACTTAAAACTTAGCTAAAATGAATAATACCACCAATGTTTGGATTAAAATAAACCTGCTGACCAGCAATTACTGCTTAACAGGACCTAATTGTAAACATTACTATTCAAATTTATTACCAATTATACTCAATATTTAATGTTTCTTAGTATTAATTTATATTGAATTTATGTACTTTTCTTTGTTAAAATTGTATGTATGTAACTTGCATACTTTAATTCTAAGGTTTTAATATAAGCAATACTATAAATGATATTAAAATAGTTAGTTAGTTGCTTGAGATGAAGGAAATTACTTACATCCAGTAATACTTGATTGCACCTTCTGGGAGAGGATGAGTACGATTAACATTCCAGTTATTATTGGGCAAGTTATGGTAAAGTAATCACCACACATGCAGAAATAGGCATCTGGATTATTCAAGAACAATTGCTCAAGTTTATTGCAGTGATCCTCATAATTTTCAGCAGGGGATTGGACCAAGGCACATACCTCCTCACGGGTATGTGCCTTGTCGTGGCGAGGAGGCTTGCGTGCCCCAATGAATCAAGGAGCTACGCCGGCGGTAGTCTAACTACTGGTAGGGTCTCCCTTGCCGGATTGGTCTAACATGAGGGCCAGACTAAAACATACCCACGCCGATAAGCCAGGCTAGTAACCTACTTAAAGGCATTAAAAGTTATTACTCAGAGTACCAGTACCAAGCCTCGGATCAGGACAGATTCAAAGGATAGGATATTGGAGAAAAAATATACACAGCCCAAAATTAACAACACATTGGATGTCTTGAAACTTACAAAAACCTGTTCAATATGTAAGTGTATATTTTCAAGCATAATTCAGACTTACAACAACTGAAACACCATCAGCACAACTTTTCAAACTGGAAACACAAGATCTCTCCTTCTTATAACATTATAGCTGTGAGTGAAACCTTATTCAGTGGAAGTAATATCAATACTTAACCAAGTTTCCGATAAGCAGATTATTTTAGCACCAAGGGAAGGTATATTCAACTGGAGATTCTCCAATTTTGTGTTAAGTTCTTTGACATTCTGGTAGTATGCAGCTACATGTTTGCACACATAGTACCTGTGTAAATCTGAGATAGGATTGTCCTGCATTAATAATCCAACTTTTGTCCCTGCATCAGACAGATTTATGCTGATCCCCCATTTTTTTATTCTCTCATAACAAATTTTGGGACTCTGCAGATATACTTCATTATTAAGTTTATTTCACCATTCTATATCCTTTCATTTAAAACCACGCATAGATTCCTTAAATAGTTCTTTTCTGCCTATGTTCTGTTGCAATCAATAGACTATCAGTATTACTACATATATAAAATAAAATAGTCTATTTTTTATTAATAGATTTGGATTTATTTCTAGCCCCTATTCATGCCCCCTTCATTATATCAATACTATCTATTAATAGTCTCCTTTATTTTGTCCCTGTTATATTATTAGCAATTCTTATATTAATAGTCTCTGTTACATCTGGTATCTATCAATTATAATAGTATTATTTCAATAGTTTTGGTTATAAGTATCTGTTGTATTTATAGCCTATTTAAGTCAGTATTTACTTTGAGTTCAATAGTATCTACTCTAACCTATCACTACAGTTTAGCATTCTATATGGAAGTAATTGTATCTGGTGTTAAACACTACGCCATTTTGGTAGATGCCATTACATATAAATTTATGGAAGCAACTTCTCTAACTATATCCAGTGTTTCAAATATTCTCATGTGTACCTCATTATACATTGAATGGAAACATCTATCTGGCCTGGTCCAGAACCATTTCAGGAGATCACACTGTCTATTAAATTTATGATGCAACCCCTCCAACTGTATGCAGATTTTCAAGTCAATGTGATATCGCTAAATATTAAAATATACCTTATTCCCTGCTAAAAATGTGGGGTAGGATGCAAATTGTGCTCTGGCATTGAACTAAGCATCATTTAGGCAACAGTTGACTGTGTTTACGAAGCAGATTTGTGACTCCTGTTCACTTGCTTGGCTATGGATTTCAGTCTTCTCAGGAAGTACTTCATAAAAATATTTGAAATCAACTGATTATGTTTAAAGGGAAAAATTTTGCATCAACCTGGTGTTGTAACTAAGCTCATCTTGTGAGATATCTTGGCTTTTTAATGCAAAAGACTGCCTCCTCACAAGGTATCTTGATTCTTATGTCTGTATCAATCCAGGAAGAGACTAAAATTATTTTTCAAAATCAGCTCCATTTTTCTTATCTAAAAATACTAAAATTTTGGGGCCCTCTGGGATCAAACCCATGATAGCTAAGATTGATTTCAGGAAATAAATAAATATTTGTAGACATTTGTTTTTCATACCATATATAAGATTTATTTACAGCACAAAATTATATAAAGCACTAAAATATTTTTGGTGTAAGCTTATAAAATCACTGATTCAATGCTAATACAAAATGTAAATCACATATATAACTTAATGAACTTTTAATAAAGTTTCTCATAAATACTTTCATGTGTTGTTAATGCGTTTCCTTAAATATTCCAGAACCTCCACAGATTCAAACAGAGCCTATGAAATACAATAAGAAATAAAAATTAATAATGGCAAATAGATTCACATTTTCATTAGCACATAAATGTAGAACTACTGAAATCAAAACTAAAATACAAACTGAATAAAGCAGACTTTTGTATTCAATGCTTATATTCATATAAAGCATATATAAATATTTTTCTTTACTTCCGAGAAATTTGCTATATCAACAATTTACTACACTACTCTTTAGATATAGTCGAGATTTTTTTAAAAGGAACTTGCTGACTTAATGGAATGGTAGCAATTAAAACGTATTTAAACATTTATTTGAGCGTTACTCTAACTTTGGGGAAAGTTACCCGCTTTCTTTCGTTCAATATTTCGTTTAAGATGGTATTATTGAGAAGGGATTCCCCGCTGCTACAATCATTGGGATGAGTGGATGGCTCTGGAGAATCTTTCAAAGGCGTATTTATTTCTGGAGGCGTGGTATCTTCGGTGCCTGTTGATGTAAACTCTTCTCCTTCGCCACTAGTTGTGTTAACTGGTGTTACCTGATTAACAAGAAAAAACTAAATTTTTAAAAATCACTGCAATGGAAATATTTCGCTCATTTGAATCAGTACTTAATCTTTCATAAAGCAAAAAATCAACAAAAATACACCTACTCCTAAATTCTCACAAGAAACACTTCGCTCTTCCGAAAATTCGTCAGTTCCCATATCTTCAACCTTCACCTTCTTAGATTGCTTTGTTCCCCTCTTTTTTTTTCCTTTTCCTGTTTTCTTTCTCACAGTCCGCGATACAGCATCGTCCCCACTTATCTTTTCTACATTTTTTCCATTACTATCATCTTTCAATCCATTCAAGCCACCGGAGATCCTCCTTTTGACGTGTAAAGTTAACTTCTCTTTAATGTCAGGGGCCTTGACCTCATTTGAGTCGCTCAGATTCATTTCATATGTCAAAATACTTTTCTATACACACCTGAAATATTTATTCTTATATTACATATTGAGCAAAGTATGCGACCATTTTGAAATAAACCGCGAACAGCCCCCTAAATACATCGGAATATTACACAGAAATCTTTATTTAAAGATTACTTTTTCAAAAGAATGGATCAGTCGAAGCAATTTTGAATGAACAGTATTATTAGGTGAAACTCTTCATTTACGTTCGAAGAATATTGTATCACTGAAAGGCTAGCCTTCTTTTCGACACGTCACTTTCCAGAATGAAAGCGGATCTCTGGAAGATGATCGTGACTTGTGGAGAACTTCTTTCTCCAATGCCTGAGAAAGTGTTGATCATCCCCTTCTTTCACTCCGTTGCTGACCTATTAAAGGGAGCTTAACGCGTCCACTCCAACGAAAGAGGATATGCTCCGTGAGGAAGGCGGATTTTCAGACAATGAACGTTACTTTCTTCATGGCAAGTATGACAAATTAAAATGCATTGATAATATATTTAAATCAAAGAAATTGCAACACTTGTAGTTGAAGTGATAACATCAAGTCCATGAAATACGCGCAGAAAAATTGGTCTATACGTAAAATTCTGTGTACTAGAATACCTTGCGAAAACATCTGAGAAGAAAATGAAATTCAAACGTGTTTACCCGCTTGCAGTCGTTGCTGTATTGATGTTGTACGCGTCCTTTACCATGTTGAACATAATGCTGCCTTCCTTTGTTTCCCTTTCGGAATCAGCGACTTTCGAAAGAGGTTTAAAAGTGAAGCATGCATCACAACGAGATAAAAGTCTAAAATACCCATCATCTCAGCGTGGCTTTTTAGGAAACAAAATCAGTGGTGTTACCAGTGATATTATAAACCGCGATAACAATAGAATGCAGTTCAAAGGTTTGAGCAGCACAAATTCCGTAGAAAATTTTATGCAAGATTTCATCAGAGTATCTTCTATAACTCCTTCTTCTCGACATGTTACGAAGTCCTTGGAGGAATTAGGGTACGTAAGCGGAAGAGTAAACCCAGATTTCCTGTTTTTCAATCGTGTTCCAAAATGTGGAAGCGAAATGCTTGTGCTATTATTGCAGTGGTTGCAAGGTTTGAATGGATTCAAACACGTTCGACTTGGAGGTGGCAAAATGCGGAGGCTCAAAAGACTTCAGCAGGTATAATCGTGGAGGATAACTTTTCATAATTGTATATTTTTAAAATAATTATTAAGCATATCCGATTTTCAGGAAGAAGTGGTTGAAGAAGTTATAAAACATGAAAAAGAAGCATTACCATTAAGCTTTGATAGGCATGTTTATTGGCTCAATTTTTCGGCCTTTGATCACTCAACTCCAGTTTGGATTAACTTGATAAGAGATCCAATAGAAAAAGCAGCATCGCGATTTTATTACGCCAAGGAATTGAATGAAGTTCGTGGACAAAAAGGTATTAATGAATCGGTCAATATGTATACAAGCCAGTTGATTTCGCTTCTTACCAATAGTTCAATAAAATATGAAATACTTTTACCAGATACCTATAAATCATTTGAGGAATGCGTCGAGTCTGGCAGAGACCTAAACTGCAGGTTTATTGATGGCGAAATGTACGATCTCACCATACCGTACTTTTGTGGTCATGAAAAGTGGTGCATGTAAGTAAATGACTTCTAGCATAGAGATGAGAAACTATGGATGAAGATTATTGAAAGAAGGACCATTCTCTCTATTGGTATAACTCAAATTAATTGGGTATCGAAAAATATACGTTTTAAAATTTGATAAAATTTTCACTTTGTGCTAACAATTAGTTACGGATTCAGCTAGCAATTAAGACAATTGTATAAAGAGCATTTAAATTACGAAAATTCATTAATTATTTATTTAATTTCAATAAATTAAAAATATACCCATTCTCCTGTTCATCTATGTCATGAAATTACGTTTGATTAAGAAACTATAAGAATTTCACTTGAACACCACTTTTTATGAATTCTTGAGATGTATATTTTGAGTTATTTTTACTCTGTATATGCTTAAAACACTGTGTTCCTCTTTTAGGGCCCTCAATGATCAGTGGGCTTTGGAGGAAGCCAAAGCAAACGTTGAAAGATATTACAGCGTAGTTGGAGTTTTAGAAGAAATAAATGCCACCCTTGCAGTTCTGGAGAAACAGATGCCTAGGTTTTTTGCTGGCATACAAGATATGTACTTTCATGAATTATTAGGTCAGTAATTGGTTCATCAATAAATAAAACTCTGAGGTTATACACCTATGAAATTACTCGTAGATGTAGTCAGTACTATATCTATGATTACGTACAATATGTGATGCTTATCAAACACTGATTCCATTTGCTTAAATGGTTGGCAAATTAGTATAGTAGATAAATATACAGCGTATCGAAGAATTTATAGTATAATTAATCACGTTTCCTTACAGAACCTCACCACAACAAGAATAGAAAAAGACCGCGAGGTATTAGAGCCGACTTGGAAAGGCATCTTAAGTCTGTCTTGAAACTTGAGTACGAATTTTATAAATTTATTAAAAGCCGTTTATTTAATCAGTACAAGAACTTTAAAGACAATGCATAAATTTGTGTACATATGAGCTGAAGCATCTGGATTAGGTGATAAAATATAAGTACAAATTATTTTTTGCGAAAACTAAACTATTGGTTACCTCCAAGGGAAACCTGTTTTCGAATACTTTAAAATTATTTAACCTTCTCATGATGTGCATTTACATTTTTGGGAAAACTGAAATATTTGATGCTTATATATTTTCTCTGATTCTTATGGACGACAATCAACGAATTCTTCGAACTAAAACTTAAAAATAAGTGTCACAGTCTTGGTGCAACATTGTTCGTCGACAAGCATAAAGGGAAAGAAATAAAATATGAACTTAAATAGTTCCTCTGTAATTTCTTTCGTAAGTGGAACAAAGTTGGCTTTTGAAACATCAATATCAGTTAGCAGAAGATAGTAATGGTAATCTTCTGTTGACTGCTATTGATGTATCAAAACAACTGGAAATTGTAGAATATTAGTATGAAAATAAACCTTTCGATCAAATTCTACACATCATTTCATCCCATATTTACCTGCAAACTGATGTTAATAAAGTAAAGGACGTGTAGTTCAGTATTCATATAAATGGTCTACGCAAATTTTAAGTAAGGCTTTCGAGCTTACAATTTTTGTAATACGATCTCCCTTAAATCACACCAACATTCTGCAACACGCCGATACTTAATTACAGTGCAGAGTAGAACGCATTTCCATGCTCAGTTATTAACCGGTCGCTTTTATACCTTTTGTAGATGTCAGTAGTTCCTGTACGTGGAGTTAGCTGTTAAAGAGCATGGCAACGTGAGTGGCGGAAAATTACATATCATTCAACTATTGTAGTGAATTTTCTTAAACGTGTCCATGCGTATTTAGATCGAAAAAGCTATACAAGAATGGCCAGGTTGTCAAATTTTCATATATTGTGTCCCCTAATCGATCAGAGCAATTTCCTAGGTGTTGTTAGTGATTCTTCGAACGACTGCGTGATCGTAACTCTCGGTAGAAATATCGTCATTCGCTATAAGGTAAGTGACACGATTTTAAGTAAAATATGTAAAAAAAATTAGCTGTATGTATCGTATGGCAGAAATAATCTAAATGAATCTCTGAAAAATGATAATCGACGTTTTTATATCTATAAGATCTCAGACCGAAAACAAGTGGGAAGTTGGAGTACGCGAGAAAAATTAACATCTCCTGTGATTTTTGATACTATCGGGCGTCAGTATGTTGCTGTATTTAATCACAAGCAAATCAGAATTTGGAAACAGGAGGATGAGGATCTGGATGCAATTAAAAAGCATAAGGTATGACACTGCCTTTATTTACTATTCACTCTGTTATTCATTTCCGGCAATGATGCATATTTATATTATTATAATTAATTAATAAATACATGTTTTAATGTCAAGCTACCCGAACCAGTTCATACCATGTTGGTATCTTCCGGAGCCACTGCAGAGCCGGTCATACTGTTTCAATCTGGCCGAGCTTGGAAATTGTCCACTTTCATCGGCGCGAAGGAAAAACTTATGGAAATATGGGAAAAGCAGGAAAGGATGAATTCAATTCTGAGGGAAGATGAACGCTTGGAAGAGTGGCATATGATCACATGTCAAACCTTCACGTATATCATTCTATCTGCACGAGCTTCCAGTAGGCCTGTAAGTAAATTACATGGATATTTATTTTATATATTTTTTAGTTTTGATATGTCGGCTTAAACTTTTTTTATAATGATCGGATCGGTTCGGATACACAGTTTCCTATACTTGTTTGCTTGTGATATTTAAGTCTGTCTGATTTCCTTTGATAATCATTGTTTTGGTCATATTTCTGCCATAATAGTTACTAATATCATGTTTGATAACTGATCAAGGGAAATTCAGATGCAAAATAAATTCTCTGTAAATTACTTCAGTGCAAACTAAAGCCTTTTTGAGTGATATTCATTTGATATATATTATATTATATAAATTGACATATAATAATAATAATAATTTTATTCATCAAAGATCCAATACAAGATATAGATTTCGTCATTACAATTCAGTGAAAATTAATACCAAAAAATAAATGAATTACATAAAAATATATTAATGACAAGAAAGGTATTCATCAATACTGTAGAACATTTTCTCGAGTAAAAAAGATTTAAGTTTGAGTTTAAAGGAAGATAAGGACATGATATTCTTTATGTCATCAGGAATTTTATTATACAATATAAGGCCCAAATGACTTGGTCCAAGAGAGGAAGAGGTAGTGCGTACATATGGTACATGTAGATTTTGGCAGTAGCGAGTATTATGATTATGAACATCAGCGTTAGTTATATAATGTTTTAAATTATTTCTTATATAAACTACTGTGATGAATATAAATACGCAAGGAAGGGGCAACAGTCTGAAATGTTTGAAGAGGGGAAGGCTGGGAGCATCAAGTCTAGAGTTAGCAATTAATCTTAAAACTTTTTTTTGTAGTTTGAAAATTTTTATGGCATGGAAAGAGGAACCCCAAAAAATTACACTATAGACAACATGAGTGTAAAATAAACCATAATAGATAGATAACAGAACTTCATTTGACACAGTGAAACGAATGCTGCGAATTAGGAAACAGATAGGACTGAGTTTGTTAGAAGTTTGGAATATCGTCAATACCAGAACTGAAATTGGTGCCGCAGGTATTAATGATGGATTTGAGTTCATTATCAAGGCAAGGAGAAAGATATAAAGAGGAAGCAGACCTGGTGATGTTCAAATAATCAAAAGAATCAATTGGTTGATCACAAGTGGGAGGAGTGGTGAAATGATTGTTAAAATCTGAAGCCAGGGAGATAGGATTGGTTGAGTCAATCATGTGAAAAGTACGTGATTTTTTTGACTCGTTAAAAATCTTCCATATTTTGCGAGATTTATTGTTGCATTTTATCAGTCTGTCGTTGTTAAAAGTCCTTTTAGCGGAGGCAAGTAACGATTTGTATGATTTCTTAAGAGCTTTGTATTTGATCTCGAGGTCTTTGTCTGAACTAGACTTGAACTGAACAAATAGCTCTTTAAGATAAGTTGAGAAAACACGGATATCATCAGTAATCCATTGTTTACTGGGATGATGTCTAACGTATTTCTTAGAAACTAAAGGAAATGCAGCATTAAAGTAAAACAGAAATTTATCATAAAAAGCGGAGAACTTCACGTCAAATTCAGAAGATACATATACGTCTGACCAGTTCTCAGATTTTAGCAAATTAGTAAAGTGGGCGATGTTAATGTCAGAGAAATTTCTGATCTCACGACAAATTGGCCAAGTTTTATGGTTTAAGTTAAAGTGGGACATAATGGGATAGTGGTCTGAAATATCAGAGGGAATAACCTCAGATTTAACGTATGGAGCATCTAGATTTGAAATGATAAGGTCGAGCGCTGACAAAGAAGAAGAATTAATACGATATATGTGTATATATCAATTGAATTTATTCTTAAAATAAAGGGGTCCTTTGGAAGAACTATCATTGTAGAAACTCAATTTAATAAATTTGATAAAAATATTGGCCATAGTGATGTTTCAATTTGTATCTTGCATTTTTTATTAAAGATATGGAACATATGTTGCCATAAGGGATGTTTGTTTTATATTCATTCGTTCAAACATAACAGTGTGTTGAATGGATTTTTGGAGAAACTTAAGCCTCTATCTGTTCTGGGGAATTTTATCTTAAATTTTTTCTATCGTTGAATCCCAAAAATGTTTGGAAAATTAACTAGTATGTGTGCATACAGATATAAGATTAAATTTTCAACTATCAAAACACCAGCTCTTTAAAC
This sequence comes from Pachydiplax longipennis, assembly GCA_036926295.1. NCBI lineage: Eukaryota > Metazoa > Arthropoda > Insecta > Odonata > Libellulidae > Pachydiplax > Pachydiplax longipennis. Next base: position 72,008,817 of record JAVFKF010000015.1, read on the forward strand.
TTTAGAACATTTTTTCTCTATGGTGGCCGGTTTGATCTGAAATTAAATCATTAATTGAATACCTTTTATTGTATTATATGTTTAAATTGGATCTTCATCGATCATTGGTCATCCTTTTCAGAAAAATCCAATATTTTATTTGATGAAATTGGTAAATGAAGAAGATGATGAGTATAATCTTCAAAGGAGATTCACTCTACAACAAAAAGAAGCAATTGTTGTGGCTCACACATTTATTCAGCAAAATGGAACCTGTTCCCTCTTAACTCTATGTATGTATTACCTCTAAACACCTTTAAATGTCAATGATTTTATCATTGTTACTGTAAGTACAAGTTTAGTAAGTGGGGTTGCTGAAGAGGAAAATAGGAATCATAAAGCTGTATCTGTAAAAATGCAATCCTTTTCGCTCTTTAATGTAAAGTAGATTTCTCTGAAGTGCCTCTCTATTCTTTGGGGGAATTTTCATAGATCTCCATGTCATCTGATGAATTAAGGAATTGGTATAGATTTTCTCATTTTATGTGTGCGTAATGCCTTGAAGTACTTGAGATGGCAACAACCAAAAGAACACAATCAGATGTAATACCCCCAACTGATCTACTCAGTTAATTTATTAACTTTGACAAAATATATGGAGCTGTGAGTAGATGATTCAGTTGGCTGTGAGTTCAATAGGAAAAGTATCAAAATCACACTAGAAAATAGCAGTTATTATTTATTTATATTATTTATTGTCGTATCTCTATCTGTTCTGCAGACAGTTGATTGTTTTCAAATTTTGATTCCAATACATTCTGATACTAATAAATAGTAAACTTTTTGGAATAATATTTCCTTAATATAGTTAAATTTATGCAAAGGCTATATTCCTAGTTAAAAATCCTTAATAGCAATTAAAGGATTGCTTTCATTTCTTAAAAAAGTTTCATTTTTAATTAATTTTTTATAATTTAATTGAAAGTATCCATTTGTCGTCTGTGAAAGAATGAAATGTGGATAGTATTTTTTCAAACTGTTTTCTCTGATTCTCACAAATGACTTTCCAGGATCACTCTGTAACATAAGTGTCTTATCTAAATCATGGCTTATTTTTTGTTGAAAACACCAAATTTTTGTTTGCTTCAGGTTTGGCAGAAACCGCAGTCCCTTTTAAAGCTATTTGTTCAAATTAAATAATCACTATGCAAGATCTTTTCTATACAAGAACCTTTTATAGAATTTATTTTAATGAAATTAAAAATAAAACATGATTTATATAATAAATAAAGAATACATTCAATCAGTATAATTTAAATGCTGATTGATGTTCATTCTTGCATATGTTTGTTAAACATGACTTTTGTAATACTTTATATGAATAAAAATTTATTATTGGAAGTGAGAAAATAATAGTTGTGGTTCATGTTTAAGGGCTTTAATTGTTACTTCAGCAAAAGTAGCGGTTATTCCATTTTGGCTCTGTCCCTAATCAATTCCAAAATCAAATGAATTTTCAAGATCTCAATAAATTGCGGTCTCTTGGAATTTAGCAGCTTCATCAACTTGTGAGGTGAATGAGTGCAAGGATTTTTGAAAATCAAGCTGTGTTTTCGATCCATTTTCTTGCTTTTTATACTTGTCTTTGATCTCCATTCCTTTGGTTTCTCCTGAGTATAAAATGAGAATTATTTTTTTTCATGTCATATTGTGACACAAAAATGCAAAACCTTAGCAAACAACTTAAAAAACACTGACAATTAGTGGTATTTTTTACAGTATAAAATTCCCTATTATTAAAAATTTAACCATTATTCATTCACGTTTTTGGGGTATTCAAATGAAAAGGTATGACCGTGGGCATAATTGAAGTCTTTATTCAAAAGCAATCACCATAGGCCTGAGATCTATCCTACTGTTTCACAAGCCGAAGGATTCCCAGAATTCTTGTAGGCATGACTTCAGTTTGTTGTTGGAGTTGAAGCACTCCCCTTTGAGATGTTTTTAGAGGACAGTTTGAAGTCACAGGATGACATGTCAGGGTGGATGATCAAGCCACTTGGACTTGGCCAGTAAACTCTGTGTGACCCTGGAGAGGTGTGGATGCACATTATTGTAAAGCAGAATCACTTCCTCAGTGAGCAGCCCTGGCCATTTGCTTTTGATGGACTTGCCTAGGCTACGGACACACAGTTACCCTGTATATGGCCACCTGTGTGAATATTGGCCAGTTTAACACCTTCCATAGATAGAAATCTGATGGCACCCTGCTGCTCCTCGGTCATTGAATTTTGCAATTTGAATGTCTTCATATGCACTGCTGCATCAATTGTACGGAAAGCACAATCAATCAGTGAAGGACTTGCTCTCGTAAGAGCCACAGGAATTCTGCAAGCAGGGAATATTTCAGCTTGTTAAACAGTGGAATAGTTGTTCTCAGGCCTCTGGTGATTACTTTTGAATAAAGACTTCAATTATACCCACAGTGTCATTTCGTATCTCTTCGTTTGAACACCCCTTATAGAAAAATCAGTGAATTGAGGCTACTTAGCTATGCACTAAGATGTTCACTAATGCAAACCACAGTTTTATTTGCCACTAATTGTGCCATCCATTAACTCTTGTCTTTTCATTTTTATTGTCATTTTGTTTTCATTCTACAAGATCAAAATAGGAAACTATACATTTTGCATAAAAACTTGTTGCATATCTCAAATTGGAATTTTCATTTTTGGCTTCCCCTCCTTGAAGTTTTTATTACATTATCCATAATAATAGAAGTGAAAATGGAAGTCTTTGTTACATCTTTTTTGCTTCAACTGTTACCTTTTTATTGTTGACAGCTGAGATTATTTTGTACAAATGGGCTTCCTATAGAAAATGGAACTGCTTTCACCAAAGATATTACCCATGTGGCTATTTGGGAGCCCTTTTTATCCTCATTCTACATATTACAATTCTCTTTTTATTTTGTTATGTAATTTCTAATTTGAGGATTAATCAATTGATAACCTCCAAAGATTCCCACAATTACTTGTGTATTTCAAAAGATGCACTCAAGGAAATATCCATCAATTTCTCTGTATTTTATAAAATGATCGTGAGCTAGTGATCTAAATGCTGTCTATTCTTTTTCTGTTATAAAGTTTTGTAAAAGATATCTTGCTAAAGATGTTAAACCTATGGGCAACAAAAAATTTAAGATTAATTTATTGAGCTGGTTGGTGTGAAGGATGTATGCTAGAATGATACAGACAAAGTGTTTGGGCTTGATATTCCATTAATTGTTCATTTTGAAAGCTATACTATTTTTAGTTCTTGGGTCATATGTAAAAATTTTTGTTCAATCATAAAGGCAATGCAGCCACATAATGTGCGGCTCTAAGAATTGTTCTATTTAATTTTTCTAGGGTCAAATGGAAAGATATACAGATTAAATTTAGACAGTTATGCTGTGGATGATCCTCTGGTAGCGACAGAAACTGTTGGCCCTGGATGCATTGTTGATTCTGTGAGGGAATTGTTTGATTTGGAAAATAAAGTTGCCATGGTTGCTTTAGGACCTCATCACATTGCTTTGTATGGAGCCGATTCTTTTCAAGGTCAGTTCTATGTTCCTCATTAATATAAACTTAACATGCTCAGAAAGATATCATTTCTCTTCATAATGATATGTATTAGATTTCTCTTTGTGTTTGTAGTTCAGATTATTTTTTGAATTTTATTGAAACATTTCTTAATTTGGAATTCCATCTTGTGCTTTCCTTTGAATGATTTCCTCATTAGATGTAATCATGTTGTAGCAATCCATATTCAGTGATCTAAGTACAATCGCCTCTCAGTGTTCTGTTTTGTAATTGATTGATAGAGGTGTGTACAATATACTCTAATTTTGGCTCATCTTGTGTAATGGAAATCTCAAATTTTATTTCAAATCTCTGTTTTTTAGATCCATCTTTGGTCATTCATATTATTATACTTACCAAGCTTTATCTAATATATATATTTGGTACAATTATTTCAAATATCTTTTAATCATAATGGATATTCCATGAATATTATAATTTTATATCATTAATAATGTGAGTTTACAAAAATAAACTTTTTGTCTGCGTCATGGGTTTTTCCCATGATTTCTATGTTTTGGGGTGTTCTTAATCTGAATATGACTTCCATTTCTCCCCATCATGTACAGTTTTCTTGCAAAGTAAGGAAATTGAATTTACCTATTTTCCAAAAAAATTGTCTCTTGAACACACAAGATAGATTTTCATTTGTCATTCATGAAAAAATTATGATTGAGAAGTATTCAGTAATCCTTCTGTTGATATGTGAAGCCTCTCTGTCTTCTCTTTCTCCTTGTTTTCTTTTGGTTTCAAGTATTTCCCTGTGAAACATCCAATAGTGGTCAGCCATTATACTCATATCCCATCATCCTATTCAACATCCATAAAATCTTTATGAAACCTTATCCCCTGCTCCTCCTTTGGGCTCTTAGGTTGTCAAGAAATTAGTCTTCTTGTGAATGTAAGAAAAATGGACCTTCAAGTTCATGTTACAGTGTTGAGCTTTCACGTAAATGCAATCAACATTTGATGTCCAATATTTTTGTAAGTCTCATTTTTGTAATTTCCCAAAAAGTTATACTCCACATCTTTAAAGGCAACCTGTACTTCTCTTTCAGTTTTTATTCTTGGATTTAAAAAAACAATATATCTAACAAAAGTGTAGACATTTTCAGTCCTACAAAATCTCCATTTATCAGCTTTGCCTCAGGCAATTTTGGGAACTCGGAGCACAGGCATTTGAAGTATTTCCCATCTTTTGATAAAGATTTCATGATCTGCTTCATTAGGCTCAGTATTATGTGAAAGAAATTTTTCACAATTTTCATGTCTTTTATGGAGGATCTACAGTAAAAGTCTGTTATAATGAGTACGGCATATAACGAGAGTTGTGTTATAGCAAATGATCTTTTGGCTTTTGTTCATCTCATAGTGAAAAGGATAGAAGGCTATTTCCATTATAAGGTTATTTATTAAGTACTGGTACAACAAGTACCACATTTCTATATTAGTCTTGCAGGATGCATATCTCGAATTTGTCAACTGACATGGGAGACTAAGTCAAACAAGTAGACTGTATTCTGAGGCATGTTTCCCTTTGTTCCTTCCCATTCCCTTGTCTTTAGTTTCTTTTCGACGATAACCCCAGAATTTTTTTGAGTTGAGTGGAATTGAGTTCCCATCATATTGGCTTCCACCTGTGGGATTTGTTTTTGTACAAAACTTTGCACTGAATCGTCTGATCCAGGATGGGTAGGATTATAAGAGTTAGAAGCAGTGCTTAATTTGTGTTCCGCATTTTATATTTGAGGACACACTTTGGTGATGCTATATGAATGAAATATTTTTTATATGAATGTACTTTTTTATGCATTCTCAAGCATTTGCATAATAATTAAAAACCCTACTGTTCCATTCCCTTGGATTCAACAGGACAGACATTTAGTAGTAGAGAATGGCTACAGTGAGTACTCTCCCAATTTTTTTCAGCTCTCATTATAACAGACTTAAATTATTTCCTATATGCAGCATTGCTACTTTAAGGCTTATTTTTGAAGATCCTATGCATAAGTGTTACTGGGTAGGTTAGTAATCTTTTTCAAACTGTCTCATATGCCCAGGGACAATGCAGAACATGAAATTTCCCTATTTGACTAAAACAGAACGATGTGAATTGTTTCTCCACGTATAACTATTTCATGAATATAACCTTACAGGTGATGGGAGGCTTTTATTCCTGTGATTTGATCACAACAATTAGGCAGTATCTGAGAGGCTTAAGTTTCTAAGAAGACATCTGCATTATAAGTCCACATCAATTCATGCTAAAACTGTGTTTGTGTAAACCCAATAAATATACGGTAAATTTTTATAATTTCATGACTGTTATATTTGCACCATTGTGGTATACAAACGTGTCACAAACTAATCTATAGTAAAAGTGAGGTTTATAGTTCTGAAGTATGCTTCTCCTTTTTGAGATCTGTTCACACTTGATTAACCTCAAATAAGCACCTGAATTAAAAATGGATTCACACTATAAATGTTAAGTTGAAATTTTTACTGTACAATCTTTAAACAATTTTTATTAAATTAATAAGGGTGATTTTTTCTAAATGGATTGGGATGGAAGGGGTCTATTATGATGATTTTACTCCATAGAAATATCATTGTTGAAACTGGACTCCCTTTGCTAAAAAACCTGATAGGATTGCATTGTTTGAGGATTTTTCCTGTATTCAGTTTACAAAAATCTATAAGAATCATAAGAAAGTTCTCATGCAGTGTTTTTGGTTGTAGACCTTTGTTATCTGTGAAGATAATGCCTCTCGCATGTATTGAAATTGCATTTTTTCTGCCATATTATTTACTTACGTGAAATATTATAGTACCACTAAATTAAACTTAACAAATAGCACTCTCTGTATAAACTACTACAAACTTTATACAGTACAGTGGATGGAAAACTTTGATTTGATGATTGTCTAGGTGCAGTAGTGTATATAGTTGATATCCACTCATCCGTCACTGGAGAACTTCCATGGGAAGCTTTGAAAGAATCGGCTGCAAAGCAGTGCCTTGAAAGTTGTAATGTTAAGGAAATAAATCCACGAATATGGAATGCTGCTGGCCATCTCTTCATACCATCCTCCGATGGAAGACTCATCTTGGCTTCCTATGAATTGGGTTCCCATACTCCATTAGCAAACTTGATCGGGTGCCTTGGCAAAAAGACCACAAGTATTAAAAGCAATGGTATGTTCCGCATCTCTTGTTGCAACATTGTGTTTGTTTTTTTTCACTCTATGAAATTCTCATGAAATTTGATTGCAGGAATGCTGGGTTACAGTGATCAGCTGCTGCATGGATCATGGCTCAGTTCATGTAGATCTATGGTATTGCCTAGCAAAGAGGAGGGAAAATGTGTTTGGCATATTGATATACCTCTTAAAGTCCAACCAAAACTTAGGCCATTAATTGATAAGGGCTTGTCTGAATCTAGGTTTGTCAACTTTTATAATTTCCTTCATTCTTTTACCATTTATTTTGATAGCCCCAAACAGAGCGATGCATCTTAAGGAAAGGTTGCTTGTGGAACTGTGAAAATCAGCACTGTGGCCTCCACTCATATCTTGTCAGCCACACAAATGGACTATCCAGAGCTGTATGAAAGTTTTTCTGAATTTCATTCCATTTATGAGGAAGTGAGCAAAAAGATAGTTTTAGTCCTCCTCCGGCTGGCTCATAATGTTTTCTCTCTTATATTTTGTAAATTGTACATTTATATTTATTTCAATTTGTCAGTTTTGAATTAACAATATATCAAGAATGATATAAAAAATTACAAAATATACTGAAATGCCTATGTGGCACTGTTGCTATCCATACATATTATATCAATATTTTCATTCAAATATTTTCCTAACTAAATTTTTATGTTAACAAGATGCCTTATGTTTGGTAGGATATGTGGCATGATCTTTCCAGAGCTGATGAGTGAAGCAGATGAAGAGTCAATCAGCTGGTGTCTCTCTCATTTTCGTGATATTCCTGAAGAAAACCTGGTCAATCTTCTGTGCTTTTTCCTTAGTTTCACCCCGACAAAAAAAGAGAAGAAATCACTTCCATTCATTTCCCCTTTGGCAGCTTCTCTGGAAGGTAAGGTTCAACCTATAGTAATCTTTTAGCAACAGTATGTACACTTTTCTTCTTCAGGTTTAGTATCCTCACATTTGTCATTTCTCATTAAAAAATTCTCACACTCATATCACATATCTATTAATGTAGCATTTTCTTTTTCTGCAATATACATGCTGCCATATTATTAGCTTTCATAACAAAATCAAGCTCAAATAGCTTTAATCAGGCAACATGCGTTCTTCTGGGCTCTTTATTTGTAAGTTTTCCTCCTCCTGTAATTTAAAAGTATAGTCTTGATTTATATCTTGCCCTTTAAATTTGATTCAGATTCCACATTTTATATTAGAGGAAACACTTCGATTATGGTTTATGAAATAATAATTTTAATCCGATTATTATTTGTGTACGATGATTTGTGCATTCTGAAGCATTTGCATAAGAATTAAAAACTATACAGTTCCATTCTGTCGCACACGCTGCCCTTAGATTCAAGAGTACAGGCATTTAGTATTGGAAGTTGGCTATAACGGGTATGCTTCACAACGAGTACTTTTCCAATTTTTTTCAGCTTTCTTTATAAAGGGCTTCCACTGTCTTCCAACTGGCTCTCCCTGGCAAGTCGTATAAGTGAGGTACTTCCTGTTATTGGACTAGAAAAATACATTTCATAACAGAGTTCTTCATATAAATGAAGTTTCATAAGGGAGGTTGGAAATATATGGGGTCTTATGGGGTTATTCATGGGATTAAAAAATTCTGTGTATAAGTGAGGTTGTCCTATACACATGGGTAGCATTTTTAAGGTTCTACTGTATACACTCACGCATGTGCACAAGCACACACACACACTTGAGTAAAAGTTGCTTACAACCTGCAGGCTAATCAGTTGAATGCTCTATTGACCGAGAAAGACCTCAAATTAAATTTCAAATTTAGCACAAAAGACTGCCTGGCATTGCACTCAGGACCCATTTGTGAGAGACAATTGAAAATTAATCTTATAAATGCCTCCCTCACCATTTCCAAAGTTTCAGTTCTATATCTTATCTGAAAGGTCTTAAAATTCCTGGAAGGTAAAAAATTCCTTTATTCCCATTTGTAATGCATGGTACAATACAAGTGAACCTCTGGCATCCAACCAAGGACCTTTAGAGAAACAGCAAACTGCGTATATGAAATTTATGAATTACCTCTATATACATACTGTGTTATATAATTCCTGGTTATTGGGAAAGTATTCAAAATCATTGTCAAAATTTACAGCAATGCATCTTACAAGGGAGAATTTTGTACCCACCTGACATCAAACTCACGGTCATTTGGTAAAAATATCTATATAGAAGATTGCCTCATCTGCAAACTCCTTGATTTTGACTGCTCTATAGCACCAAGAAAGGCCTCAAAACACTTTTAAAAAATTCGTGCAAAAGACCGCCTGGGAATGAGCTTGGGGCCTGTTCTCCAGAGAAATTTGCGTACTAATGTTAGTTAAGTGCAATTCTGACATTTTCCAATGTTTCAATTCAATATCTTATTTGGAAGGTCCTAAAATAATTGAAAAGACGCTCTGGCATCGAACCAACGATGATTAGAGTAAGAGAGAAGAAAGTTTTCAAACGCCTCTTTTCCCTTTCCGGGTTTAATCTTTCCAGTTTATCAGAAAAGCATTCAAAAAAATCTTAAAAATTGCCGCAATTCATTTTATACGGGAGAATTTTGCACCCACCTGGCATCAAACTCGCAGTCATTTGATAACATTTCTTCCATATGAACCATAGAAGACTAACTCAGCTTCACTCTTGCATTCTTATGGGAAAACTCTGATTTTTGGGACCTTCTGGTATTGTACCCATGATAGCTAGCGTTGAAGTCTGAATTATTCTGGTGACTACGGGGTGGGAAAATTTCACATCGATGACACTTGTGGAACATGGTTAAAGTTTGTACCCCCCATATATATCTTTGCATATATATCCCCCATATATATCTTTATATGTTTGCTAGGTGAGTGTGAAATTCTCCATATAAGATATATTGCAGCATTATTTTAGATTTTTTAAAATGCTTTCCTGGTAAGCTAGGAAGATAAAACATGGAATGGGAAAAGAGGGTTTGAAAACAGTCTCTCATGCTGTTCACAGTTTCTCTAATGGTCCTTGGTTTGATGCAAGAGCGTCATTTCAAGATGTATAGAAGATAATAGTAAAGTCCCATTCCATTATGAAGGGGTATAGACTAATAAATATATATAGACATAAATATATACTCAATGGTGATTATTATATAAAATTTAATATTATTTACTTATTTATTATACCATACCACCACTGTTAGACATTCATTATGGGAATTTTTGGAAACATTTTGGAATGAATGAAGTCTTTATTATGGCAAGGTTAGACCCAAGTTGGTCTTCCTTCAAATTAGCCTCGAATTTGAATGTGTGTATGAAAATATTTAAAGATCAACACATTGGGTTGCTGGGAAAAATCTTCTCAACTGAAGGTTGAAGAACAGAAAAACCCCATTGTGCAGGGTGTGAAAAAATTGCAAATAAAAATTTTGTCCAATTAATGCAATCCTAATTAAAATATAAATAACTGATTATTTATAATTCTAAACACAAAAGAATCAGAAGCATGGAAGGGTATTCCCTTAGGTTGTCTCAAAGGCATAGAATTTTGGACAGGGACTAGGTTTGGGAGGTCTTCCGATGGTCAATTGCTGGGGAATTTCTTAGTTTATTCCTCCCTTGCAGTAAACACACTCAAAAGAGCCCATCATGTGGCCATGCCTTTAATCCTCCCAAAGAGCAACTGTTGCACATGCAAAAGGTATCTTTGAGGTGGGGAAGGAGGGAAAAGATTCTCACAACTGCAGGTAGTGCCAATCTACTTTTGCCTTGGAAAAAGCTGCAAACATACTCAGCTATTTCCCTGGTTTCTTAAATTTTATGAGCATGATGTATTTGAGTAGTGTCTGAATTTAAAGATAATAGATAGAACTTTGTTCCAAACCAAAGTTGATTCGCCATTGCATCTTATAGCCTGACAAAAACGACCAATATTTTGGTATGTCCACTTATTTTTTTTCTAAAATGTGGTTAGCAATATCTTTTCAATGAGAGATTTGGGATATAGCCACATCTTTCCAGTGTCAAATTGTAAAATCAGAATTTTTCTACCTGTTAGTATGCTGTTATGACAAAGGAAAAGCCAACGGCCTGAAAACGGCTTTTGCTGAGGTATCTTTCACCCTTAACCCTTCCACTGAGTCTTGATAAAACTTAGATTCTTTGGTAAACAATGCTAATCTAAATTCAAAAATTTATGATTTTTCTTCCAGTTGTTAAATAAACAAGCAGAGTAAATCATATGTAAAGATTCGCAAAAATTTATAATACATATTTCAGTTTATCAAATCTCATACAAGAGATATTCTCCTAGGAAAATCACTGAAAATGGGCTAATATAGCATTATACGTTCAGTGTAAGGATATTCCATTCATTCCTTAAAAGATGATCAATGGATGCAGTATAAATAGATGAATTTCTGCATTTACCATGGAGCCTCAGAAATAGCATTAGATGTGCAACTTGGAGCTTCAAGAAGTCCATCAATATTTTTGGTGTTGAAATAACATAAAACATTTTTCCTGAATAATATGAGATTATATTTAAAATTTAACCATATCTACCATGCGAAATTCAGTCTTCCTTTCCTCACTTTACCTCTTGTGAAAATTTCTCGACATGCTCACTCTGAATATTGTGCAAGAAAATGATAATTTAAAGGCCTCAAAAGTGCTCAATGAATGTTGTGATTGCCTTGGAAGTGATGGTTACGGACTGCATTTAATTGACATTCAGGAAAATAGTTGTCAAGTCTTATGAAAGCATAGATAGCAATAGTTATAACTGTTTTTTTTTTAGCTTTCACCATGTGATAGAGATTGTGTTGTCTGACGAGTATGCTAGATTTTTGAAACCTTTGAGAACAAAATAACATAACCCATTCATTTCATCAAATATTTTGTATCAAATTGTATAAACTACTTTATAAATTTTATTCTAAACTACTGTTTGTGTTAGTCCTTGATCCCAAAATTACACAAATTTTAATGTATTTTTTATGTAAATTGTTCCCCTACCAATATGAATTCTACATCATGGTGCCTTAGTATAATGATCCTTAGTATAAGCCAATGGTGGAAAACCAAGGGAATTTGTGAAGTGTTGAAAGACAAAGTGGAATGGGACTGTTGCAAGCTGAGTCTTTCTTTCCTTGATCCTCTGCAAACCCATACAATTATTATGTTCTCCACTGTACTTATTCTACAGGTTTATTTGCGCACAACCAATTTCAATTAATAATCTCTATCATCAGTTGATGTAATCCTGTTCCTTTTATTTCATTCTTCCTTTTATTTTATTATAAAAAATTCAATGTTTGTTGGTGTCGGATAGCTCTTCTAGAGGTGAGAAAATTAATTTTTCACAACCTTCAAAATTAAAAGTTTAATGGTAATGTATAAAAGTTGTGTCTTTATTCCTCTCCTATTCAGTGATTTAATATTGCTTTCTAAATTTGCTACTAATGTAAATTGTTCATTTCAGATGCTTTTTGTTTTTACTTTCTAAGTTTGTATTTCTTCTAGTTCTTCGCTTCACTCAATCTTTTCAGTCTTGCATCGTAAATACTATTTCTGCAGTATGTCAGCTTATGTCAACCTTGCAATGGCATATTTCCTCAATTAAAGATGAAAAATATTCTTAAAATTGATATACTGAAATGTTTGAAAGTTTTCCAGTTGATCATTGGTGAATAAAAGAAAACCTTATTAATAAAGGGAAGATGGATTTTCAATTAGAGTAAAGATGTATTTTCTTCTATATTTGTAGACTTGTCAAAAGGCATGGAAGAGACCATTATGAATGGGGATTTGAGCGATGAGAGTGAAAAGAAGGATAAGTTGGAAATAGGACATGTGTTTGTGAAGGGAAGGAGAAGAAGCATGCGTGTAATGAAGTGCAAAGAACCAAATGAAAAAGGAGTGGTTAACTCACAAGATTTGGGAGAAAAGGGTATGAATGGAGTGGAACACTGTACTTTGGAGGCAAGGAAGCTGGAAGGATGCATGGAGGATAGGCAGAGGAAAGCTGTTGAAAAACTCCTAAGTGTACCTGTTAGCAGTTTTATTTTGTTGCCTGCACTACGCTCAAAATTGCCCTTCCGCTTGGCTCTCAAACTGATTAGGCACTTGTTGTGGCTTTTGTCTGAATCTGATGAGGATGAATGTCCATCCAGTGAGAAGATAGTTGAGTGGATTTGTCATCTTCTTGATGCATTCTACCAGCAGTATACCCTCAGCCAGGATCAAGATGTTTTGGACACTCTTCGAGCCATCAACAAGGTTTTAGATTTCCAGGTAAGGCCCTTTATATTGTTGTTTTTGCAGATTGTCTTGTCTACTTTGTGAGCTGACACAGAATTAACTGCATTGGTACTCCTTTGAAGCAGTCCTTTCAATGTCTCCCTTTGTCTAATTTTAATGACTTCCTGCGGTGGCACAACAAGATAGCTTTCATATTTAAAATCAAAGCATCAAATTCCATTCAAGATATCCTTTAAGGACAAAATTTTTCAGGACAATAAAACATTTAATAAGCATAGTTAAGATAAAATTGTACTACCCCATCCACTCTTGCTTTAGTACAGCAAAAATATTACACTCTTGTGGTGCTAAAAATTGATTTGTATCTAGGTAATCTTATTGATCTTCTATCACACCCAATAGTTCTTGCCACAGTGCAAATGCAGTTTATTTCATTAGATTTTAATGCCTTATTCTTAATATTATGAGCAATGATAACAATTATACCTTATTAAGTGTTATTTGGATTAAAAAGAAATTTCAATTCTGATTGGAATGTCTGCCATGTTGTTGGAAAGTACCAGATTCCAACTATAGGCAGGTTTGATTCTGTAAACTCAAAGTTGGAAAGTAGGCTAACTTAACTGTCGGATAGCAAGGGACGGATTCGGTGTGCATGCGTTCTAAAATAAATAGCTTATTGCAGCGCGCATCTTTCAAAGGATGTTAAGTAAAATAAAGCTATCTTTGATGGTAAAATGATGGGGACGCTTGTAACCCGTTACATATTTTGATTGCATGAATTTACCAAAAAATATGAAGACCCTTGGCTGACCAAGGTCTTAGACCAGCTTCGTTTAGTTTGTTGTTTCTCTTGCTTGAACATCCTTTGCAAGTGTTACACATAATACTTGAAGAGTGTCATTAAAGCAAGCAAAACTTTATACAGGTATTAATTATGTAAAAGTCCTTTAGACCGTTCAGCATACAGAAGTGGGAAGATTTTTCTTCTACACCTGATACAAATATACACACAAATTTATCTATAAGTAAATCAGCAGTAATTATTACTGAAAAGTTGAAATAAACACAGAAAATGCGAAGTTTTACAGTGAATGATATTTTGCAATTTAACCTATTTACTCCTTGCTTGATTATTATGACACAGTATGGCAGCAGCACATTACTACTGTATTTGACGGCATATAAGACGCACCCTCATTAAGTAGGTCACACACAAGGAAAAAAAGTTTTAAAAGTCCGTGCGACAGCGTGGTACCACAATAACTTAAAATGTATTTCTTATAGTTCTCACGTTTCGTAAAAGCCAAATGAACAATCATTGAATGCAATTACCAAACATATTTTTATTAAGAAAAATTAACGAACGGCAAGCTATTTTGAATATGATATGTACATTTCAATAATTGAACTGCAAGCAATCGAACATAATACAAAATAAAGCAGCAGCGATACCGACACGTGTGTTGGCTGAGTGTCGGGCATCATACGTTGAGTAGTACAATGTTGTACTATGTGCTAGTCCCCGCTTCTCTGCACCGAGGGCGGACTGAGCGCAACTAGTTTGGTTTACTTTTTGACGGGCACGGTGCGGTGTCGGTGGGTAACTATCCCAGTTCTCTCTTTTTGAGCTATATTTTTGTTGGCAAAAATTTAGTTAAACCTGATAAAATAATTATGGCAGATGTAGAAAATGTTGTGTGTGTCTAGACCTTTATCCAGACTAAAACTAGCATTCACTATTGAAGGTTAACCTGTGTCCTTCACATATAAGACGGGGGTAAATATTTTGAGACCTAATTTAAGAGAAAAAGTGCTTCTTATATGCAGTCAAATACGGTAAACCCTCATTACATGCCTGTCCGGTTACAAAATGCTCTAAGTTGGGGCTTTGCATATTTTCAACATCTCATCTGGTAGTAATTAGTTTTAATTTTTTGAAAAAATGTGTAAAGATGAGACCTAGATAAAGGCTATCCCTCATAATTTTTTAAATCCTGAAGTAAGAGAATGATTAGTCCTGCTACTATATTTTGATGAATGGAATATTTGTCATTTCCTTCTTTTGGATTTGAAGAAATGAATCTTCATTTAATAAATGTAAGGTTCATCAGGATCTGTCAATAAAAAATGGTTAGTAACTTTCACTCGTGTATATATCATCATCATCATCAACAGCCATTTTAAATCGGATTTCGGATGTAGGTCTTCCATAGCGCTTTCCAATTCTCTCTATTCTGAGCCTCTCGTTGCCATTCACCCCTAATGATGTCTCTATTCCATCGGTCCTTTGGTCTTCTTGGTCTCTTTACATCTCTTGGTGTCCAGTTCAGAACTGCTCTTGTCCAACGATTGTTGTTTCTTCTCGACACATGGCCTGCCCACATCCATTTCAGTGACCTCACTTTATATATGATGTCTGTCCCTCCTGTCTTCATCCTCACCCAGCTGTTGCATTTCCTGTCTCTTCTTGTGATCCCAAGCATACATCTTTCCATACTTCTTTGCATTGTCTGAAGTCGCTGGGTTATTGCTGCGTTTAACACACAGGTTTCTTTTCACTAACACTGGTATAATGCATTGGTTGAAGACCTTCCTCTTCCAGACCATTGGCATTTGTGACTTAAGAATACGTGCATTTCTTCCGAAGGCACTCCAGCCGAGTTTAATTCTTCTGTTCACTTCGTTAATCTTTTTGTTCTCTCCTGTGGTTACTAGTTGTCCTAGGTATGTGTATTCTGAAGAGACCTCCAGAGGCGTCCCTTCAAATTTGATTATTTCTTGTGCTGCAAAAGAGTTATACATTACCTTTGTTTTTGTTAAATTTATCCTGAGTCCTATCTTCTGTCCTACTGTGTTCAGTTCATGAAGTCTTGAAGCTAGATTTTTTCCATTGGTTGCGAAGAGTACTATATCATCTGCAAAGTGCAGATGACTGATGTGCTCCCCATTAATCCGCAGACCTTTCTGCTCCCAGTCCAAGGTTTTAAAAACTTCCTCCAGAACAGTTGTGAAAAGAATTGGGGAAAGGCAATCTCCTTGTCTGACCTTTCATTCTTGAATTCTTCAGTAACTTCGTGTAGCATTACTGAGGCTGTGGCATTTTTGTAAATGCTGCGTGGATGTACTCTGCATCTACTCCCTGTTTTTCCAGAGCTTCTAGTGTAGAGGAGGTACTTACAGAGTGGAAGGCCTGAGCATAGTCCACAAAGTAGAGTCCTAGTGGCATCTCATATTCATTCGTTCTGCTGATTATTTCTTGTAGTGTGTGGATGTGGTCCATAGTACTGAAGCCCTTCCGGAATCCTGCTTGCTCTATAGGCTGGGCAGATGATCCTAGTAATGATCACCTCCTAGTCTTCCATCCTTAGTACCTTTGTAATAAAATAAATTACCTTCCTTGAGTGTAATCAAGTCTTCTGATTTTTTTCTTACTTTCCTGAGACCGATGACGTCCCAATTTATCTTCTCTGCTTCATTCAGTAGTTTCAGTAGTCTGTCTTCACTCTTCAAGCTGGAGCAGTTGTAAGTTGGAAAGTGTAAGATGGTAGTTCTTTTCCTCATGATGCACCTCTGTAATACCACCACCTCCCAGACATGTGAATGTGTGGTGCTTTTATGTCCAGATAAATTTCCATTACAAATTTCCATACAGAAAATTGTATTAGCATTTGGGGGATGAAATTCAATAATTCACCAGGCTGTCATACTGCCGGTTGGTGAATGCCACTTTCACAATTTGGCCAGAGATATTGTTGAAGCCTTAGCATGATTGAACCTTGGCTATACATCGCTTCCAACCTCCGTTAACACCCCTCTGCCCCTTGGAGGCAATGAACTATGGCAGTATGAGGAGGGGATATATATATATGTGTGTGTGTAATCTGTGAACAAATATCTCTTATCTTCGTACTTTACTGAAATGTACGAGGGTTTGTCAAAAGTCCGCAAACTCGTGAATTTCCCGACTATTAACCTGAAAATTAATCCTACTCAAGTCAAGAACTATCTTTCAACGGATAAATGTCAAAGTTCAAGATAATTGCATTATTTTGTTTGTGTTTTACAGTCACTGAAATGAGATAACTACGTGAATTTTCGAAAATGTGAAAAAAGCAAATTTCATGTACTCTTAAAGCGTAATTTTTTCTGGAAGAAAACCATCATTAAAATCAATGAGAAGCTAGATAAATACTATGTGGACTCTGCACCATTGATTTCTAAGGTAAAAATGTGGTTTACTAAATTTCTTTGTGGTGGTACAGGCACAAGTGAGGCCGGACCTTCTGGATGCTCAATTGAGGTCTTCACAACAGTAACGAAGGAAAAAATCCATGATATTGTGTTGGCCGATCGGAGATTGAAATTGCGTGAGATCGTAGAGACTATAGACATATCATATGATAATAATAATAATAAAAGGACTTTATTTAGGGCAAGATTGAGACTATAAAGTCTCCTCTTACATCTAACCCTTCATCACATAAGATTATAAAAGAGATAGCTTGAAAAAACAGAACAGAGAAGAAGACTAATTTGTGGATTTAAAAACCTAAGCTAAGTGCTTAGGAACATAATTCCACTGCAGGAAAACACCCTCAAGAAGGGGGGTGTGAAAAACCTGCGAAAGCTACAGATAGGAAAACTAGGATTAGGGAAATAATATAATAACAGATTATAAAACTCAAGAAAACATACCAAAAATATAAAAAATGAAGAAGAACAAAAAGTTACATATATGCATTCAGTGTCGTTATGGTGCATAGTTATATTAATATGATAATAGGAAGAAAAAAAATTGAAAAAATTATAAAAATAATACTAAAAATTAAAAGAATGACGTAAAATGTTATGTAAAAACATTAAAATATTAATTCTTTAAGGTAAAATACAATTAAAAAGCATTCGATTATTAAGGCAGCGGATTAGGTAAGGAAGGAAAATATTTTTGAAGGTGAAAGGGGTGGTAATAGAGGGCCGAGGCATTTCGTGATCTTCGCTTGAAGATGCTTACATACGTAGGTATTGAACGTATGAACATTAAGATATTGTATGTTCTTGTAAATATATACATAATTATATATCTGCATTTTCCTTGATAGCCGTTTTAAGCCAATGACGATATGGCCTGTAACGTAGTTGAAATCATCGAAATTTTCCCAGGAGAGTAGAACTGTAGAGAAATTACAGTATTTAGGAGTTAGGGTTGGCAGGGTGGGCTTACTTAGTTGTGTAAGAGATTTTTAAAAAATACAATGTATTGTTTGCCACCTTTGAAGACAGTGAGAAGTGGTTCAGAGAGTTGGTGACTTTGTAAATCATATGTTCATGATCGAGTCAGCAGTGTTGAGGCAACCGTAACTCAAGACACTACAAGGAAAGACTCTTCAACAAAGCCACTGATCGACCTGCACTCGTCTCTTAGGTGCCATTGCCTTATAGAGAGCAGAGGCAGCTGACTTTGATTTTGCGATGGCCACAAAAAGAAAATCTCTTAGCTTCAAATAGAAGAGAAAAATTATTGAGGAGGTGGATAAAAATCCTCACTTGAAGAGAGTTGACTTGGCGAAGAAGCTACTCATGCCAGTAACAACCTTGAACAACATTGTGATGAAAAGGGAAACAATTTTAAGAGAAACTGCAACATTGGGTGTTTTATCTAAGCGTCGTAAGAACTCAAAAAAGTCGCCGTTTGAGAAACTAGAGAGCCACTTACTCACCTGGTTTCAGCAAGCCCGAGCCAGAAATTTGCCCATAAATAGTGTTATACTAAAGGAAAAAGCCCATGAAGTAGCTACGATACTTGGAATTGACAACTTCACTGGATCCAGCAGATAGCTTAAGAGATTCAACTTGAGGCATGGACTGGTGTTCAAAATTGTATGTGGTGAAAGCAGCATTGTGAATGAAGAGACTGTGGAATCCTGGCAAAGTGAGCTTGGGAAATTAATTGAAGGTTATTGGCCCAGGAACATTTTCAATGCTGACAAAACTGGTCTTTTCTATTCCCTTTTACAAAACAAAACGTTAGCTTTTAAAGGTGAAAAGTGCCATGGTGGTAAACTAAGCAAAGAGAGGTTGACAGTTCTTTTTTGTTGCAATAGTGATGGGAGTGAAAAATTGCAACCAGTGGTGATTGGCAAATTTGCTAAACCCAGATGCTTCAAGCATGTACGATCCTTACCATGCAGGTATTTCAATAGCAAAAAGGCATGGATTACCGCAGATTTATTCCAGGACTTTTTGAAATCCTTTGATGCCAAAATGGGATCAGCAAACAGAAAAATTATCCTTTTTATTGATCGATGTGCTGCACATTCACCTGATACCGATTTCTTGAGAAATATAAGAGTAGAATTCTTTCCAGCTAACTGCACAAGTGTTTTACAGCCACTGGATTTGGGTGTTATTAAAGTTTTCAAACAATTTTACAGAAGTGCATTGGTTAGAAAGGCAATTGTCTCAATAAATTGTGGGCAACAACAAGGCAAAATAAATTTGTTACAGGCCATCCATTTTGTTGCAAGCGCATGGGAGTGTGTGAATAGCACAACCATCAAAAATTGTTTTGCCAAAGGGGGGTTCCTGAATACCAATGAAACAAACAATATGATTTACATACTTTTGTGGATGATAATGAATGGCATACTTTGAATTCAGAAATATCTTTCAATGACTTTGTTGAATGTGATGATGAACTACAGACCAGTGGCACTGTTCCAATAGATGAATTGTGTGGTGCATCAAATGAAACAGACTCTAACTGCTGCGAGAATGATGATAAGGAAGTGCCGACAGTGGCTACCTTTTCAGAGCCTGTGGTTGGACTAGAAAAATTGAGATCATACTTTTAATCCATTGAGAACAATCAATCCACTTTATTGATGGTTTCAAAGCTTGAAAATGAGCTGCTGCTCAGTTACAGCAAAAAAAAGCAAAGTAAAATCTCAGATTTTAAAAAAAAGTAACTGTTCAGAAATATAATTAGTCTCTCCTAAAATTGTTAAAATTAATGTTTAATTTGTGAGTAGGCAGAAGGCTAATATGCATTGTATTTTTTGTTTGGGCCTGATCGTTTTCATTTTTGGTTCATTTTTTTACTGAATAAATGGTTTATGAAAATTTGAACGATTTACCAATACTACATGGCCTGAAAAGTCCTGAGCCTAACATAGAGATGTCGCCACTAGTAACTTCTTCTGCACATTTCACTTGAGAACCAACCTTAAGATGGCACTGTTTTTAATTTCATGACAATTCATGTATTAGTTCCTGAATGGCAGCTGATTGTTTTCACGAAGTTTAGGCATTTAGCAAACGATGGAAAAAGACGAGTTTCGAGTTTTGATTAAACATTGTTTCTTGATAGGAAAAAACACTGTCCAAGCCAAAACTTGGTTAGATAAATGTTACCCAACATCCTCGCCTTCGGAAGTAACAGTGAAATGGTGGTTCGTGGACTTTAAACTTGGTCGTGTCAGCACCAAAGATGCCGAACGCCCTGGACTTCACTTCAGAAAATATAAAAAAAGTCCATCTGATCGTTTTGAACGATCGTTAAGCAAAGTTGCATGAGATAGCAGAGTCTGTGGGTATATCAATGGAACACGTTGGAAATATTCTGCATGAACATTTGGGGATGAAGAAGCGTATCGCGCGATGGGTGCCACATTTCCTGACTCTGGACCAGAAGCAAAGACATGTGGAGGATTCTGAGCGTGGTTTGGCCTTGTTTCAAAAAAACAAAAAGGACTTTTTGCACCGATTTGTGATGATGGACAAATTGGATACATTATTACACTCCTGAGTCCAATTAGCAGTCAGCAGAATGGTTGGAAGCGGGTAGCAGTCGTCCGAAGTGTCCAAAGACCCAACAGTCAGCTGGGAAGGTTATGGCGAGTGTTTTTTGGGACGCAAGTGGAATCATTATGATTGAATACTTGGAAAAGGGAAAAACAATCACAGGCAACTACTACGTTGCTCAACTGGACCGATTGGACATCGAGATCAAAAAAAAACGGCCACACATGAAAAAGAAGAAAGTGCTGTATCACCACGACAACGCACCAGCTCATTCATCAATGAAAGCAACGGTCAAATTGAGTGAATTGCGGTACGAATTGGTTTCACATCCCCCGTATTTACCAGATCTGGCACCCAGCGACTACTATCTATTCCCAAACATGAAGAGATTTCTTCAGGGGAAGAAATTCACGTCAAATGAAGAAGTCATGTCCGAAACAGAGGCCTATTTTGGAGGACTTGAGAAATGATTTTTTTCGAAAGGCATCGAAATACTCGAGGACCGGTGGAATAAGTGCATAGCTCTAAATGGAGGTTATACTGAAGAATAAAAAAGGTTTTCAGGTAAAAAATTGATTTTTTATTTGTTAGGCTCGGGACTTTTCAGTCCATGTAGTATATCATCAAAATAATCATATGCCTCATGTTCAATTTTTTTACATTTGCTATTAGTCAGCTCCTAATTCTGTAATTTTTTTTCAGCTAATTGAAATTATAATTCTCTTAAAATATCATCCACAAATTTATTTAAAATTAACTATAGTACCCATTTTTAGCTGTTTTCTGAAAAGTGCTTTCAGACCTTCTTTAGGAAGAGCACATTAAATTAATGAAAAATTCTTATTGCTGCAGGTTACACCTTTTAGTGACTTAAAATTATATTTTTATTCATAGAAAGCTAACCTAATAATTACAGACTCTAAAACCTCAAAAAATGACAGGTCCTCATTTAGTGTTTTTCCGCATTTAGTGTTTAAAATTTTGTCCCCCCTGAAAAACCTTAAATCAGGATTTTACTGTATTTGGAAAGGGTAAAGTAATAGGAGAAACGTTAGGCAAAATGTATAGAGCTAAAAATAGACAAAGTTGAAAAATATAAGGTCTTTTTCTTGAAAAACCTGTGTTTTATTTAAAACGTCATGGACTTATTGACCCGCCCTCGTATCTCTACCATCAACGCTTATTGACAAAGAGATTTTAGCACAGAGATAGTATGATGTTTGTACATTAAGAAACAAAAGGAAATTCTTGCCTCTACTTGCAATCTTAGCATTTCTGGTAACTTTTTAGTTGTGTGACACCCCGACTCTTTCCTCCGGCGTGTGGTATTTATGTCTCCTCTTTAGAGCTATAATTCATAAATTAAGGAGTAGACTTCATGAATTCTATGTCATGAAATTTTCTCAGTTCTGTTATCCTTTCCGTTCACACATCAGCCCTCTACAATTTCTGCTTGACCCTTAACTACCCAACCATCACCCTGCACAGACTAGTCTTGATGCAGAGGGATGGACAATGACTGCTTCTTCCCACTTCACACCCTCGCTTAACTTAATAAGTGATCAAAATATCTCGGATTATCCCTTAATCTCGCAGACTTTTACATAGGGAATTATAGAACTAGAGGTGAAAATGTTCTGTTTGCCTCGTGATCTAGACGGAGTCTCAGTTATTTTTCTGATAGCTAGAAGTGCGCAACCAATTCTATCAGCCCAGTATTTAGGCGAGGAGAACTTCATAATATTTATTCAGTGAGAATATTAAAAATTTTATTTTTGTTATTTTCGATGGAAAATTTTGTGCATTCGTTCAGTTTTTGATTGCCATTTAATTTTTAATGAAACTTCTTCGAATCATCTTCATTAATAAAAAATTACTAAATTTTAGCTGCTTTGAAAGCAGAATGGAGAATAGAAAAGTAACTCGTCTCCAACTGCATAGTAAAATAATGGTAAAGAAAGCTGAGTCAGTGGAATTTAGGAGACAGCATATCTTAGAATATTTCGGAGCGAAATTCAATTTGAATAGAGATTAAACTGCCTATAATATTTTAAAAGTATCTCTTCAAAAATATTTCTTCCATCATTATTTATTAAGATGGAACCAAAGCTTTCGATGTGACAAAATTTCTTGAAAATATTACAAAAAGTGGCTTAAGTCAGATATTCTACTTCCGTCAACACTGTGCAAATACCTGCCGTCTACTTCCATATTGGTGATTATATAACAAACGTTTTTTATATTTAGCACTAAATTCCAAATTGCATTTTCAACATGCGACATATATGCTTATGAATGTTTACTACAGGCTCGCCTGAGGAATTCTCTCATGACCGACCAATAAAATATTTTGAAGGTTCAAGTCAGCAATCAA
Source organism: Pachydiplax longipennis (assembly GCA_036926295.1). NCBI lineage: Eukaryota > Metazoa > Arthropoda > Insecta > Odonata > Libellulidae > Pachydiplax > Pachydiplax longipennis. Next base: position 72,032,074 of record JAVFKF010000015.1, read on the forward strand.
AAGGCAGGAAAACAGAAGGTCTAAGGGCTACAACTTCCACTGCTGAGCAATCTTTCACTGCATTGATGAAATATTGACATTAGGTGATGAAGACGTGGCTAAATTGATAAAGGAGGTCACAACAACTACTCCGACAAGAGCAAAACGAGTACAAACTAGATGTAGAAATGGTGATAAAGAACAAAGTGAAATGTCTCGTGAAGAGGCCCTTTCATTGATAATTTCTGGCCATAGAATCATACGGAAAACATTAAATAAGCATGGCCACAAGCTCTATCCTAATTATAACAAAGTGCAGCTAGCAAAAAATACTTCATATCCTGAGGGAATTTTGGTGAGTGAAGAAAAGTGTGAAGTGGAATTATCAGCACTGCTAACACATACTGCTTCCAGAATCATCACCAGTGCATCACTTCATATATCCAATAAAATGGTGTCGTGTTGTACTATAATGTGCAAGTTGATGGAAGTTGCAGGCAGAAACAAACCAACTGAGGGAAGTGACGAGTTTGAAGATGAGAACTCTCCTTTTTTGATTTCATATGAATATTTAATATACACGTTTCTTTTATTTGTAGTTCTTTTATATGAAGGTTTATGATAACTTATTACTTATAAATAAGTTTCCATTTTTAATTTTAGAACTATAAAAAATTAATATTATTTATTACAGCAAATGCTCTTGCTTTATTCGTATTTTTACTATTTCCATAGTTATTTTATCCATATTTAGTGTAGATATGGCAAAAATGATGCCAAAATTGAGCTAAAGAGGTCAAAATTACTCTAATATGATATTTTCAGACAATTTAAATCTTATTTACTATTTTTGACCAGCTTTTTCCAATATGGTCCCACTGTGTGACGTTTGAAGCTGTCAGAGCCATAAGCTTAGCTTCAGAATTTTTCTTTGCTAATACTGATGAAGAATGCTTGAAAATGTTTTAAAATAAAATTCTTTTCTGCTTGAACAGTCTTATTGTTTTTATTGGATATTTAGGCTACATTAATTTCTGAAAGTGTCTTTTTAATTTCAGATCCAATTAATTGAAGCTCTAAAAGAAATGGAGCCACTTCTACTGCAACTGAAATCTGGAAGAATAGTGAAAGACAATACAAGCGACAAGTGGTATTCAATCGAAAATATAAGACTTTACTGATCTCCCAATTTCAATTGAAATAAATATTTCAAAACTAAAGAAAATAATTTTGATTCTTAACTTCCAAGATTTGTCAATCATGAATGATGTCATTCACCTGATGTAAACTTTCTTTTTTTATTTTTTGATTGGCATTTGGTTTGCCTCAATATGCATCAAAGTAAAAAAATACACTGATTTTAATGTGAATATTTTTCATTCTGGTTTTCTTTTAAAAATTCTTATTCATGTACTGTCTGGAAGTTGATGTCCTTGGGATTTATTGTGTGTATGTACATGTGTATATATATATATATATATATATATATATATATATATATATATATATATATATATATATATATATGAGTAAAAGTTGCTTAAATACTGCAAGCTATCAGTTGAATGCAGTATCGTACCAAGAAAGGCCTCAAAACAATGTTCAAATCTTTGCGCAAAAGACCGCCTGGCGTCGAACTATGAACACGATCGTGCATCAGAATTGCATATTAATATTAGATAAGTGTCATTCTCACCTGTTCCAAAGTTTCAATTCAATATCTTATGAGGAAGTTCCTAAAATAAGAATATGCTATCCCCCTTTGAAATACACGGTGGAATAGAAATGACGCTCAGGCATCGAAAAAAGAACCATCAGAGGAACGGCGAATATAAATGAGCATTACTCTGTTCAGATCATACAATTCTAAGCAACAACAACAGCAAGCAGCGAAGAAGAAATTGAAAAATTTTACCAGACTCTGGGCACTGAGCATGATAAGAAAGCCCACTATTATAAAATAATTATGGGCGATTTTAACGCTCGTGTAGGTCAACAGGAAGCCGATGACACCGTAGCAGGACAGTACGGACTGGGCCAGAGAAACAAACGTGGTCACCGCTTCGTAGAGTCTGCTGAATGCACCAACATGTACAGCTAGTTCCAAAAAAAACTTACCACCTAAGCCGCAACCCGCATAACAGACGTGAAGCTCGATGAGAGCGAGTCTAGTGTTTTCCACGCATTCTATTGGCTCTTGGAAGGAAGGCGCCTTTTTAAACCGTTGTGAAACGCGTTGAACGTATTTGTACCGTCTTTATTAGCACGAAATCTAGTTTAAATTTAGTGTTAATTTTTACTATGTCAGCAGCATAGTATTAAAAAATGAATGAGAATCGGATCTCCTTATTTCGGCCAGAAATTTCTGCGTAATTCACCTTTTTCTGGAGGCATCGGGTAAACTTACTTTAGCTGCTTCAATTATCCAATGAAAAATTATGTCATTGCAAGATTAAAAAGGATTATATTATTACGTTTTTTATGCTCTTGACGCCTACAGGAAGAACTTTTAAATTTATTTAGAGGAAATTCACGACTATGACTCAAATAGAAAGATGAACGAAAACTCAGCAAGGAGATAAAGAATAATTAGGAATAAGAACACAATCAACTGTATGTCAACTAATTTATGTTGCAGAAAAATTCTATCGAGAAGGGGAGTATGAAAAAACTTCGAAACCTACTGAGGAAAGCAAAGATGAAAAGAAACTTTATCTGGACGAATACACCGAGAAAGAATCATTTTAAGTCAACCTGGTAGAGAGCTCTGAAAATTAGACCCAAAACATATTACAATAAAGTAAACCAAATAAATTACGATCAACTACATCAGATAATTACATCAAATATTATAAAAATTTTAAATACCACCAAATCATATGATAGAAAGTAAAATATTTATTGGTGTGCTATCATCATTTTCTAAGGTAATTGTTTAAAATTCAAATTGCTAATTTAATATTTTAGAAAATAACATAGGTATTAGAATAGTAGCACAATTTAAATACTGAGGGCTACAAAATTTTTTCACGTATCGAATTAAAAATTAATATACCACGAAATTAACGCCAGCATCTCGTAACATTTTTCCGAAAATATTGTTCATTGCCAGTCCCAGAAAAACTATCCCTTTAATTAAATCAAGTTCATGTTACTTGCAAAATTATGCTGTCCCAACTTTTATCTGATGCTAAATCTCTTTCTTGCCCCGTGGTGCAAATTTTGACTCGATTTCTTCACAGTTAAATTATTCTGCAATACAGAGAAGTATAAAATTTGCTTGATACGACAATTAACAGAGCATTAGGAATTTCAGTATATATGCATCAACATGTCATTCTGTTCTTACTTCCACCAGGCATTCGTGGTGACGGTATCAGATGAAGCATTATGATTTTGAGATGAGATTTGGCTGTTTCTGACAAATTCGCGAGGTTTTACTAATTCTTCCATGGAGAAAGGAGAACTTTCCTTTCCTCCACCCTGGCCCTAGGAGTATCCCCTATTCATTCCTTTGTTGTTTCTTTTTCTTTTGTTGCGTCCATCGAAAGGTATTGTCTATTTTCTCAAAGGAACCATAAAACGGCCGATGGGTGAAGGTGAACTCCGCTCTGAGAAGAAAAACCCCCTTTTCGGCAGATTGTGGATGGTCGTATGTATCCGGGGTAGCGAATTTGAAAGCGCTAATGAGGATTCCTGACCGCACCCCTGCTGAGCAGGTATCAAAGGTTAGGGTATGGTGGCGGCGACCGATCACAAGTAAGGTGGGAAATGGTGGATCCGCGATTTGTAATCTTCGCCGCAGGTATTCCCTTAGGGAATGAAGATATTCAACTCTATTTTTGAGGTAGACGACCTTTCAGGACTTCTTGCAAGGAATACACTTTAAGATGGTTAAGAAACAACAGTTAGTATGGCAAATCAAAACCTTAAGACTAATTTGCATATTGCATATAAACTCCAGGTTTCCTATACTTGCATATTGCAGGTTTACACGTTAACACCTGGTTTATTTACATTTACATTAATACCCCGCGAGCCGCCGTATGACTTATGTCAGGGGGTGTGAAAACAACCACAACAGGATTTCCAATGTTACTGAAATGATTTTCAGAACTATACGCTAGTCTAATGTTTAATAAGACTAATGATTAATGATTGCTGCTTCGGTTTCTGAATGCCTCAAGTAAGATATATAACCCGAATTATTTGAATGGTGCATAATATGTATAATAATTAAAAGAAAAATCACTATCAATAATTATGAATGATGGGTAAAAGGAGTCATGGAAGAACACGTTAAAAATAGAAACCAACGGATGGTAACCGGACTTACATGAGAATATTCCTCTAATTCTCATGATTCATACCTTAGCTGTTAAAATATTCTTGGTTCTATATGTAATCCATTATTCCAACATTCACTCCAAGGACCTTCGTAACACCCTCATCCTAGGCACATCATAATTCTCTACGAACTTTGCGAAGATGTTTTTTAAATTTTTCATAGTATTTTTAAATAGTAATGCAAGGAAGATCATTCCAGTTAAAATAGGACCTTCGGAAAATCTGAATGATAACATAAAGTTGACAATGTTTGGGTGCATCATATCAGAATTAGTATCTCTATATTCTGCTTTTAAAGTGAATGGTATAAACTGTATTAGCTTATACTAAATAACAAATTCAACAACAAAAATGAAAAAATAAGTAATGCTGCCTATCGTCAATTTATATCAATCAAGCTCTTCGTCAATGATTGTTTACTTTATTTATATAAATTGTTTTTTATGCTTTATTTCGTCCCTACATTGAGCTAAAAATTTCGTAGTTTGGAATAACTTGAGAAATGAACAATGAACTAGAGAAATGCCATCTAATATTTATTCCTTACGCTTACGAGAACCAAATCGTTTCACTTCTCTTATAACATCTATGATACAAAATAGATAGAGCGTTGAAGATGATCTTACTACATCGACTAAAGTTTCTATTATCATGTCACTAAAATATGAATTGAAACGTAAATATGGAATTTTAGATACTCCGCATATTTAGTGTCGCAGAAACTTAGAGTTTATACGCCGATTACAGATAAATCACATCTCTAAAGTTAGGTAAGATTTAGAATAAACCATTGGCTTGCATAGATAGTAATACCAATGTTAGCAATTTTTATCGGTTTGAAAAAACCGAACTCTCTTTCCAAAATAAATTGCTGATAAGAAGATGGTTTAGGTTCTGGCTTAGTAAACTACTCGAACTTTCTTATAGAATTAAAAGATTTGTACGATACATTGAACATCGCTATTGCATACAATTTCGGAGATCCTGGGAATTACTGATGTATCAGAAGGAAATTTCTGAAAGTATGATAAGCCATGGGCGTTATATCCTGTATATTTGAATGTTAACCATTCTTGACTAATATATTACTTAAATTGGATAAATGAGTAGTTTCTCTGGAGGCTGTCATAAACGGAAAAAATATATGTTGGATGAGAAAATTGAGAAGGTGAGTGAGTGGGTTATACTTTTAAAAGAGGTCGTTGCTCCTACTCAAAGTAACCAATTGGTCAACGAGGAACGCAAGAAATGCCATTACCTATTGTGATTTATCCAAAAATCTGGAATTAACATACCTCTTACACTTTCGGTTGTTAAATTCATGTGAGTGTACGTATTACTGTTGCCGTCGTTTCTCACTTCCCTATATCTATCAAAACAGTCCCCCTCTTGAAGTCCTGGTGAATTCATTGCTTTAACCACTTCTTCCAATCACTCCTCTATCTTGCTTTTCAAATTTGTCATGGAATGTGGAGAGATGAAAAGTTTCTCATAGCCATACATTTTAAATACGAAGGAATATTTTCAATATCACCGAGCGATAAATATGTAGATAGACTATTCATACCAAACCACCGCCCATTCATCTCAATCATTAAAATTCTGTCGAAAAAATATGAGAGTTACGTAGGGCCAGCCATCAACCGAGGGGAGAAAAATTTCAACATGAGCCTCATACGCGCTTCTTATCCCCGTGTGATACTTACAGGGTTGGAATTTCAGGTAAAAAGGCCCTAAAACTATTTCACTAAGTCCCTATTATTTCGCGTATTTTTAACGTTTTCTACATTATAATAATTGTAAACGTGATAATAAACAGTTGAAATATAAACAATGCAAGCAGTTTTGTATGCATTCAAAATTAATTGAAAATTTTACATTCATAGCTTACAGTAGCATTCAATGAGCATTATGACAAAACCTCATTCGCTCTATCTTTTTGTGTATTTTAGAACTTGATAAATACGAGAGAAGAACGTTTAAGAACGTAATGGTTTGTGACTGCAACCATTTCAAGAGGAATCCACAGAAGAAATCACGTTTATTCGATTCACACTTCAATGACACCAAAAAAATTCATTTTGGATTCAAAATCAACGTGAAAGATGGTTGTCTCGTATCCGTCATCTTTATTAATTCAGGAAAATCGATCCTAGCACATTTTCTATCAATTGATTTGGACGGTATATTAAAAATACCAACTGCATAGATGATAAAATTTACTGATTTTTTACCGATCGAGTTTTAATTTTGATGCTTATCAAATTAAACAAAATTTATCTAAAATACGCAGAGAATGCCTCAAGACTTCATACTACATATTTACTTATAGATTTTTTATGTATTTAAAGTAATAGCCTAGATATGGCCATGAGTTCACCTTACTTTACTTTTGTAGATTGCATTCACACAGGCTGTGATAAAACAGGTGATCGATATGGACTCCTTAGGTATATAATTTTAAAGGCTAATAACTCTTCTCTTGAACGATGTATAATATTATCTACTATTATAATGTATAATACGACCCATTATAACCGCAGAGTTTTACAAGCGAAGGCGTCGAATTCGAGGTCTATACATTTTGGGTCCGACACTGATTCAAACTGCGCGGAAATTTTCTTCCTCCAATCTCAGTGCTAAACATAAGCTCAGAGCGGCTCAGAGGCAGATTTTGCAAAAATTTCCTTCGTCCTGCTTGTGCCTTTCGTCTCAGACTCAAATTTTATGAGGGGAAGGGGGTTTGCCTCGGTTTCCTAGGAATAACGGGACCTCGTGTGCGACGCTTCCCTCGGTGCGAGAAGCAAAGCTAGAATATATACTGATTTGTAATAACCATTTTATAATAACTGAATTCTTGCATTACAACATCCATATTGTTATAATACTATTCTGCTACGCCAATGTCACCAAACTAAGGATACTAATAAATATTTGCAATATCAATAATGCAAATAAATCCATTTCAACTCTGCAAGCGGAGCCAGGACAGAAGCAGACTATCTCCTCCATGTTTTCCCCCTCTCTCTCTCTCTCTCTCACTTCTTAAGGCTCGCTTGCAGGAAACTCACTGCCTGTTATGCGGGTTGCGGCTTAGGTGGTAAGTTTTTTTTGGAACTAGCTGTACATAACAAATACATATTTCAAGAAGATCCCTAAAAGGAAGTGGACTTGGAGAGGACTCAACAGAGAAAATGAAATAGATTATATATTGGTTAATAAACTCTACACAGTAACAGACTATGAAGTCTTGAACAACTTTAGCACTGGATGTGACCACAGAATCATAAGATGCAGAATGAAGATTAATATCCAAATGGAACGCAAGAAGTTGATTTCATGCAAGAAACATGAGGTAAACACTAGAAAACTAGAAGAAAACAAGAATAAATTCCAGCTGTAGCTGAAAAATAGATTCTCAGAACTTCAAGAAGAAGAACTAGAAACCAAAGTCATGCAAGCTGTTATAAGGAAGCAACAGAAGAAGTGGCAAGGTCACCAAGAAGAGCTAAAGATAGAAAGCTAAGTGACAGCACGCGACAAATGATGAAACGACGTAAGGAACTGAAGAATTCAGATACACAAAGGGATAACATCGAGTACATAAAGCACTGCACAAGAAGAAAATGGAAGAAAATTATGAAGAGGAATACCAAGAAGCAAGCCAAAATCAACAAGATAACCTCTCTATTCTCCCAGAAGAAGTAATTGCAGCAATAAAGCAGACGAAGAACGGAAAGCAGGGAGTATAGTTGGCGTGTTAGCAGAATATTTAAAACTTGGTGGAACAAGTTGCATATGTTTTACCGCAGTTATTCACTAATTGCCTGAAACAAGGAAGAATCCCCCAGGACTGGAACCGTGCAAGAATTGTCCTTTTGCACAAGAAAGGAAACAAGGAAGAGCTGAAGAATTACAGCCCCATCAGTCTCCTTCCTGTTGTTTACAAAGCATCATGAGGATAACAGCTGAACGGTTAAAGATTACTCCATCATCTGCCCAGCCTAGAGAGCAAACAGGATTCCAGAAGGGCCTCAGTACTATGGACCACATCCACACACTACAAGAAATAATCAGCAGGACGAATGAATATGAGATGCCACTAGTACTATGCTTTGTCGAATATACTCTTACCATCAAATCGGTAAGAACCTCCTCTGGTTTAGAATCTCTGGAAAAACAGGGAGTAGATGCACAGCACATCTGTATCTTACGAAGCATTTGCAAAAATGCTCTATCGCACCGAGGAAGGCCTCAAAACAATTTTCAAACAATCGCGCAAAAGTCTTCCAGGCGTCGAACTCAGGACCCTTTCGTAAGAGAGAATTGCATATTAATATTAGATAAGGAATTTTCTGACCTATTTCAAAGTTACGATTCAATATCTAATCGGGAAGGTCCTAAAATAAGATTCCGTTATCCCCGTTTGAAATGCTTGGTAGAATCGGAATGACGCTCTTTCATCGAAGCAAGGATTATTACAGAAACGGTGAACCACGTGAAAGAATTTTTTCAAATGCCTCTGTTACAATTCCGGTTTTTATCTTTCCAGCTTATCGGTAAGGCATTCAAAAAAATTTTGCAATGTATTTCTTATGGAAGAATTTAGCACCCACCTGGCGTCGAACTCACGGTCATTTTGTATTATTTCTTCCATTCGTAATATAGAAGACTACCTCAACTTCAACGTCCGAGATTTTGGTTCCTCTATCTTACCGATAAGTGCCTCAAAATAATTTTCAAATATCCGCGCAATGCATTTTTATGTGAATATAGAAATAGTAATAATAGAATAGTTTCGATTTCAATGACCAGCATCAGTAAATCATTCAATGAACCGATTTGAGTGTTTCCGTTTATCCATCCAGTCTAGTGATTATTGTTGTGTTTGAGATTCATGAAATTATAAAATCATCAAATGTATTTTTTAGATTGTCCTACATGATTTGTAAAATTTTACTGTCGAAATGAGCGAATTCTTGACAAAAGAATGCCTTTAAAAATGAAAGGCACCAAATGACCGTAGTCTGGTGACCGAATAGCGTGGGCTGTGCTCAACTCCTCTGTGCTCCAGAATTCTTTTAAATACGAGAAAATGTACGTTTTGCAAGTTATTGCATCCCATCCGCAAGGCACATTCAAGTGCTATTCTAAGACCTAATGTTGTCACCTTAAAAAATATAATTATGAGTTAAAAATTGTTAAAAGTTTGCTATAATAAATGCAGTTTATTTCTACGACATTTTGAAACCTTCGGAAGATTTGCAGCAGTTGTTTCCAGAGATGGCCTTCATTCGAATTGGGAATCTTTCGAATCGCTTTATTCATCTCTCGGCCTAAGCATATGCTTGTGATTTCACAATTCAGAGCGACATCTTCGATGGGTTTGAATTATGGATCTTCCTATGAAATTCAGATCAACTCAGGATGTGAAATTCGTCGGGAGCGTCGAATCGGCCGAAGCCCAAATAGAAAAAGCCATTGGTTACAAGAATCTTTATTGGAGCATAAAACCGTAGTTTTTTCATTTCGCTCCTATTATACTTGTACGACTCTTGTATACTTGTTTCTTGCCACTATGATTTACGCTAAATTATAGGATAAAACTTAGTAATAGATAGATGCAAGTGGAATTTAAACTTCATTGACTTTTCTCCAATAACGCTTAAGTAAAATGTGAATTAATGGGAATTAAAATCGGAGCGGAATAAATATCGGTTTTCGATTTCAGGTTCAATAATTTCAAATCTTCTGTTCAATTCTTTAGTTTCAGCAAAAATTACGGTTCTTTTCGATTTATTTTGGTGGTTACGACTTATTGCAATTAAGTGGTGGAGAAAAAGGATTTATCGGATTATCTCATTTGCTGCAGAAGAAAGATTTGAAGATACGAAATTGCCCTCTTGGAAAGTCCTTTTATTGTTTTAATGAGGAAATCTTGAAATAAAAAACCAACTTCTTATTAAATCTGGATATTCCGCCAGAGGAGCGATTTAAAATTAATATTTAACAGAAATTAATAGAATGCGTAATTAACAGAAAAATATAAACGTGTAGACTGATTTAAATGAAATTATGGAATGCCGCAATAACTAGCAATTAGAGATTAATGTAGACAAATGTTCAGTAGTTAACTTTCTTCGAAAGAAATTATATTGCTAAAGATTATTCGTACAGCCTCCGAGGGACAAATTTACAGAATAGGTGAAATGTGTTACCCTTACGAATGGGGTGGCGTGCCATCGAGTCCCGTGGCATTTCAATCACAATTTTAGTCACATTATACGAATAATGCTATAAATATACAATAAATAAAAAGCAGTTGTTTATATTTCTCTATTACCGCCAAAAAATAACTACTTCATTGTCACTTGTTCAATTTTAGCAGAGTCCAGAACAGAATCGCTTTTGTGAGCTTTTTTAGGTCCGCTTGTAGTGTTGATGTGCTATTTCTCAGTCCTAAATGATTTCAGTTTTCGTTTGCTTTGCACGATATATAAGCTTACGTACTTTATCTTGACACTGAAAGAGATATAGTGAAACGCGAAAGCGTTTGATTATCAAGAGAATTTTTACAGTGATTCCAAGTGTAAAGGATGGAAGGTTGAGAGTCCGTTACTGTGTCAGTCGGTAGGGCATCACTTATGATGCATCTGTTTTCAAAAACGAATTACTACTAATTTTAGGCCATTAAGACGAAAGATTACAATCGTAATTTTAACATGGACTACATTGATTCTTCAAAATAGTTAACTGCGTACAAATCAAGAAACAGACTATATTTAACCTTGCGTTATGCTCCACACAATTAAGGAATAACGATGGATGTGAATAATTTTCACAAGGCCCAATTGAAAACTTTCGATAGAGCATTGATGTTCAATTGAATGAGCCAAAAGGGTTAAATTTTCTAAAGTATAATGCAGTAACAGACTCAAATCGAGAACTGATAAAGCAAGTGATTGATATCTTTTTTTAGCTGAACAAGATTCAGTTAGTAATAGAGCGTGAGTTTATAGTAATGTTTTACTTATACCTAATTGTTTACTTTGTTTTTTGAGTATTTTAATTTTTAGCGATTTTCTAAATGTTATTAAACTGAGTGCAGTCGAATTTTATACCCCTGAAAAAGAGACATCACCTTTTGCATGGGCCAGAAAGTATTCCAAAATGTATTCTAGAATTGTCACGACTATTCGGAAAGTGTTCCTCAGGCTGGGAATCTTTAGAAAAAAGAGTAAAGAAAGGACGAATATATTCACAGAAAGTACGTTCTTTGAAGATATTAAGCGTCTGTTTCATAGGCCGTTTGGGAGATTAGTAAGCGAAAAGGCACAGTCGCTTCAAGAATCCGTTATTCTCCCGAACGATACACAAAAATAATCAATTATAAAGGATATTTATCCAGATGTAAAGATTCAAAACCAACAGCCTAAAAGATGATATTCACACATAATGTGTTATAATGCCGCTTCGTGGATGCAGTAGATGTCTAATCTAACCATTTTAGCTCACTCCCCTAGTCATCTATCTTTCTAGCTCTAGTGAGGTAAAAGCGAAGTATTCTTTACTATCTGTAACCACTAAATCTTATAATGATATATCGGCTATGTATGCTACTAACTTCTTGGAGTTCGTAGCATATATAGCCGATCCAAATCCTTGGAGTTAGTAGCATTTGCTTGCTTTCTTACTTTTAAATTAATTTAACTGAGAAAGAGTTCTCACAAAAGATGGGAGAAGGAAAAGTTAAAATTTGATATTTCAGTGAGCTAAAGTGTCCGGTAATTTGTTGAAATTATGCCAGATCAACAATTTACATGCTTTGGAAACTATCAAATTTCTGTAGACTACTACATCCAGATACGTAATTATTTTACCTGTTGTATTCGATTAGAACTTTTGCCGAGCTGGTCAAGTTTACCATATACTGGTACTTTCATTTTCTCCTCTTCTGCTGCCGAAATACCATTTTACTCGAGGGAAATAAGTTTTAGTTCCATCTTCTCGAAAAAAAATTTAAGTTGTTTCTGTTTCTGTCTCCCGCTGGTTCATAGTTGCTCTGCCAATTGTGGCAACACAGAAAATATCTCGATTGAATAAGAACACGGCCCCTATTTTATATGATTTATGTTATATATATATCATCATCATCATCCATTTTCAATCCGATGTCGGATGTAGGCCTCCCCAAGCGCTTTCCAATTCTCTCTATTCTGAGCTTCTCTTTGCCATGTCACCCCTAAGTACTTAATGATGTCTCTGTTCCATCGGTCCTTTGGTCTTCTTTTTGGTCTCTTCACATCTCTTGGTGTCCAGTTCAGAACCGCTCTTGTCCAACGGTTGTCGTTTCTTCTCGCCACATGGCCTGCCCACATCCATTTCAGTGACCTTACTTTATCTATGATGTCTGTTACTCCGGTCTTCATCCTCACCCAGGTGTTGCGTTTCCTGTCTCTTCTTGTGATCCCAAGCATACACCTTTCCATACTTCTTTGCGTTGTCTGAAGTCGCTGGGTTATTGCTGCGTTTAACACCCAGGTTTCACTTCCATATGTCAACACTGGTAGAATGCATTGGTTGAAGACCTTTCTCTTCAAGACCATTGGCATTTGTGACTTTAGAATGTGTGCATTTCTTCCGAAGGCACTCCAGCCGAGTTTAATTCTTCTGTTTACTTCGTTAATCCTGTTGTTCTCTCCTGTGGGTTGTCCTAGGTATGTGTATTCTGAGCAGACATCCAGAGGCGTCCCTTCAAATTTGATTGTTTCTTGTGCTGCAAAAGAGTTATACATTACCTTTGTTTTTGTTAAATTTATCCTGAGTCCTATCTTCTGTCCTACTGTGTTCAGTTCATGAAGTCTTGAAGCTAGATCTTCTCCGTTGGTTGCGAAGAGTACTATATCATCTGCAAAGCGCAGGTGACTGATGTGTTCCCCATTAATCCGCAGACCTTTCTGCTCCCAGTCCAAGGTTTTAAAAACTTCCTCCAGAACAGCTGTGAAAAGAATTGGGGAAAGGAAATCTCCTTGTCTAACTCCCTTCTCAATCTTGAATTCTTCAGTAACTTCGTGTAGCATTACTGAGGCTGTGGCATTTTTATAAATGCTGCGTAGGAGACGGATGTACTCTGCATCTACTCCTTGTTTTTCCAGAGCTTCTAGTGTAGAGGAGGTACTTACCGAGTCGAAGGCCTGAGCATAGTCCACAAAGCATAGTACTAGTGGCATCTCATATTCATTCGTCCTGCTGATTATTTCTTGTAGTGTGTGGATGTGGTCCATAGTACTGAAGCCCTTCCGGAATCCTGCTTGTTCTCTAGGCTGGGCAGATGATAGAATAATCTTTATCCGTTCAGCTATTATCCTCATGAATGTTTTGAAAACAACAGGAAGGAGACTGATGGGGCGGTAATTCTTCAGCTCTTCCTTGCTTCCTTTCTTGTGCAAAAGAACTATTCTTGCATGATTCCAGTCCTGGGGGATTCTTCCTTGTTTCAGACAAGTTGTGAATAACTGCGCTAAAACGTGTGCAACTTCTGTTCCACCAAGTTTTAAATATTCTGCTAACGCTCCATCTATGCCCCCTGCTTTTTCGTTCTTCGTCTGCTTTATTGCTGCAATTACTTCTTCTGGCAGAATAGAGAGGGGATCTTGTTGGTTTTGGCTTTCATCTTGGTTTTCTTCTTCAGCATTTTCTTCCTTCTTGTATAGGTTGCCAAAGTATTCTGCTACCGTCCTTAGTATTGCTTGTCTGTAGCAAGTTCTTGTACCATCTTCCTTCTGTGTGGCTAAAATCTGTTTTCTTCCAATTGCTAGGCGTTGTCTGGTCATCTTCATACTTTTGCTGTTTTCTATAGCCTCTTGCACAATTCTCTCATTGAATTTTCTCACGTCTTCCTTAATTGCCCTTCTGATAGCCTTACTAAGCTCGGCGTATTCGATGTTATCCTTTTGTGTATCTGACTTCTTCAGTTCCTTACGTCGTTTCATCATTTGTCGGGTTCTGTCACTTAGCTTTCTATCTTTAGCTCTTCTTGGCGTGCTTGCCACTTCTTCTGCTGCTTCCTTAACAGCTCGCATGACTTTGGTTTCTAGTTCTTCTTCTTGAAGTGCTGAGAATCTATTTTTTAGCTCAAGCTGATATTTATTCTTGTTTTCTTCTAGTTTTTTGATGCTTAATTCATGTTTCTTGCATGAAATCACCTTCTTGCGCTCCATTTGGAGATTAATCTTCAATCTGCATCTTACGATCCTGTGGTCACTACCAGTGCTAAAGTTATTCAAGACTCCACAGTCTGTTACTGTGTAGAGTTTATTAACCAATATGTAATCTATTTCATTTTTTACTCCGTTGGATATCTATTATATATAGCTAACTCTCCGGATATACCTATATAGATATATATAGGGGATACGAATTCTGACCATGTTCCACAAGCGCCATCGACGTCAGATTTTTTCGACGTACTGGCCCTACACTCTAGATGCCAGAATAATGCAGACTTTGACGCTAGCTATCATGGGTTCGATGCCAGAAATTCCCAAAAATCGCAATTTTCCCATAAGGATGCATTGCGCGTATTTTGAAAATTATTTTGAGGCACTTATCGGTAAGATAGAGGAACCAAAATCTCGGAGGTTGAAGTTGAGGTAGTCTTCTATATTATGAATGGAAGAAATGTTACAAAAAGACCGTGAGTTCGACGCCAGGTGGATGCAAAATTCTTCCATAAGAAATGCATTGCTGAAATCTTTGACGATTTTTTTAAATGCCTTCCCGATAAGCTGGAAAGATAAAACCCGGAATGGTGACAGAGGCGTGGGACCTTCCCGATATGATATTGAATCGAAACTTTGGAACAAGTAAGGATGGCACTAATCTAATATTATTTTGCTCTCTTCTCTCACGGAAGGGTCCTGAGTCAGACGCTGGGAGGTCTTTTGCGCGTATTTTTGCAATCTGTTTTGAGGCCGTTCTCGATGAGATAGAGCAATCAAAATTACAGTCTTTGCAGATGACATGGTCTTACATAGTACTTTAGGAAGAAATGTTACCAATGGCCGTATGTTCGACGCCAGGTGGGTGCGAAATGATTCCGTAAGAAATGCAATGGTGAAATTTTGGAGGATTTTTTTAAATGCCTTCCCGATAAGCTTCAAAGATAAAACCCGGAATGGTGACAGAGGCGTTTGAGAAGATTCTTTCATGACGTCCACTGCTTCTCTAGTGGTCCTTGGTTCGATGCTAGAGCGTCATTCCTATTCTACCATGCATTTCAAGCGGGAGAAACGGAATCTCATTTTAGGACATTCCCGATAAGATACTTAATTGAAACTTTGAAACACGTGAGAGTGGCGCTTATCTATTATTCGTATGCCATTGTCTCTCACGAACGGGTCCTGTGTTCGACGCCAGGCGGTCATTTACGCTAATTTTTTTAAAGTTGTAAAGGTTGCATATGACCGTGAGTTCGATGCCACATGGATGAAAATTTCTCACGTAAGAAATGTATTGCGGCAATTTTTAAGAATTTTGCTGGATAAGGTTCGAAGATGATTCCCCTAAGGGGAACTTATTGTTAAATTTGTACCAATTAGCTTGCAGTATGCAAGCAACTTTTACTCGTGTATATATATATATATATATATATATATATATACATAAAACAGATAAAAATTCTGATCATGATCCACAAGCGCCGTCGACGTCAGATTTTTTCGACGTTTTCGATAAGAATGCATTTTTTCAATGCAACTTTTACTCGTGTATATATATATATATATATATATATATATATCTTATATATGATATAATTATAAATAAAATTATAGATAAAATTATAGATAAAAATTCTGATCATGATCCACAAGCGCCGTCGACGTCAGATTTTTTCGACGTTTTCGATAAGAATGCATTTTTTCAATGCAACTTTTACTCGTGTATATATATATATATATATATATATATATATATATATATATATATATATATATATATATATATATATATATATATCTTATATATGATATAATTATAAATAAAATTATAGATAAAATTATAGATAAAAATTCTGATCATGATCCACAAGCGCCGTCGACGTCAGATTTTTTCGACGTTTTCGATAAGAATGCATTGCGCGGATATTTGAAAATTATTTTGATGCATTTATCGGTAAGAAAGAGGAACCAAAATCTCGGAGGTTGAAGTTGGGTTAGTCGTCTATATTAAAAATGGAAGAAATATTGCAAAATGACCGTGAGTTCGACGCTAGGTGGGTGCGAGATTATTCCATAAGAAATGCATTGCTGCAATTTTTGAATTTTTTTTAAATGCTTTACCGATAAGCTGGAAAGATAAAACCCGGAATGTTGACAGAGGCGTTTGAATTCCTTCTTTCAAGAAGTGAACCGTTTCTTCAGTGGTCCTTGGTTTGATGCAAGACGGTCATTCCGATTTCACCATGCATTTCAAACGGGGAAAACGGAATCTTATTTTAGGACCTTCCCGATATGATATTAAATCGAAACTTTGGAACAAGTCAGAATGGCATTTTTCAAATATTAATTTGCTATCTTCTGTCATGGAAGGGTCGTGACTTCGACGCTAGGCGGTCTTTTGCGCAATTATTGGAATCTGTTTTGAGGCAGTTCTCCGTGCGATAGAGCAATCAAAATCACGGTGATTGCAGATGAGATGGTCTTCCATAGTACTTTAGCAAGAAATGTTACCAAATGGCCGTGTGTTTGACGCCAGGTGGGTTCGAAATGCTTCCGTAAGAAATGTATTGCTGAAATCTTGGACGATTTTTTAAATGCCTTCCCGATAAGCTGGAAAGCTAAACCCGGAATGGTGACAGATAGGGGATAGCGTATTCTTATTTTAGGAACTTCCTCATAAGATATTGAATCGAAACTTTGGAACAAATCTGAATGGCACTTATCTAATATTAATATTAAATTTTGACGCCCGATTGGGTCCTTAGTTAGCCCTGCTGTCTTTTGCGCGAAGTTTTAAACATTCTTTTGAGGCCTTCCTTGGTATGATACTGCATTCAACTCATAGCTTGCAGTATGCAAGCAATTTTTACTCGCAATAGATATAATATTTGTTTAGAAATATCTTTTATTTTATTATTGTTTCTTATTTTGCTATTATTTATATTCTATTTTAGAAATGATCTTTATTGTTTGTTTTTTATTGGAATTGGTTGTTTTTCTAACTTGATTTTTTTGCCGTCTTAGTTGTTTAAGA
Organism: Pachydiplax longipennis; assembly: GCA_036926295.1. Lineage (NCBI taxonomy): Eukaryota > Metazoa > Arthropoda > Insecta > Odonata > Libellulidae > Pachydiplax > Pachydiplax longipennis. The sequence continues at coordinate 72,049,654 of JAVFKF010000015.1, forward strand.
GTTCAAATAATGATTCGAGAGGCAGAACTGAGACTAAGTAGGATTTACATTAATAAAATAATAATGACATCGGTTCAGATATTTAGTATATTATCTGCTTTTTTAAGGCGCTGTTTTTTTTCATGGGAGCAGAACACCAAATGTTGTGAGGGTTACATGCGGATTGTTGTCTTTTGCGAAATTTGTCTATTAATTTTGCTGCCTCTTGTTTGATTGTTTAAAGTTGGTGAAATACTTTAATTTCTTTTAGCCTTATGAGTTTGTGGCTAGTCTAATTAGTTTGTTATAGTATACCTCTAGGCTTTTTAGGTTCTTTAGTTGAAAGTGACGCTTACATTTGGAGAGAGTGGACGAGGCTGAAGCTGGCTTTTGGAGGAATTTGCAAAGTTTTAAGTTTACTTTCGCTGCCTTAGAGGAGTGTGGGCTATTATCTTACGGTTAAGCTCTTCTGCTATTTTCAAATACATTAAAACCCGAATAAGACGCTCCCGCTCAAGACGTTTTCCCGCGTAACATACTGTTTTCTTCACACATGGTATGATAACAGCTTAAGATGCACTACATCGTTCGCCTCATTCAATTGACATCATCCGTGTCCTCATCTCGTGCTTCTCCTCTAGATTGAGTTTCTTCTTCTGAATGAATAATCTTTTGACAAACTGCAAAAAGGTTTCTCGGGTTTCCAACCAGGTTAAAAGAGGTGACATTGCTGTCGCCAACGTTTCGATGACGTACTCTGTCATCTTCCTCAGGGCTGCACTGAGGAAGATGACAGAGTACGTCATCGAAACGTTGGCGACAGCAATGTCACCTCTTTTAACCTGGTTGGAAACCCGAGAAACCTTTTTGCAATCAATCCACCAGGAAAGCCTAACATCACTTTTTGACAAACTATCTGTACCCCTTAATCGGAGTCGAAACGAAATCTGAAATAGAGTGAGACTTTCTCTATCAATTTTCTCTCAGAACTTATTGTTAGATTAATAAGTCGCTTTCCTTGCGCCCTTATGTAGTAAACATATCGAAAGAAAAGGAGTTTTTCTTGAACTTTTGAGCGTAGTCTTGTAGAGATCGTGGTGCCTCTGCTGTTAAAAATATCGTTATTTTTTCCTAATTGTCCACCTGATAAAGACTTTCATTGTAGAGTCAGAAAGACCAAAATTATATAACTAAGACGCTCTCTTAATGTGACAAGCAGACCATTCTTCAAAACTATGATGTAATGCAAATGCGACACAAGACTGCATACCTATAATGTATCGTATAGCGGCATTAGATATTTTTTATTTAAGTGAAAAAATATATTTAGACTTAGTAAATTAACGCTCTGAAAAACAAATGTTTCCTTAATATATGATTAACTTTCCTGCCTTTATTTGCATTTTATTGTTTTATTTTTAACTGCTCAGAAAATTGGTAAGCTAATTCCGTGAACTCATCTCTTAAAAGCATTAGCTGATGATTCAACATTTTGGTATGATCATTCAATATCTGCTCATTGTTAAATGCCCCAGCAAAATCTTTCCATATCTGTATCTGTACCTCCTACCCACCTGAAAGGTCACCAAGAGTGGCTCTTTCGGTCTGACTATTTCATATTTTCCTCTCCTGGCCTTACCTTCCCCATTTTGCCTGTAAAACGAAAAAAATATCGTCAGAATCCGATTTTACAAAATAGCGTCCGATATAACCCTCTAAGATCCTGTCCAATGTAAGCCGATACAATTATTCGGCTGTAAACTACCAGAACTAAACTCATAAAACAGTTGTAATATTCATTGTAAAGTTATCTTATATAAGAGATAACTTCTGTAAATTATATTGTAAATATCTCCCATGTCTGTCACTTTGAATAAAATTATATTAGAGTACAATTGTACTTGTAATTTCATTAAATTGATAACTTCAGATAAAATTGAGGCACCAACGAGAAAATTGAAAATTATAATATCCAGATTTTTTATGCAACTTTACTGGGTTTTAAATTAATTTTGCTCACTTACTATGAAAAGAAATTCCACCTTTTGAGGAAATTAATTTTTTTATAAAAATCTGCTTTCAAGTGCTGATAATTTTTATAAATTATATAAATTTTAACAAGAGTATATTTTTGTATATTAGAATCAACATGCTTGACTGGGAGGATTAATTCAGGCATTGACGGAAAATTAATTGAATTAATTAACCCTTAAACGTCTTGTTCTCCTCTCACAAATATAAATTTAAGATGTTCGAAATACAAAAAACTATTCGACTGAATGAGAGCAAGAGCGCAATCGAATTTAAGTGAACCCTCTTAAAACAGAATTCTGTTCAACGTGTATTTCTCAAGATAAAATTAATGAAAGAAATTTTACATCGATTGAATGAAGGACCGTAAAAGTTATTTGCAGGTGAAATTTGTCAATCGTTAGACCTCAGTGGAATATTATCAGACTTTGCAAAAATAAATACAATAAAGCTGTCTATTCCAAATAAATAACGTTTACTCAGATTATAGAAATCTTGCCTTTTTAGTACACAATGTTTTCAGTAATTTTCGAATGCAGCCCATGATATCGATTAAATTTATTAAGTTTTTAAAAAACAATAACCGCTATCACGTGATCAGTGAGAAAACGGTGGGGAATGTGGAGGGGTGACCTCGTTGTCGGATTCCGTTAGGCGGTCAGTGCATCATGTGGATGCGGAGTAAGCGTTTGCCTCGGCCGCTATGGGCCGTCGTTCGCAACACTTATCACTTCTCCGAGATCCCTTCGGCTAAGGGACTGCCTTTGATTGGCACGACGCTCTCTCTGCTGGCTGCCGGTGCATACCCTCGCCTTCACGAGTACGTGGATCGGAGACACAAGACTCTGGGCAGCGTGTTCAGAGAAGCCATCGGACCGGCAGATGCAGTCTTCGTGTCCGATCCTAACGAGATCCAGAAGGTGTTCAGATCAGAGGGCCGCGCTCCCAAACACCTGCTTCCAGAGCCGTGGATGCTGTACAACCAACTGTTTGGTTGCAAGAGGGGTCTGTTTTTCATGTGAGTCTCTTCCTACTCATTTCTCGATCTCTTACATTTTTCGGGACTTATGTAATATATAGGCGGCAATTCGATGGGCACCATATTTAACGATAATATTTAGATTCCGCACAGATGAATTCGAAAACTACATTTTTTGAGAAATTTCTACAAACATGAAATTTAAACTTCAAAGATATATCTGCATAAATATCCAGTAAGCCTGAGCTAATCCTGAGCTACATTTTAACCTGTTATTATCGCGTATCGTTCGCGGAAAGAATGAGTCCCTAAAACGACTTGTTCTAGCGTCTATTTCTTATTTTATTTTCACTATCGGATTGGCCGAAGTAATAGGGGGGTCGAATAATATCGATTACTTACTCTGTAAACGTGCTTTCTCTTAACTTAATCTCAATCTAGCTTCTACTATCCCTCCTTTCGAAGATTCCCAACCTGCTTCTGAGAGAATTTCCGTAACGCTTGCCTTTTTCTCGTAGAATTTTAACAAAACGTATCGCTGCACTTTCTCGAGTGTTTCATCCGCTGGATCCCATATACTTGCCGCCTATTCAAGATGAACCAATAACATCGATATAACTTTCTCATCGCATCCATCGACAATACGCTTTAGAAAGCTGAGATTTTTACTTCCTGTATTTCAGATTTTTCGAGTGCTCCAATTTAGGTTATTAGTAAAAGTTAACCCAAGATATATCTCTTTCGACTTCATTTATGTGTATTCCATTTATTATGTACGGGTAATTATGACGCAATTCTTTCTTTTCGAAGTAATTAACTACGGAGCATTAACTAACGTTGAGCTCTAGTTCCCATTTTTCGCACCACCTTTGAATCATAACTAAATCGTTTGATAGAGGAATACGGTCGTCTTCGCTTGATATTTCCATATTTATTGCTTCGCTCAAGTCGTTCAGGTATATTAGGAATAGAAGCGGTCCAATTACGCTACCCTGAGATACGTTTGAGGTAAATTCGACTCTGCTCGAGCCCATCAAGTACTACTTTTTATATAAGATGCCATATTTACTAAGTGCCGTATTTACTAAGATAGGGGGTAACTAGGATAGGAAGGAAGCTCAATATTATCTCTCGTTCAGTTTAGTTTCCCACGGCATAAGGTATTACGAATATTCTTTCGATAAAATTAATTCCAGCCCGTATGTTCAGGAAGTTTTAACTTTTCTTATCGAGTTTCAGAAATTCACGTTTTGCTAGGAATAAACATCACTATTGGCAGCTTTTAAATGCTGTAAAAGGTAGGTAAAAATTTTCAGCTCGACTCTTATATTTTCGAAACGCTAAATGGTAGGCTATCAAGATCCTTTTCCACATTCATAATCGGTTATATTTTGGCAATTCGTAATTATAATTCATGGTTTACCAATGAATTACTCGGTGCTGAAACTCTACGGTTAAACTTTTCGTGTATAATGAAATAAAGTTGATCTGGGATGGCTGTACTTTGTGAAACGCCATTCTTAACAAGCAAAGAGAGCAAGACATTGTATGTTTCACAATTAATTTTTTATTTCAGACTGCTTTCGGCAATTTTCAAGGTACATAATATTTGAGAGAACGTCTTATTTAAAGGGATAGAGGGAGGAAAGGAAGGAAGAGGGGTTAAGGGATTTGGCATAAGTGGTTGCAGGTGAGTATCTTGGAAGGAAGGGAAAGTATTGGGGAAGGATTGAAGAAGATGTGGTTGTTGCTACTTTTATGGGAGAGGATTTCAATTATTTTGAGGGAATCCATTTTCTTTCCCTTTGGGACTCCATGTAGAAGTTTTCCTTGGAAGGAGCCCGTCTCCCATAGATGTTTTGAGATTGCTGAGCCTGAGCCTAGCCGGAAGCCGTGCCCTCATCTTCAAAGATCGCCCGCTCTGGCCACTGTAGGAAGCATCTTCGCATAATATACCCCTGAGAGCGAGGAGTCTTCTCTGGAATCCTTGATTTGGGGTAGTGTCCTTGCAAGGGTTGTTTGGGGATAAAATGCGGCTTTTAAGTTCTGAGGGAGGAGACCAGCTAACTTGTAAAAGATGTTCCCTATGAACGGTAATTTCACCCATTTGTTTTAATGGCTCCACAGGTGTTGGAGAAGGGAAGATAATGCTGGATTGTTTTTCTTCTTCTGGATCCTATTTATAAGTTCCTCTGGGTAGCCGTTGTTCCTAGCAATAGCCTTTATCGTTTTTAATTCCTCATTGTATCCATTGGAGTCTGTTGACGCGATGTGTTTGTGGGAAGCGTTGGGTATGATTTTCCTCTCTTTCCGGAATATTTTGAAATTGGGTTTGTTCTTTTTGATGGACACTGAGAGATTTAGAAAATTGAGGGTACCTTCTTTAGCTACTTCGCACGTGAACTCTATGTTGGGATGTAAACTATTGATAAAATTGTTGAGAATTGAGAAATGGTTTTGCGTCGTATTCGTCTCCATTCCAAATGCAAATCCCAAAGCTTTGGGAGACCATAAAATCGGGGAGCCATTTCTTTTAACAGTCATTTTTCTTTCGGATCAAATAATTGTTTTATAGATGCTGATGTTCACTTGTGTTTTTTCGATAGGCAGCAGTGGGGTCCTTTTTAAGTTCCATTGTTTTGTTTTTGTTAATATAGTCCTGGCATTTCGAAACGTGACTATCCAAGATGACGGAAAATTTTCCTTTATCGGCTTTTGCTACCACAAGGTTATTTTCGTTAAGGAACTTGGCTGCATTTACGACACTAAGTTTATCATTTCGTTTAGGGTTTTTTTTGGGAAAGGAACCACTTTTCTATCACACACTTTTTTTAGAACACTGTTTTCAGCATGCAAAGCCACTTCACAGTCCGCGGATAGGTTTTTTTAAAGTAACTGTGAAACATAAAAAGTCTTGCTATTCTTACTTAATATAATGAAATAGTTCTTTTTAATAAAACTATTGCGTTATTAAATTCCGTGAACACACGAGAATATGGATCTGATTTCTCCGATTATGTTGTCGGTTATTGCAGACGGCAAGGATTTAAATGTATTATATGTATTTATACCACGTATTGTTATACTGTGCATTTTTACTTGAGTATAGATATTTGTATAGTCAGACGTCAATATAATACTTACACCTAATGAGGATTTTTCGTTAGAATGTCTTCTTTGACTAAAATATGACCAATAAATAAAAACGTATCATTATTATTTGGGAATCTTTCTTCGAATATTTTTCACCTTTTCGCGCCTACTGTCTTTTTTCTCCGGCGGAGAAAATCCTAGTAAAATAAACAAATGTCGTGTACATAGTTTTTCTTAAGCAAAAGAACGAATGATGAGGTATTTTGAAAGGAGTAAACTATTTTAACCATTCTTCCGCTTCTGGTTGGGAAATGTTACTTGCTACAGCCTTTTACGCAAATCTAAATATTATTGCAGTCGATTTGCTAAAGAATTATTTCTCTTACGTATTGTCAATGGTAGTGGAAAGGAAAAACCTTATCTGACGATGAAGTACAACTTTTAAACGAAACTCTACCATCAAAATTAACGTTTCATAAAATTACCGTAATGTTGATGTATTTTCTGGGACGCGCTCTAATAATTTGGAAGCATTTCCCAGTAAAGGCTCGTTCAAATGTTTTCACATTATCAGAGAAACATAAGAATTTCATTTGATAGGTAGTAGTAACAATAAAAGCGATGTATAGTTCCTCAGCAAAACGAGTGTAATCTAATTTTCTACGGTGAGGAAGGAGCTTTGAGAAGAGAATGCTCTGCATGGTAGCGAAGTGTCTTGAGAAGGGCCCGAAATATAACTATCAAATAGTGTTCGCCCATCTATCGTAAAAGGGAGGTTGTTGAGTTAAGGAGAAATGGATTTCACAGCCGAGGAAAGGTTTGGGGAAGGAATGGGTATTTAGAATTTTGGAATTGAGGGCCTTAAGGATTTCCATTGTGTATTGGAATGAGTACTGATAAAATGCTCTCTTACGCGTTGAGGAATTTCTCGCTAACATTGGTTTTGATAATATGTATTTTAGGGAGCGAAACGAAACTTAAGAAAGATTTTGCAGAAAAATTGCATGTAATATTAACGATAGAATTTCATTTAAGAGTTGTATATAGTCAGCAAAGAATAAGATTTGAATTTCCAAATATTTAATTATCGACGAGGATACGCTTCTAAGAGAGAATGTAAAGGGAATTAGCCTTTCCCATGAATTTAGACGTTGTGACAGACTTAGGAATTTGATTTTCTCTCACATTCATTTTTTTCAATTCAATTCAACTTTATTAATATTAAATAATTACAGATAACCATGTAATAGGAAGAGAAAATGATATAAATGTATGTATATACATATAAAGAATTAGAGAAAAAAGAGAGATTGCATGGATTGCATATCACAGAGGAACTACTCACAAATAATAACATGAAAGAAAGGGGAAATATACAAATACATAAACTGAGATTTACAAATAATGATACAGAGGAAGAAATACAAGTCTATTATTCATTCTCAAACAAAAGAAGAAAAGAAAAGTAGAAGTTACGTCACAAGGGTCCTGCCAAACCATAGGTTTTTCGGCAGGTTCCCAAAATTGAAAACTATAGGTGGCGAAAATAGTTTTTTCTTTTTTCATAATAATTACATCATTATCATTTTTATAGGCAATTACATAAAATGTAATACAATATTCATTACAATTGTTTAATTTTGAAATAATCTTTAAGTTTTTGTTTCACTTCAGAGATTTTTGATAGCCCCTTCAAATAATTGGGTAGGTTGTTCACTACCTTAGGAATGTTTACTTCCAGTCTATTTTTGCCATAGTTATTATAATACCAAGGTACAAAAAATCTCACGTTATCTCTCAACTCCATTGTGTGGGGCCTCACATTATATTTCAATAGAGTATGATGAAAATTGTTGTCAACCACTAAAATATATAAATAAAGGTCACATATTTTAAAAATACCTGGTCTGCTAAGAACATTTTGTATACAAGACTGTTTGAACTCAGGTTTATCATCTGATAACAGTTTAACAATTCTATTCTGTGTGACCTGAAGTACCTTAAGGTTGCAATTTGCAATACTACCCCATACAGTTAAACCATACCTAATAATCGATTCAACAAAAGAAAAGTACATTTGTTTTTTAGAATACCTAGGAGTATAAGACCTAATTTTGTAGAACAGATAACAGAACTTTCTTAATTTACTATTAACTTTGATTATGTGCTTATCAAAAAGTTTAGTCTATGATCAGTCCTAAGTATTTGTAATGAGTCACTTGCTGTAGATCTGCATGAAGACCACTGACTATTGTTATGCAGACACATATGCTCATGAATATACAATTTTAAATAATTTATTCTAGAATAAATTATTGAATATTATTAGTATGAATTGCGCGTTTAACGCAACTTTCACGAGTAACATGGTTCTTGTTTTTCCGGAAGATAATTTGTCCTTTCTTTCTCAAAAACGCGATAATACAACGCAAGAGACTGATGGATTAGCAGTCCATAAGCTCATATTGATGCAAAACGGTACTGAAGGATCTAACTTTTCAGACCTGGCTCAACTAGATAAGCTCATGAAAATTGCAATGTTTAGAGAAGTTATCAGCCCAATTGAAAAGTATTTTTTTAAATAAAAATCTCTTCGTTACTGGATATTTTAATTCGCCTCTGGAGGCTTCAAGGAATTTAATGAGATTTTTGCTATTGAAATGGCATAAAACACAATTTTTCAGAATGGAACGTGTATACATTTAACCTACATCCGCCACGTATAAGAGTTAAATTTCAGTCTTCTTTTCTTCGTGTATTTCAGTCTTCTTTTCTTAACTTCGACTGAGAAAAAAATTTTGACATTTTCTCCGAACATAAAGGGTCCTGTGTAAAAAGAGACTTTTTAGTCTTAACCTCGCCCAAATAAAGACGTTTTATTAATATTAATAATATTATTATTACATTGCAGGAGGAAATACTAATTTTCTCAAAAGTAATTATGGTCAACGAAAGTTATGATTGTATAAGACGATTAAGTAAAAGAGACTTTGGTTAACTTGGTTAAATTGGTTAACACTCGATAGAATTCTCATACTATAAATCATATCTGTTTCCACGATATCAGTCTTGTAATTTTACAAATAATTATCATCCCCTGTCCTCGAAATATTTTGTTTTGGACAGGGTGCAATCCCAAGCTTACGGAATAATCTTCTAAATATCCTTGTTAATAATATCCGCATATATTCATGAATACATATATTCACGAATATAGTGTAATCACGAATATTCTCCTATACTCATGAATATCATTACATCGATACCAAACTTATACGACCACAGAGTAACACGGTTCTTGATATTCATTTCTCGGAAGAAAATTTCTTTCTCATAAACGAGAAGAAAACTACAGAAAGATTATTTCGTTAAAGATTGTATCTATATTTTCAAAGAACCATATTATTATTAAATATTTTCTTCTAGCGCTCGCAATAGTTCTTGAACCCAATTACACAAAATTTAATGTATTTATATGCAAAATTATTCCTCGACCTAAGGAAATTTGACCTTCTCTGAAGCTAGAAATTACTTTTTGTTGCATTGTTTTTCGCTAACGTTGCTAAATTCAAACCCTGATCGCTCAGATATATTTCCAGAAAGAATACTTGTAAACTTCGATTTTATAGGTTGCGTGCTTTGTTTTGCAAAATTTAATTAAAAGAAAAAGTCGTACGAAAGCTAGAAAATCACTACAATATGGGAAATTGAACAGAATATTTTACTTTGGTCGTGGAAAATTGTCATGGTATCAAAATAGCGATAATATTAACAAAAAGCACGAAATTTTTGTGAAATTTTGAGGCTATAAACAATCGGACCCTTTATAGGAAGACGCGAATACTGAAGACAAGCACATCCATTTTCCCTAAGCAGTACCGGGGAAGTTTAGCTGCGTATGAAAGTAATGGTTGGAATGATATATGAATGGGAGGCAATAGTCTGAAATGTAAGCATTAGTAGTTACGAACAATTTACTGTGTCGATTCTTAAGGAACAACGTACCACCATTTAGGGGGAAATTCTTAATCAGCTTTGCGAACTTTATCTCAAATTCATAAATCTACTAAGTATCTATTAGGTTGAGAAAGTATGAATTTAAGTATGTATCACGAGTGCCGCCTTTCAGGTTGTGGAGTATGATACGGTCTGATACAGATCATGAATCGGCTCTACTTCCCTAACTAGCTAATACCGCTTATCTTTATAGCATTTTGAGTAAACAGTAACGTGAATCAACATCTCATTTCTTACACTATCTAGATATAGGCTATCTTTTGTTTTCGTGAGTAAGTCGCAATCACTCCTCATTCCCCTTCCATGCTACTAAAGAAATATAAAAATATTTGTTCCTGAAGATGCCACTCCGGTAGCACAACCGGAGAACCAGAGCCTCCTCCGACGGCATGCCATTTTGCGGATATACAAAGTGTTTCCGAGCAAAAAGGAAAGAGGTTCATGGGGAAAGCAAAAGAATACGAGAAAACGTGAAGATTTCCTTTGAATACCTAACCAGCCTTCTTATCGCCATTAAAACACAACCTGAAGAACGGAAGGGCGCATGGACTTAAAGAAGAGGGGAATGGACAAACTGACTTGGTCTTATGTCCCCCTACTGGTCTTTTCACACCTTTTGGTGTGCAGTTCAGAACTGTTGATTGGATATTACTATAGCGGAAACAGGAAACCCCAATTATAACCGTTATTAATAATTTGAACGATCAAAGACATAAACAACGAACTCAAGAAACCATTCTCTAATTGGAAAAATCCGGTTAGCCGGGAATCGAACCCGGGATCGTGGGGTTGAAGCGCTGGTAACGCTAACCACTCCACCACCGCAACCAGTAGATGTCCAACTATTGTAGTTTCTTCTCGCCACATGGCCTGCCCACATCCATTTCAGTGATCTTACATTATCTATTATGTCTGTCACTCCTGTCTTCATCCTCACCCAGCTGTTGCGTTTCCTGTCTCTTCTTGTGATCCCAAGCATACACCTTTCCATACTTCTTTGCGTTGTCTGAAGTCGCTGGGTTATTGCTGCGTTTAACACCCAGGTTTCTTTTCACTAACACTGGTATAATGCATTGGTTGAAGACCTTCCTCTTCCAGACGATTGGCATTTGTGACATTAGAATACGTGCATTTATTCCGAAGGTACTCCAGCCGAGTTTAATTCTTCTGTTCACTTCGTTAATCCTTTTGTTCTCTCCTGTGGTTACTAGTTGTCCTAGGTATGTGTATTCTGAAGAGACCTCCAGAGGCGTCCCTTCAAATTTGATTATTTCTTGTGCCGCAAAAGAGTTATACATTACCTATGTTTTTGCTAACTTTATCCTGAGTCCTGCCAGTTCTTGAAGTCTTGAAGCTAGATTTTTTCCATTGGTTGCGAAGAGTACTATATCATCTGCAAAGTGCAGATGACTGATGTGCTCCCCATTAATCCGCAGACCTTTCTGCTCCCAGTCCAAGGTTTTAAAAACTTCCTCCAGAACAGTTGTGAAAAGAATTGGGGAAAGGCAATCTCCTTGTCTAACTCCCTTCTCAATCTTGAATTCTTCAGTAACTTCGTGTAGCATTACTGAGGCTGTGGCATTTTTATAAATGCTGCGTAGGAGACGGATGTACTCTGCATCTACTCCTTGTTTTTCCAGAGCTTCTAGTGTAGAGGAGGTACTTACCGAGTCGAAGGCCTGAGCATAGTCCACAAAGCATAGTACTAGTGGCATCTCATATTCATTCGTCCTGCTGATTATTTCTTGTAGTGTGTGGATGTGGTCCATAGTACTGAAGCCCTTCCGGAATCCTGCTTGTTCTCTAGGCTGGGCGGATGATAGAATAATCTTTATCCGTTCAGCTATTATCCTCATGAATGTTTTGTAAACAACAGGATGGAGACTGATGGGGCGGTAATTCTTCAGCTCTTCCTTTCTTGTGCAAAAGGACTATTCTTGCATGATTCCAGTCCTGGGGGATTCTTCCTTGTTTCAGGCAAGTTGTGAATAGCTGCGCTAAAACGTGTGCAACTTCTGTTCCACCAAGTTTTAGATATTCTGCTAACACTCCATCTATGCCTCCTGCTTTTCCGTTCTTCGTCTGCTTTATTGCTGCAGTTACTTCTTCTGGGAGAATAGAGAGGGGATCTCGTTGGTTTTGGCTTTCTTCTTGGTTTTCATCATTTTCTTCCTTCTTGTATAGGTTGCCAAAGTATTCTGCTACCGTCCTTAGTATTGCTTGTCTGTTGCAAATTCTTGTACCATCTTCCTTCTGTATGGCTAAAATCTGTTTCTTTCCAATTGCTAGGCGTTGTCTGGTCATCTTCATACTTTTGCTGTTTTCTATAGCCTCTTGCACAATTCTCTCATTGAATTTTCTCACGTCTTCCTTAATTGCCCTTCTGATAGCCTTACTAAGCTCGACGTATTCGATGTTATCCTTTTGTGTATCTGAATTCTTCAGTTCCTTACGTCGTTTCATCATTTGTCGGGTGCTGTCACTTAGCTTTCTATCTTTAGCTCTTCTTGGTGTGCTTGCTACTTCTTCTGCTGCTTCCTTAACAGCTTGCATGACTTTGGTTTCTAGTTCTTCTTCTTGAAGTTGCTTCCTTTCTTGTGGAATAAGACTATTCTTGCATGATTCCAGTCTTAGGGGATTCTTCCTTGCTTCAGGCAATTAGTGAATAACTGCGCTAAAACGTGTGCAACTTCTTTTCCACCAAGTTTAACCCTTTCAAAGCGGTTGTCGCCACCTGACATGACCTCTATCTGCGACGGTTTTGTGTAATAATAATAATTGTGAAAATCACATTAGATATAAACAATCTTTTTCTTTGCTGATTATATACATTTTTTAAACGAAATTCTACCGTTAATATTAAGGTATTTAGTATATTACCATGTAAAAATTGTGCTACATCTTTGCCATTATATTAGTACGCTAAATGGCTTAATATTAACGGTAGAATTTCGTTTAAAAGTTGAATATAGTTGGCAAAGTACAAGATTTTAATTTCCAAATTAATATTGGCAATTACTGCTAAAAATAACTCTTTGGCAAAACGACATCAATAACATTTAGTTAGCCTTGGCTGTAAAAGGGAAGGTGAATTACCTGGAATCGTCGTCCTCCGATTGCTGAGGAAAGAAAGTACTCAAAAGGGTATCTGAGACACGAAGTGCTTCTGTGTCTACAAGTTCTTCCTTCGTTGCGCGATTTTACGAGAATACGCCCGTTTTGAAGAGATTAAATATTCTGCTAACAATCCATCTATGCCTCCTGATTTTTCTGTTATTCATATACCTTATTTCTGTTATTACTTCTTTTAGGGGAATAGAGAGTGGATCTCGCGGGTTTTGGCTTTATTCTTAGTTTTCCTCTTCGGCATTTTCTTCCTTCTTGCTTAGGTTGCCAAAGTTCTCTGATATCTGCGCATATAAAACTATTTTCAAACTCAGGGAAACTTTGACGATTTGCTTGTGCAGCTGGCGGTCGGAATGTGGTGAGAATACGTTATGAGAATGTCTTCCATTTCGCTGATTCGATTATAACTTTTAGCTTGCTTATGGAGCAATTTAGGGAGCAAGCTTGTTTATGAGGACAGTGATGTACGTAATCATTATTACGACACGTAACAAAATGTCAGTTCGAATATCATTCAACTTTTAAAGAAGGCATTCATCGACTGTGAATTTATTTATTTGACTTTTTGAATTAATTCTGCTCATCAATCGCGGTTTCTCTTCCATTCGCTAAGAGTTCCAAGTGCTAAGTTGCGTGACTCCTTTCTGGCGAGCTTTATTTTTCTCTCTAAATAATCCGAATTTTTGTTTGATTTTGCCGTGACGACGAAAGCATTTCAATCAGTGCCTTCCTAGATTTGCGTGCTTCGAAGGCCCTTAGAATAACGGTAACATTCCAAAACACAGTAATTTATAGCTCGTTTATTTCAACTTCACTTTGTGTTTTACATTTTCCGGATAATCGAGTTTAACAGACCGAGCGCGTATTTAATGGGTTTTGTACGCATTATCACTGTTATATTCTTATACGAGTATATGGAATATATGCATATGCATATTATACATATATAAGAAATTCATATGCTTCCTGAATTTTTACGATTACACGATTGATTTCTTTGAGATTATCATCGTGGGTATAAGTATAGTTTATATAAACATTATTTACTAAAAATCTACTTACACAAATGTATGTATATTTAGAAAATAATGTAAAAGATTCTAACTTTGTGAGGTACTTTTAGTTTATTGCTATTAATTTTCTATAATAATAATATTTTTCTATTAATTATAAACCAGTTTACCCTATCCCTTTAGGGTACGGTAAACTGGTTATAACATATTCACGGCTACTCTTCACATGCCTCAAGTCTATGTTCCCGCCAATCGGCTTACAAATGGATTTCATTTTCTCTTGCGGAAGAGTAAAGACCTCCTGGAGGACCTTCTTTTAAAATAGGATATTTCGTTTCCAAAAACCGTTTCTAAAATTTCACGTCCATATCGTATCAAGAAGTTTCTAAGCCGTAATTCCCATTAGAAATATATAGTGAAACCAAAATGCCGCCCTGGCGTCAACCAAGGGCTGTCGGGAAAACGGATATTTGCATTCATATGCACTTCATGACATAAGATAATATAAGATTCCGTTATCCCCGTTTGAAATGAATGCTAAAATGAAGCTCTGGCAACGAACCAAGGACCATTAGAAAAACGGACAGCCAAGTATTTGAAATTTATAAATGACCACTATTCACCTTCCGTGCTTTATCATTCCATTTATTATCCTGTTATCGGGAAAGCATTCGGAAAAAATCTCAAAAATGGCCGCAACACATTTTAAATGGGAGAATTTTGCACCCACCGGCGTCGATCCCATACTCATTCAGCGGCATTCAACAAGACCATCTCCAACCTCCGTGATTTTGATATCTCTATTTTACCGAGTAGTGCCTCAAATTAATTTTCAGAAATCCGCGCAATGCATTCTTATGGGAAAATTCCCATTTTTGGAGCCCTCTGGTATCGAACTCATGATAGCTAGCGTCTGAATTATTCTGGCGGCTACAGAATACTACAGGGGGGCCAGTACATCGTAAGAATTTCATGTCGATGACATTTGTGAAACACAGCTAGAATTTGTATTCCTTATATATACGAGTAAAAGTTGCTTGCATACTGCAAGCTAATTGGTGAAAATTTAAAATAAGTTCCCCTTCCCGGGAATCATCTTCGCAGCTTATCCAGAAAAAATCTTGAAAATTGCCGCAATACGTTTCTTACGGTAGAATTTTGCATCCATCTGGAATCGAACGGACATTTGTAACCTTTCTTCCACTGGTTCTATAGAAAACTACTTCAAACGCAAACGCTGTGATTTTGAATAGTCTCCTGCATAGAGAAAGGCCTCAAAATAATTTTCAAAAATTCGCATAAATGACCGACTGGAATCGAACACAGGACCCGTTCGTGAGAGACAATTGCATACTAATGTTAGATAACTGCAATTCTGACCTGCTCCAAAGATTCGATTCAGTATCTTATCGGGAAGGTCCTAAAATAAGATTCCGTTATCCCCGTTTGAAATGCATGGTGGAATCGAAATGACGCTCTGCCATCGATCCAAGACCCATTAGAGAAACGATGAACCGCGTAAAATAATTTTTTACGCGGACCCTTTCGTGAGATGAAATAGCAAAATAATATTAGAGAAGTGCCATTCTCACAAGTTCGAATGTTTCGATTCAATATCTTATCGGGAAGGTCCTAAAATAAGATTCCGTTTTCCCCGTTTGAAATGCATGGTGAAATCGGAATGACCCTCTTGCATCGAACCAAGGACCACTAGACGGACGGTGAAATTCATGAAAGAATGTTTTTAAACGCGTCTGTCATCATTCCGGGTTATATCTTTCCAGTTTATCGGGAAGGCATTGAAAAAAATTTCAAAAATTGCAGCAATGCATTTCTTATGGAAGAATTTTGCACCCACCTGGCGTCGAACTCATGGTCATTTCGTAACATTTCTTCCATTCGTATTATAGAAGACTACCTCAACTTCAACCTCCGAGATTTTGGTTCCTCTATCTTAACGATAAGTGCCTCAAAATAATTTTCAAAAATCCGCGCAGTGCATTCTTATGGGAAAATTGTGATTTTTGGGACTTTCTGGCATCGAACCCATGATAGCTAGCGTCGATGTCTGAATTATTCTGGCGTCTAGAGTGTAGGGCCAGTACGTCGAAAAAATCTGAAGTCGACGGCGCTTGTGGAACGTGGTCAGAATTCGTATCCCCTATATAGTATATCCGGAGAGTTAGCTATATATAATAGATATAATAGAAAATACGAGTAAAAGTATATTGCAAACTATCAGTTGAATGCAGTATCGTACCAAGAAAGGCCTCATAATAATCTTCAAAACTTCACTCAAAAGACCGCCTGGCGTCGAACTCAGGACCCTTTCGTGAGAGGTAATAGCATATTAATATTAGATAAGTGCCATTCTCACCTGTTTTAAAGTTTCAATTCAATATCTTATCGGGAAGGTATGTACCAACATAAGAAATCGTTATCCCCATTTGAAATGCATGGTAGAATCGAAATTACGCTCTTTCATCGAACCAAGGACCATTAGAGGTATTTCTACCTATTAGAGGTATTTCTAGAATACCTCGGTATGTGAAGAGAGGTGTTTGAAAATTATTATGAGGTATGTCTCAGTAAGATGGAGAATTCAAAATCACGGAGGCCGGAGATAACATGGTATTCTATAGTACCGATGGAATAAATTTCATCAAATGAGTGTGAGTTCGACACCAGGTGTGTGCTAAAATTTCATCTTTAGAATTCGTTGCGCTAATTTATAAGAATTTTTTGAATGCTTTTCCGATAACCTGAAAAGGGGAAACCCGGAATGTGAACAGTGGTGATCGATAAATGTCATATACATAGTTCGCTGTTTCTCGAGTGATGCGAGACTATCATTTATATTCTAGCATAGATTTTAAATAGTGATCACGGATTTATTTTAGGACCTTCTCGAGGTGATATCGAACTGAAACTTAGATATAGGTCAAGGTTGTTCCAATTTAATATTAATATGGATTCAACTCTTCGAAAAAGGTTCTGAGCTTATACCAGGCGGTATTAATTCTCCCATATAATATGTATTTTGGCGAATACAAATATTTTGTAGAGGCATCTCCCGAGAAGTAAGAATTATTTATTTTGGCATATGATTAGCAGTCATGATTGTTTTTAAAATATAGTTTATCGTGTCCATGATGGCTCTTGGTTCGATGCCAGGGCCCCAAATTCTTTCTAGCATAATACCAAATGGATTTACGCTTGATAACCTCCTCGGTATGATATGGGCTTGGAAATCATTTATATGGTGAAAGAGGTCTTTTCTGCAATGTAATGTATCCTCCAAAATGGTTGCTGGTTCGACTCCAGGCTGTCTTAATGTTCCAATTTAAAACGTTTGAATAAGATTGCAAAGATTTTTATCTAGCACTTCCCGAAAAGATAGAAATTTATGTTCAGCATCTGAACAGTTTTGAATTTGTTTGGAAACTCAGGTTCTCAAGTATTCCTTGGTTCGATTCAAGGACATCATTTTCATCCTACCATATACTTAAATGGGGAATTCGAATATATGTTTGAGGACCTTATTGGAATAATGTATACTTTAAATTTTGCTAATTGTAAGAGGACTGATTTCCATAACTTGGTATGCAAGGAAATCTTCCTAAATGGTTCTAGGTTCGACACCAGGACGATTATATGATACGCTTTGTTCAACACGGTGGTAAACTGGGGGATATTATTGTAAGCATATAAAAAGTTCTTTAAAATGTTTACCGATCAGCTTGCAGTATGCAACTTTTACTCGTATTTCTATTATATATAGCTAACTCTCCGGATATACCTCTATATATATATACGAGTAAAAGTTGCTTGCATACTGCAAGCTAATTGGTACAAATTTAACAATAACTTCCCCTTACGGGTATCATCTTCGAAGCTTATCCAGTAAAATTCTTAAAAATTGCCGCAATACATTTCTTACGTGAGAAATTTTCATCCATGTGGCATCGAACTCACGGTCATATGTAACCTTTCTTCCACTGGTTCTATAGAAAACTACTTCAAACGCAAACGCTGTGATTTTGAATAGTCTCCTGCATTGAGAAAGGCCTCGAAACAATTTTTAAAAAATTAGTGTAAATGACCGCCTGGCGTCGAACACAGGACCCATTTGTGAGAGACAATGGCATACGAATAATAGATAAGCGCCACTCTGACGTGTTTCAAAGTTTCAATTCAGTATCCTATCGGGAAGGTCATAAAATAAGATTCCGTTATTCCCGTTTGAAATGCATAGTAGAATCGGAATGACACTCTTGCATCGAACCAAGGACCACTGTAGAAACGGCGAATAACGTGAAAGAATGTTCTCAAACGCCTCTGTCATTATTCTGGGTTTTATCTTTCCAGCTTATCGGGAAGGATTTTAAAATAATCATCCAAGATTTCACCAATGCATTTCTTACGGAAGCATTTCGAACCCACCTGGCGTCGAACACACGGTCATTTGCTAACATTTCTTCCTTTGATACTATGGAAGACCATCTCATCTGCAAACGCCGTAATTTTGATTGCTCTATCGCATCGAGAACGGTCTCAAAACAGATTGCAAATATTCGCGTTAATGACCGCCTAGCTTCGAACCCAGGACCCTTCTGTTAGAGAAAATAGCGAATTAGTATTAGGTAAGTGCCATTATGACTTATTCCAAAGTTTCGATTCAATATCTTATCGGGAAGGTCCTAAAATAAGATTCCGTTTTCCCCGTTTGAAATGCATGGTGGAGTCGGAATGACCCTCTTGCATCGAACCAAGGACCACTAGACGAACTGTGAAATTTATGAATACGAATGAATATGAATACGAATTCTGACCATGTTCCACAAGCGCCGTCCACGTCAGATTTTTACGACGTACTGGCCCCACCCAGTAGACGCCAGAATAATTCAGACATCGACGCCAGCTATTATGGGTTCGATACCAGAATGTCCCAAAAATCGCAATTTTCCCATAAGAATGCATTGCGCGGATTTTTGAAAATTATTTTGAGGCACTTATCGTTAAGATAAGGGAACCAAAATCCCGGAGGATGAATTTGAGGTTGCCTTCTATGGTTCTTATGGAAGAAATGTTGCCAAATGACCGTGAGTTCGACGCCAGGTGGGTGCGAAATTCTTCCATAAGAAATGCATTGCTGCAATTTCTGAAAATTTTTTTCAATGCCTTCCCGATAAGCTGGAAGGATAAAACTCGGAATGGTGACAAAGGCGTTTGAGAACATTCTTTCTTGACGTTCACCGTTCCTCTTATTTTAGAGCCTTCCCGATAAGATATTGAGTCGAAACTTTGGAATAAGTCAGAATGGCACTTAACTAATATTAATTTGCTATTTTCCTTCACCAAAGGTTCCTGAGTTCGACGCTAGGCGGTCATTTGCGCATTTTTTGCAAACTGTTATGGGGCCGTTCTAGGTGCGATTGAGCGATCAAAATCACGGTATATGCAGATGAGATGGTTGTCTATTGTACCAACTGAAGAAATTTTACCAAATGACCGTGAGTTCGACGCCAAGTGGGTGCAAAGTTCTCCGGTATAAAATGCATGGCGGGCAATTATGACATTTACTTTTAATGCTTATCCGAAAACCGGGAATGATACAAAATGGAATATACATAGAGGCTATTCATGTGTTTCATATACGCTATTCGCCGTTCCTCTGACGTTTCTTGGTTCGATGCCTGAGCGTCATTTCTATTCTGCCATGTAATTCAAAGGGGTATAGCGTAATCTTATTTTAGGAACTTCCTTATAAGATATTGATGTGAAACTTTGGAACAGGTCAGAATGGCACGTATATAATATTAATATGCAATTGTTTCGCACGATCGGGTCCTTAGTTCGACGCCAGGCGGTCTTTTGCGCGAAGTTTTGAACATTGTTTTGAGGCCTTTCTTGGTACGGTACTGACTTCAACTGATATCTTGCAGTGTGCAATCAACTTTTACTCGTATTATATATAGCTACTTCTCCGGATATCCCTATTTATACGGGATACATACTCTAACCATGTTCCATAGGTGCCATCGACGTGAAATTTTTGTGACGTACTGTCCCCACCCTGTAGCCACCAGATGAAATCAGACATCGACGCTGTAATACGTTTTATTGTAGAGCATTGTTATTGTATTATTCATATGTGATTTCCTTTCTTTTTTATATCCATTTATGTGCACCTTTTAGAAGTGGAAATTTTTGCTTAGAAAATAAACTATTATTAATATTTAATTCTACCCTTGATTATATCGTAGATTGTCTTTAAACAGGGATGGAGAGGAATGGATCCATTACCGGCGGATTATGAACAAACTTCTTCTTAAAACTTCACCAAATGTAGAATTTTTAAGTGGTCCATGCCATTCAGTGTCTGACAATATGTTGCGTCGTTGGAAACAGATTCAGAAGTGTGGGGAAATTGAGAATATGGAAGCTGAGCTGTACAGATGGTCCATCAACAGTAAGTTAAGAAAAGAGCTTCAGCCAAAAATTTTTCATAAGAAATTTTTATTGTAACCAGAAAAATATTGCGCTCGTATTCGAATAGAGCCATTCTTAAAAATAATATTCATATAGTAGCCTGCTGGCTGTTGAGATTTCATTTTTGTTGTAGACTTGAAATTTTAAATTAATTTGTTATCATTTCATTATCCAGCTACAGTGTTGATAAAGCAGATGACCATCTTTTTTGATAGTGGACACAGTATAAGGGGGGTTATTAGAATACGAGAGAGATCTAAAAATAAGTCAAATATATTAATCCTTTCTTGTAAATAATTCATAATACCTTCATGACATGGCTTTTTGTACACTCAAGATAATTCAATTATTCTAATATATACAGCAATCTTAACCCTTAGAAGTGACTTTAAATTCAAGGAAATGGTGTATGTTACCACCAAAAGGCAAAGATCCATCACAGCATAAATTGACTAGTTAAATTGTCGAATGGCTTATATACATGTTAGGTTAAGGAAAAAGAAATGCATCATTTTTACGTTTATTTCAAGACTTTGTTCTTTGTGGTTCAGATTGTCAGTTTTGGGTCAAATATGCATCATTTAATAATTTGTTGCCATTTTAAAGTTAACTTCATGATGTCTCTCTCATAGAAGCTCTCTACTGGCGAAAAACTCGAATGATTTTTACAATCTTCTGTTGATAACAATTTCTTATCACTGAAGAAGTTTTGCAACGATAAAAAATATGGTAATTGCTTGGTGTCAGTTCTGGACTATATGGTGGATGCATAAAAACATCTTAACCAAAAATTTCCACATTCGCCAAATGGATACATTGATATGAGCGGAATAAAGAGTCGTCTTTGAAGGAAACTTGGGATAATTCGGAGGGCCCACTCTCAGAGCGCTCCTTGCATGGCGAAATGAAAAGTGAACGTGTCTGAGATATTTGCCGTTCGTTTTGAGCTATTGAATGACAATCGGGAAAGGCATGGAAGACGAGATTCACTTGTTTTCAAAAGGAAAACAAGGCCGAGGAAACCTCTGTCATACGTTTTTACATTGGGAAGAGAGATTTGATGGAAAATGAGGGATTGCTGCTCCAGTTCCTCGGCAGATGTCATGAAGAATGCTGTACATCTTCCTCGCTTTGCACGATTAGAGGAATGGGATAAAACTTTCGTATTTGAAAATTGTATCAATAAAGCTACACTGTCCAATTGTTACAAAAATATTCCTGACCCTCCAGTGCCATTAAATCGAAAATGGTCGATTTCTTCGATGTTTTCTATTTTTTTTCTCCGATATGGTTTACATTGTCTAAAAACGGGAGAATGAAGTGCTTAGCTTCATCACTCAAGCGTCAAATAGGGAAAACAAAAATTTTTCATCGATTTACATGCCCCCATGGCGATGCAATTCCCAATGGCCTGCAAACGGATTTTCAGGCATGGTATCCAACTCCTTAGAGGGGAGAAAATAATGTGAACTGTAAAAGTATTCTGCGATGGCATTTGGAATTAGCAACATATTATTGACTTCTCCATATTTAACTGCATTTCTAATTAGTTTTATGATTTTTACGTGATAAAAATGTTTTTATGTTAATTTTATTGTTGAATATAGGTATTACATTAAAACTCCCAGCATTCAACTTTCTAAATCACTTTCTTGAGTATAATGCAGTCAGTCCTTTGATTCACCTTGCAATTGCAATCGATTTTAGAGAAACAAAATTTGGAATTTGATAGAAAATTAATAATGATTGTATTTTTGTTTCTCAGAGTTATATTTTGTTTATATTGAAACGTTTTGAGACTTAATATATATATAACTACTACAATTAATAAGAATTATTCAAGAGATAAGAATTTTTGAGCAGTGATAGAAAAAATCAATGCCTCTGAATGATCACAATTGACCTGTTGACCATCTTTCTTCTAATTGTAATTGCTTGGTACAGCAGATCTATACCTATTTCTATCAACTGACATAAGGATATTTTGTTGATTGCTTTTCCTATCTAGCGGTTATTGCAACATTACTTGGGGGCCATTTGTATGCTTCTTTAAGCTGCAATGAAGAAAAGGGGAAAGCCCTTGAATCTGCTGTGAATGAGTTATCATCTGTAGTGCACTTGGTCTTTAAGGAAAGTGCACGTCTCACTCTATTGCCTGCAAGACTTGCCTATGCCTTACACTTGCCTGCTTGGACTAGATTCGTGCGTGCAGTCAACACAGCCCTTTCAAGTGGTAAGCTAAATTTCTCACTACTTAAATATTTTTGTTTGTCTCTAAGTTGGATGGTAAAAAATGATATATTTTCTTTCAATAAAATAACCTAATGGCTAATTTGAGAAATTAGGTGGAATGATAATTTTTAAATGCTATAACTAAATTAAAAATAATTTTAAGTATGGTTATTTTGTACAAAGTAAAGCCAATAAGCTTCCATAAATTGTTGGTATATGACCAAAAATACTTCTAAAATGTCTTTTTTGTAATCAAGCTCATAAATCTATCTGCTTTTAGATATGATTGAAGTTTAGGTATGCAAATTTGATTCCTTAAATGAATGTAACTGTGCTTTGTTTAATCTGAATGGTATCATTGAAATTAGCAGTGTCAAGTGACGTAGAAGAGATAAATTATATTTTTACTTGTTTCTAGCAGCAATGTAGCAATACAGAAATATTTCTACAAACAATTATACAATAAATCTTACTTCTAAATGATGAATTATCCATAAGTTAAAAAATAATATTGATTAAACATTCCTTTATTTATTTTTATGAATGCTTGCTTACATCCAATTTGATTTTTTTAAAATTTCCCTAGAGGACTACATGTAGTTCAAATAGCACTTTGAAATGTAGCAGTTTCATTATAATAATATACTATAGCCCTGCAGTTTTCTCTCATTATTTCGTGGGCTTTAAATTCATTCTGAGTTCCTCTTTAGTGGCAGATTGAATTATGCCAAAAATGAATTTATGCCAAAATGAAAAAAAATCCTTTCAAATCCAGAATATTGTGTTGTCATTTCCCTTATCAAATAAAGAACTAGCAGAAACGATTGAAATGTGGTCACTCTTAAACAAAATTGGAATATCTTGGATAAAAGAGGAAACAAGATGTCATTCCATTGAGGAGAGAGCCGACAGTTCGGAAACACTGGACAGCTTTCTTAAATCCTAAGAGGATTATTTTCAAGGCTGTGAAATAAACCCAGGAAAATTTATAAAATTGTTATTCTTATATGCAAATTTGGTTATGTTTTGGAATATGCATGCATTGGAAAGAGCAAACATCAGCTGTTGGCTAGTCTTTATTATCATTATGTTTGTTATTGGTAGGTGAGCTATTTCTTTCTGCTTGTGTATATCAGTTTCTAAAATCAATCCATCCTCTCTTTCTTTACCAATAATATACTTTTCATATTTAATTAAATAATAATCATCTAAATGAATGAAATAGGTATCTTTTGAATTGATTTTTAGCTAGTGACTTAGTCCAGGAGCTAATTAAATGGTGCAATGAAGATAAGCAGGGAAATAGTGGTGAGAAAGGGTTGCTAACACGAATGCTGGAAGAGGGAATAGATTCAAATGACGCAGTGCGCATTGTGACAGACTTGCTTCTTGCAGCTGGTGACACAGTAAGTGAACTATCATAAATTATTAATAAAGTTGGACTAGCCACGCGCATGCACCCTCTGGGTGCAGTTGTTTGGTCTGGACCAGACATCTTGACTATGAGCATGTACTATCATTCATTTTTAATCATTATTTTCATATGGACATATCAATCATAGTGTATTCTTATGGGAAAACGCAATACCTCGGTTTCAACAATCGTTTTGGTCGTCAAGGGGATAGGTTGTTTACGGTCTCAAATTTTCACGAAATTTCCGTTTATTTTAACCGAATTCTCGCCATTTCGACCCAATAACGATACTATTTGGCGACCAAAATAAGAATCTTTATTCATTTCTCTTTCCTTTAGTGCTTATCTCGATTTCGTAAGCCTATTATTTCCAATTAAATCTTGCAAAAGAAATGTAGCCTGCAACTGATAAAAGTGAGGTTTACGTGCATTTCTTATGAAAACGGTTTTCTTCTCTGGGTTCGAACTGGGGCCGTTCTGGTAAAAGAAAATTTTGCCACATTGTAGGGTGCAGAAATCTACATCAAATGCACGTTTCAGCATCGCTCTATCTCTTGGCATTGGCGATAAAAACGCTTTTTGCAGACAGACGGACAGACAGACAGACACTGTTACGTTTTTAATATATATAGAAGATAGTAGTGAATTGCTTTGAAGCTGTAATTTTCATTTAATAATGCAAAGTATCAGTGTGAAAAAAACGACAATTGTTCGACATCTAACTCTATGCGTATCTGTATGAAACACATGATTGCTGATTTCTATATATTTCAGCTGAAAATTTAAGAGATGAATGAAGTAATTAAAAATCAAAATTATTGATAAAGCTCTTAAACTGTTATTAAAATTTAATAAAATAATGTATAAATTCTTTAAACCAAAGTCTGGAACTTTTCACTATATCCTTTCACTTTATTGGAGTATTAAATGATCATTTCTCATTCTGGACATTCTTTCAACGAATACAAAAATAAAAGATGCTGGTTCTGTTATAACAAGACAAAAAAACATGCCACATGGACAAAAATGGATGGGAAAGGGACAATACAGTAAAACAACCTCATCCCATTGATAAGTGAATGGCAACTGAATTTTAATGTATAGTGTTGATACAACAAGAAAAAATGACTCAGGAAAAGCACAATTCACATAGAGAACTCTAGATGGCATTGTCATGAGAATATAAATTCAACATACAAATTCACTCTGGAAAACAAACCCATTTATATTTCAACAGGTTCAATTTCCTCATTGACAATCAACCATAATTACTTAGTGTGCATTTCACCACCTTAGATGGCTGCTTTTAGTGCTAAGGCCATTTATTTGTAAATACAAAAATATGCTTATATGGAGAATTGATGATGTTGAAGCTCTATTTACATGCTGATTGGTGGAATCTTTCCTTGAAGTAATCTTAGAGCCTCATTTCTTTCCAATAAATTTTCATTATGCAGTTTTCATGTAAAAAAATACATTGCTAGCTATTTTTAGAAAGCCTTTGGTTTTGGCTATTTGATTTTAAGTAAGCTTAGATTTTATTTTCAGCTCATGATATGGTAGATAAATAGCTTAATTTTGCAAAGCAGTGACCACTCCATATCAGGTGATGGTGTAGTTTGATGCATTGTTAAAAATCAGAATTGAACTCCTCTCAAAATTATGTATTATTATTAATGTTCAAAGATAAAGGCATTATTCTAAGAGCAACTTTCTTTACTAAGAATAGAACCATATATTACTTCCTCCTTCCAGATGCAGCTTTGTTCTATTTTTCACTAGGCAAAGCTGAAGTAACTGTTATTTCATTAGGGAGTATAATATTGGGACCATGGCTGTTAATAATGCTCTGAATCACAAAATATGAGAAAATGTTAATTATATTCGAATATAGTGTGAATTGAGTCACATATGGTGTAAAGTATTTAGAATCTCCTTAACCATAATGAAGAAGTGTTGGAGGAGTGTTAACAAAGAAAAAAATGATTATGAATACAATAAAAGGGATAGAAGACAACTAAAAAAATGTGAAAAAAAGAGAAAGCAGGGAAAAAAAGATGATTGAGTTATGTGTGCAACTGAAAAGCAGGATCTATAGCATGTTCCATGTTAATTTGACAGTACAGCGTTATGCCATATCCTGGAGAATCGAAAAGAAAACCTAAATTTTTAAGTTCAAAGTGAGAACACTTCAATCAAGCCATCCTTCGGGCAACTGTGCAGCCCAGAAACAACTTTTGTTTAGTTATTAATACTCCAACTCTCGTAATTTTTGCAAAATATGGACAACATGGATTATTTTGCTGCGTTATAACTTATGATCATAGTAAGAAAACTAGTTCTTTCAGTTATTGATATGGATCGAATTTATCATATCATATGTATTCATTAAATCTCCGAATATTCTTTAAAATTCCTAAAAATTTTCAATTAATGGTTTAATACAGCAGAAAATTTCGCGTGCTTGGAAGATGTAACACTTATATGGTGTGCAGCTTCATAGGATATTTTGTGATAGAGGGGATACAAAACTCTGGTATATGACGGCCCTTAAGAAATGAGACATCTGAGCAAACATAGTGGCTCTTCAATTTTGGGAATTCAGGATTAGAGTTCTTGTTTAGATTGTCTTTGGATTCTCGGAGTATAGAAGTGGAGTTGCGTCGTAACTTATCGAACGGTGTTGTGGAGATTTTTCCCAAGTGGTTTATTTTTAAGTTTGTGCGATCATCGTGTCCAAAGAGAAAATAAGTCTAAAAGAGGCAAGATGTGAAGTAAACAGTTAACGTTTTTACCTCTATCAGCAAGTCTCTTGGTGCTATCGAATTCTGCAAAAAGGCCACAATTGGAATTCAAAATAATCAATAGAGAAGGAAAGTTGCACTCTGAGGCACATTCTTAATTTAATTGCTTGACAAGAAACTAGAAAGGTTACACAACCACATAAATATGTGATATACTTGATTTACTTTTGATGAGCTTGGCCTTTTGCCCTGCAAAAAAGGATTTTTAGTTTAATGAGATATTTATTTCCAGCCGAAAATTCACAACTTTGTGTAAATATGATCAGTATGAATGCATTGTAAGGAAATACTAATAAAATTGTTCTTTTTGCTGTTGTAAATGAAAACATTCAAGATATCTCATACTTTCTTTCAAGCAGTTTGCAATTCTGATACTTTCTGATTTGTCAAATTTTACCTGTTAATATTTCCATCATTTTATTTTCGTTTTTCTTTTAGAAAGTGACTTATCATATATATCTGCCAAACGCCTGCGAGTAATCCATTATTATTCTATGATATATGATATATATGATATGATACCTAGTTTCGAGAAATTCACATGGTATTTATAACTTTGATCTTTTGCAAACCGAAAATATTCCATATAAATGCCGTCCTTTTCTTGAACATTGCCTTTGGAAATTTTTAATGCGCTTTCTCTGAACACATCCGGTAGCCAATTCAAATTTGGCGCGGGAATTGCGAGGTGAGTAGACTGAGAGTACGTATGGCAACAGTGTTCACCGTAAGGACAATACTGTCAACTTAATGTGGAACGGCCTATATGAAGCATTAAATAATTGAAGCTCCCAAAAAAATGCAAGTGACATGAGCAGTATTCAATTGCACTAATTGTATAAATATGGCATACAATTGATAGATGGAGATAATGGAGTTATTGTAAATGAGCAATAAAAATAATAAATAAATTAATAAAATGAGTGATGGAGGAACCATTGAAATTTAAGAGATGGGAAAAGTTTATGGAAATTGTTAAAGCTGAGGTAACAAGAAAAGAAATGGAGATTAAATAGAAAGAGAAAAGGAAGGAGATAGGGGGAAGAAGAAATAAAAAGGGAAATAAAGGCAGTAAGAAAAGGGAGTAATAGTAATGGAAAAGGAGTTTACAAAAAAGATGCAAAAGTGCATTCATAGTAAAGGTGGATTCTCTTTGAAATATAAGCAAAAGCTTAAATTAAATGAGATGAGAAAGTGGAGAATTAGGTGGCAAAATAAAGAATGTAGTTGAAAGAGAGTTAAATGTAGAATGGAGACAGATTTGAATCTGATAAGCAAAGAATTTTTAATGAACATTGAAGTGGAAAGTTATGCAGAAGATGGTCAATGAGGAGGAAATGATGTTGAAGAAGTAACATTGGCAAATAGGATGAAAGAAAGGGAAATTGATCAGAAATGGATCAAATAACAGCAGATGTCTCTCTCAGATCTCAATGCAGAGAGATGATAAGAGAGCCTTTGAGAGAGAAGAAAAGTGAGGAACATTGTGGAAGAGCATTTATCATGAGGTAGACAAAGGGATTAAACAGAATTTCTTGTTAGCACTGTTTGGAAGAGAGGTAAAATTGAAAAAGAAAGTTAGAAACTTGCTAAGCACAGGATTGGTCAAACCTGTGTCTCAAAGGAGAATGGAATTGCATTTAATTGTACAGCTAGTTCTACAAAAAACTTACCACCTAAGCTATAACCTGCATAACAGACCTGAAGCTTGATGAGAGCGAGTTTTCTACGCATTCTATTGGCTCTTGGAAGGAGGAACTCTTTGACGGCGCCTCTTTTGACCACTGTGAAATGCATTGAATGCCTTTGTATTGTTATTATTAACATGAAATCTTGTTAAAATTTAGTGTTGCTTTTTTCTATGATAACAGTAAAGTATTAAAAAAGAATGAAAATCGAATATCCTTATTTTGAAATTCCTGAAATTTATACATAATTCGTTTTTTTCTATAGGTATTGGGTAAACTAACTTTAGCTACTTCAATTATCCCCTATTGAACATGATATCTTTGCACGATTGAAAAGAATTATATTATCATCTTTTTTATGCTTTTGATGTCCACAGGATGAACTTTTAAATTTATTTAGAGGAAACTCACTGCTATACTATGACTCAAATAGAAATATGATTGGAAACTCAGCAACATATTAAGGAGATAAATAATAGTAAGGAATAAGAACACAATCAACTGTTCTTCAACTAATTTAATGTGCAGAAAAATTCTCTCAAGAAGGGGTGCATGAAAAAGCTGCAAAACCTAATAAGAAAAGCTAAGATGGAAAGAGAAACACTGAAAAAGAATCATTCTAAGTCTGGTAAAGAACTGAAATTTAAATCCAAAAATATTATAATAAAGTAAACGAAGTAAATTACAATCAACTACATCAGATAATTACATTAAATATTATAAACATTTTACATACTACCAAATCAATTGATATAAAGTAAAATATAAATTGGTGTGCTATCATGCTAATATCTAAGGTGATTGTTTAAAATTCATATTGCTAATTTGATATTTTAGAAAATGACAGATTTTATCAAATCAATAATTAATTTACGAAGAAAATACAGTCAACACTCTCATTACACTTTTCTGAAAATATTGTTTATTGCCAGTCCCAAAAAAACTATCCTTTTACTTAAATCAAGTTAATGTTCCTTGCAAAATTATGCTGTCCAAATCTTTATCTGATGCTAAATCTCTCTCCTGCCCTGTACTGCAACCTTTGGCTGCATTTCTTTGCAGTTGAATTATTCTGTAATACACATGGGTGATATTTAACTTCCCTGAAATCTCTCTCACTGATACCTCTTCCGTTAGCATTCTCACTGCTTGGTATCTTTTCCTGGGTGTTAATTAAGGTATGCTAGTTCTTCAATTGGTCATACGTGCACTAATCACAAATTTTTGGAGCTGACGGGCGATGAATGAGCATTTGGTATTTTAGAATATATTTATAAACATGCCATTCTGTTCTTACTTCCACCAGGCATTCGTGATGACGGTATCAAATGAAGCATTATGATTTTGAAGTGAGATTTAGCTCTGTTTCTGACAAATTGGCATCTGAGGTTTTCCAGATTCTTCCAGAGAGAAGGAAGGACTTTCCCCTTCACCCTGCCCCAAAGAATATCCCCTATTCATTCCATTCCTTATTTCTTTTTCTTTTGTTTCATCCATCATCCAGTAATGTCTCTTTTCTCAAAGGAACCATAGAACTGACAATGACCCCTTTTCGGCATGTTGTGGATGGTCGTATATATCCAGGGTAGCAAAGGTTTGAAAGCACTAATGAGGATTCCCAACCACACCCCTGCTGAGCAGGTATCTAAGGTTAGGTATTGTGGCAGTGACCAATCACAAGTAAGATAGGAAATTGTGGATCTGCGATTTGTAATATTCACTGCAGGTATTCCCTAAGAGAATAAAGATATTAAACTCTCTATTTTTGAGGTAGATGACCTTTAAGGACTCCTTGCAAGGAATCCAATTTAAGATGCTTAAGAAACAAAGGTTCAGTATGGCAAATTAAAACCTTAAGACTGATTTGCATATTGCATATACATTCCAGGTGTTCTGTGCTTGCATATTGCAGGTTTATAAGTTAACACCTGGCTCAAAAGGACATTCCATTTCATTGGCTCTTTGAGTAACTGGTATTCTTAAGGTTTTCATCAGACAGAAACAATGGCTTAGAATTGGACAGTACCTTGTAGTATATACTTTTGACAGGATATAGAGATGTAATAAAAAAATTAATTATCAAATATGTCACTGAAAATTGAGTTGTGATGAAAATCTATAAGGGCCCATTAAATTAAATGTTAACTCAATATTAATTGAGAAAATTTCCATTATTATGCTAAAATGACCTTCAGAACTAGATGCTAAGTGAGAGTGAGAATAATAATACATGATCATGATTTAAATGCTGCTTTGATTTCTGAATGCCTCAAGTAAGCTTTCTAACCTGAATTGAAGGTGGATAATATGTATAAAAATTAAAAGAAAAATCACTATCAATAATTATTAATGATGGGTAAAAAGAGTCATGGAAGAATACGTTAAAATTAGAAAACAACGGATGATAACCAGCTCTACATGAGAATATTCTGTTCCGATTCTCATGATTCATACCTTAACTGTTAAAATACTCTTGGTTCCATGTATAATCCATTACTATAACCTCCTCCATAACTTCCTTTATTCTAGAGGCATCATAATTCTCTACAAACTTTGTGAAGATGTTTCAAATCATTTCTTAGAATAGTAATGCAAGAAAGATCATTCCAGATGAAATTGGACCTTTGGAAATTTTGATAATATAAAGTTTACAATGTTTAGGTGCATATTACTTTGTTTCTCTATCTTCTACTTATAAAGTGAATTACATAAACTGTATGAGCTTTATACTAAACGAGTAAAAGTTGCTTGCATACTGCAAGCTATCCGTTGAATACAGTATCATACCAAGTACTGCCTCAGTTCAAATTTAAAACTTCGCGCCAAAGACCGCCTGGCGACGAACTAAGAACCCGATCGTGAGAGAAGACAGCAAAATAATATTAGATAAGTGCCATCCTTACTTGTTCCAAAGTTTCGATTCAATATCTTATCGGGAAGGTCCCACGCCTCTGTCACCATTCCGGGTCTTATCTTTCCAGCTTATCGGGAGGCATTTAAAAAGATTTCCGCAATGCATTTCTAATGGAAGAATTTTGCATCCACCTGGCGTCGAACTCACTGTCATTTGGCTACATTTTTTCCATGAGAAGCATAGAAGACTACCTCAACTTCAACCTCCGAAATTTTGGTTACTCTATCTTAACGATAAGTGCCTCAAAATAATTTTCAAAAATCCGCGCAATGCATTCTTATGGGAAAATTGAGATTTTTGGGAATTTCTGGCATCGAACCCATGATAGCTAGCGTCGAAGTCTGCATTATTCTGGCATCTAGAGTGTAGGGCCAGTACGTCGAAAAAATATGACGTCGACAGCGCTTGTGGAACATGGTCAGAATTCGTATCCCCTATATATATAAGAAGGCTTCAACAATATCTCCGGCCAAATTGTGAAAGTGGTATTCACCAACCGGCAGTAGGACAGCCTGGTGAATTAATGTCCTTCATCCCCCAAATGCAATTACAATTTTCATGATGAGCTTCTGTAATGGAAATTTATCCGGACGTAAAAGCACCACCCATTCGGATGTCCGGGAGGTGGTGGCATTACAGAGGTCCATCATGAGGAAAAGAGCTACCACCCTCCACTTTGCGACTTACAATTGCCGCAGCTTGAAGAGTGAAGACAGACTACTGGAACTACTGAATGAAGCAGAGAAGATAAACTGGGACGTCATCGGACTCAGCGAAGTTAGAAGAAAATCAGAAGACTTGATTACACTCAAGGAAGGTAATTTATTTTATTACAGGGGTACTAAGGATGGAAGACTAGGAGGTGTCGGGTTCCTGATCAACAAGAGATGGAAAAACAATGTACAGAAGATAGAAAGTATATCTGAGAGAATTTGCAAGCTCATACTAAAGATAAATGAGCGTTACTCTGTTCAGATCATACAAGTCTACGCACCAACAGCAGCAAGCAGCGAAGAAGAAATTGAAAAATTTTACCAAACTCTCGGCACTGAGCACGATAAGGAAGCCCACTACTATAAAATAATAATGGGCGATTTTAACGCTCGTGTAGGTCAACAGGAAGCCGATGACACCGTCGCAGGACAATACGGACTGGGCCAGAGAAACGAACGTGGTCACCGCCTGGTAGAGTTTGCTGAATGCACCAATATGTACATAACAAATACATATTACAAGAAGAACCCAAAAAGGAAGTGGACTTGGAGAGGACCCAACGGAGCAAAAAATGAAATAGATTACATATTGGTTAATAAACTCTACACAGTGACAGACTGTGAAGTCTTGAATAACTTTAGCACTGGAAGTGACCACAGGATCGTAAGATGCAGATTGAAGATTAATCTCCAAATGGAACGCAAGAAGTTGATTTCATGCAAGAAACATGAAATAAGCATCAAAAAACTAGAGGAAAACAAGAATAAATATCAGTTTGAGCTAAAAAATAGATTCTCAGCACTTCAAGAAGAAGAACTAGAAACCAAAGTCATGCAAGCTGTTAAGGAAGCAGCAGAAGTAGCAAGCACACCAAGAAGAGCTAAAGATAGAAAGCTAAGTGACAGCACCCGACAAATGATGAAACGACGTAAGGAACTGAAGAATTCAGATACACAAAAGGATAACATCGAATACGCCGAGCTTAGTAAGGCTATCAGGATGGCAATTAAGGAAGACGTGAGAAAATTCAATGAGAGAATTGTGCAAGAGGCTATAGAAAACAGCAAAAGTATGAAGAAGACCAGACAATGCCTAGCAATTGGAAGAAAACAGATTTTAGCCATACAGAAGGAAGATGGTACAAGAACTTGCAACAGACAAGCAATACTAAGGACGGTAGCAGAATACTTTGGCAACCTATACAAGAAGGAAGAAAATGCTGAAGAGGAAAACCAAGAAGAAAGCCAAAACCAACGAGATCCCCTCTCTATTCTCCCAGGAGAAGTAACTGCAGCAATAAAGCAGACGAAGAACGGAAAAGCAGGAGGCATAGATGGAGTGTTATCAGAATATTTAAAACTTGGTGGAACAGAAGTTGCACACGTTTTAGCGCAGTTATTCACAACTTGCCTGAAACAAGGAAGAATCCCCCAGGACTGGAATCATGCAAGAATAGTCCTCTTGCACAAGAAAGGAAGCAAGGAAGAGCTGAAGAATTACCGCCCCATCAGTCTCCTTCCTGTTGTTTACAAAACATTCATGAGGATAATAGCTGAATGGATAAAGATTATTCTATCATCTGCCCAGCCTAGAGAACAAGCAGGATTCTGGAAGGGCTTCAGTACTATGGACCACATCCACACACTACAAGAAATAATCAGCAGGACGAATGAATATGAGATGCCACTAGTACTATGCTTTGTAGACTATGCTCAGGCCTTCGACTCAGTAAGTACCTCCTCTACACTAGAAGCTCTGGAAAAACAAGGAGTAGATGCAGAGTACATCCGACTCCTACGCAGCATTTATAAAAATGCCACAGCCTCAGTAATGCTACACGAAGTTACTGAAGAATTCAAGATTGAGAAGGGAGTTAGACAAGGAGATTGCCTTTCCCCAATTCTTTTCACAGCTGTTCTGGAGGAAGTTTTTAAAACCTTGGACTGGGAGCAGAAAGGTCTGCGGATTAATGGGGAACACATCAGTCACCTGCGCTTTGCAGATGATATAGTACTCTTCGCAACCAACGGAGAAGATCTAGCTTCAAGACTTCATGAACTGAACACAGTAGGACAGAAGATAGGACTCAGGATAAATTTAACAAAAACAAAGGTAATGTATAACTCTTTTGCAGCACAAGAAACAATCAAATTTGAAGGGACGCCTCTGGATGTCTGCTCAGAATACACATACCTAGGACAACCCACAGGAGAGAACAACAGGATTAACGAAGTAAACAGAAGAATTAAACTCGGCTGGAGTGCCTTCGGAAGAAATGCACACATTCTAAAGTCACAAATGCCAATGGTCTTGAAGAAAAAGGTCTTCAACCAATGCATTCTACCAGTGTTGACATATGGAAGTGAAACCTGGGTGTTAAACGCAGCAATAACCCAGCGACTTCAGACAACGCAAAGAAGTATGGAAAGGTGTATGCTTGGGATCACAAGAAGAGACAGGAAACGCAACACCTGGGTGAGGATGAAGACCGGAGTGACAGACATCATAGATAAAGTAAGATCACTGAAATGGATGTGGGCAGGCCATGTGGCGAGAAGAAACGACAACCGTTGGACAAAAGCGGTTCTGAACTGGACACCAAGAGATGTGAAGAGACCAAGAAGAAGACCAAAGGACCGATGGAACTGAGACATCATTAAGTACTTAGGTGTGACATGGCAAAGAGAAGCTCAGAATAGAGAGAATTGGAAAGCGCTTGGGGAGGCCTACATCCGACATCGGATTGAAAATGGCTGATGATGATGATGATGATGATATAGGTATATCCGGAGAGTTAGCTATATATAATAGATAACTCATTCAACTACAAAAATGAAAGAATAAGTAATTTTGACTCTCATCAATTAATATTAATCTAGCTCCTTGTCAATGATTGTTCTTTTATACATATTGTTTTTTATGCTTTGTTTGCTTCGTTGAACACAGATTTTTACTTTTCCACAAAAATGTTTTTATTCAGGAACTAGGGAGAAAGAAAAAGATACTCCTATCCCAATTTTTTCCTTACTAACAAGTATCTTTTTCTTTCTCCCTCCCCCATCTTGGAATCTGCCCTCTCCCCCATCCCATGGTCACCAGTAAATAATAATAATAATAATAATAATAATAATAATAATAATAATAATAATTTATTAAACACATACAGGATACATTCCCACTCATTTGTGTTATATTAAACATAAATAAAATTAAAGAAATCAAAAGGAAAAAAAAGAAACTGTGATATTATATACAAAAAGAGGGATAAGATGAAATTAAAGAAGGAGCCGTAAACGGGTGACGAAAAAAAATAAAGGAGGAGGAAAGGGAGGATAATAAAAAACTTAAAATTAGCAAATTGAATTCTGCAGCTTCTTGCGAATCTGTGTTATTGAATCACAGAAGAAGTCAGAGTTCGTTCTGGACACAAATAAATTTGCTTCCCTTGTGATTCGTGGGATTGGAGAAAACTTGTATGGGTTAACTCTGCTGTGGGGTTCATGAAACACAGGTGTGCTCCTTAACCTGCGTTGTGGCACAGACACCCCAAGGAGATTCGTTAGTTGAGTACAGTCAATCTTGTCAGTGAAGACCTTTTTTAAGAAAAGGACATCAGCTGCCTTTCTCCTGGATTGAAGAAGGGGAAGATTTAGCTTCTCACAGAGCTGAGGATATTTTTCTTCGGTGTATTGCCAGTTTGATCTAAAACAGATCCACTTGACGAACCGCTGCTGAATTTTCTCGATGCAGCTCACTTGCTTCTTATGGTGGGGATTCCAGGATACACTAGCATATTCTATGACTGGCCTGACGATGCTGCAATAGGTTTTAACTATAGTTGGCAATGAAAAGTTTGTTCTGGAGTTCCTTTTAATAAAACCGAGGAGTCTAAAAGCTTTATTGCTTATTTTGCTGACATGGCAGTTGAAGTTGAGTTTGGTATCGAGAGTTACACCAAGGTCGTTAATAGTTTCAACGCGCTGAATCGGGATGCTATTCAGGATGTACGGAAATTTAAGAATATTTTTTTCCCCTCCCCCTCCTAATTTATTGTTGTACGTTAATTTCCAACTCTTCTACATTCTATCATCACCCAAATTACATTGTAAGTCTCGGCAGTTTGAGAATTCAATCTGTTCAAACCTGAAGATGGTAGTACACCAAAACCGGTAGTTCCTGAATAAAAACATTTTTATGGAAAAGTAAAAATAAATCTGTGTTCAGTTCTGTATTTCCACCACATCTCGGTCAAATTGATAGATTATATTGTTTGCTTTGTTTATAAATATAGTTTTTATGCTTAATTATGTTCCTGGACACAGTTATAGATTTCATAGTTTGAAATAACTTGTGAAATGAACAATGAACTATAGAAATGCCATCAAACATTTTATTCTCTACCATTATGTGGACCAATTTGTTTAACTTCTCTTATAACATCTATGATACAAAAGACATTGAGCGTTGAAGATTATCTTACTGGATCAGCTAAATTTTCTATTTTAATTTCACTAAAATATGAATTTTAAACATAATTATAGAATTCTTAACACTTCAATGATTGAATGTCGCAGAAACTCTATGTGTCAATTGCTGATAGTTTATATTGCTAAAGTTAGGTAAGGTTTAGAACAAACCATTGGCCTGCATATATAGAAATACGAAGATAAGCAATTTCTGTCAGTTCGAAAAGACAAATTTATTTTACAAATCTATTAGAAAAGACAAATTTATTTTACAAATTTATTACAAATCTATTTCCAAAATAAATTGCTGATAAGAAGATGGTTTGGCACTGACATAGTAAACTACTCTAACTTTCTTATAAAATTAAAAGAAGGTTGCTTTAAATATTGAACACCACTATTGTATACAATTTTAGAGACCCTAGGAATAAACTGATGCATCAGAAAGAAATTTCTGAAAGTATGATGAAGCCAGCATGATTATATCCTGTATTTTTTTAGAATAATTGGGGAAATATAAGAGAAGTTTGCAGAAATAATTAATTTTTATGTTGATCCTAAACAATTATTACTCTAATCATCAATGATAATAGCCTCTTGTTATTATGATATTATGGAATCTAAATGAGTTTATCTGAATTTTAAGCATGTTTGACTGAGATATCGCCTAAATTAGATAAATGAGTACTTTATCTGAAGGCAGTCATAAAAGGAAAAAAATTATGTTGTGCGAGAAAATGAAGAAGGTGAGTGAGTGGTTTAGGTGTGTTTTATCCAAAATCTGGAATTAACATACCTCCTACACTATCGTTTTTAAATTCATGAGTGTGTATGTATCATTATTGTCACCACTTCTCACTTCCAGATCTCTATCAAACCAATCCCCCTCCTGAAGTCCTTGCTTCATTTTCTTCTTCAAATCAATCCTGTATCTTGCTTTTCAAATTTGTCATGGTTGATGAGACTGAACTACTACTGTATGATCCAACGGAATGTGAAGAGTTGCTCATAGCCAATACATTTTAAATACGAAAGAAGTTCTATTCAAAATCACCAAGCAATAAATATATAGATAGACTATCCATATCAAACCTCCTGCCATTCATCTCAATCATTAAAATTCTGTCAAAATTTGAAAGATACCCAAGGCCGGCCATCCATCAAGGGGAGCAAAATTTCAACATGAGCCTCATATGCACTTCTTATCCCCATGTATACATACAGGGTTGGCACTACAGGTAAGGAAGCCCTATGAAAAATTATTTCACCAAGCCCCTATTATTTCATGTATTTTTAATGTTTTCTACATTTACAATTGAAATATAAATAACGTAGATATTTTTGTATTCATTCAAAATTAATTTAAACTTTAACATTCATACCTACTGTCATCAGAATTCAATGATCAATATGAGCAAACCTCATTGACTCTATTTTTGTGTGTATTTTTAGAACTTTTAAAAGTGATAAATGTGAGAGAAGAACATTTGTAAAATGTAATATTTTGTAAAAACCATCTAAGGGAGCCCTCAGAAGAAATCATATTTATT
Source organism: Pachydiplax longipennis (assembly GCA_036926295.1). Classification (NCBI taxonomy): domain Eukaryota; kingdom Metazoa; phylum Arthropoda; class Insecta; order Odonata; family Libellulidae; genus Pachydiplax; species Pachydiplax longipennis. The sequence continues at coordinate 72,088,166 of JAVFKF010000015.1, forward strand.
CCATTTGCACTTCAACGACACAAAAGAGAAATTAATTTTAATTTCAAAATTGATGTGAAAGGGCATTGTCTCATACCTGTCACCCTTACACATTCAAAAAAATAGATCCTAGCACATTTTCTCTCAATTGCTTTAAGCAGTATAGTAAATATTTCAACTGCATAGATGATAAAATTTTCTCATTTTTTACTGATCCATTTTTAATTTTGATGCTTATCAAAGAATCAAAATTTATCTCAAATATGCAGAGCATGCCATAGTACATCAAACTACATATTTACTCAGAGTTTGTTGAATGTATTTAAAGTAATGGCCGAGATAAGGCCATGAGTAAGCCCTACTTTACTTGTGTTAATTGCATTTACACAGGCTATGATTAAGCAGGTGATGCATATGGACTCCTTATGCATATCACTTCACAGGCCAATAACTTTTCAATGATGTACAGTTTGACCCATTATAACTGTAGAGCTTTGTAAGCGAAAGCATCGAATTTGAGGTCTATACATTTTTGGTCCTACACTGATTTGACTGTGCAGAACTTTTCTTTCTCCCATCTCAGTCTTAAACATAAGTTCAGAGGTAGGTTTTGCAAAAATTTCCTTCCTGCTGCTTGAGCCGTTGCCTAAACTCAAATTTGGCCAGAAGGGGGCTTGCCTCAGTTTCTTTGGAAATAATAGGACCGCATGTGCGAAGTTTCCCTCTTGGTGGGAAGCAAAGCTAGCTTATATACTGATTTGTAATAACCAATTTATAATAACTGAATTCATGCATTACGACATTCATATTGTTTTAATAATATTCTGCTATGCCAATGTCATCAAACTAAGGATAATAATATATCATTGCAATATCAACCACACAAATAAATCTATTTCAACTCTACAGGTGAAGCTAAGACACAAGCAGACTATCTCTTCTATGTTTTCTCTCTCTCTTTTACTTCTTAAGGCTTATTTGCAGGAAACTCACTGCCTGTTATGTGGGTTGTGGCTTAGGTGTTAAGTTTTTTTGGAACTAGCTGTACATAGAAATATGAAAGTAACAGTTAGTGAGTAATGATTTCAAGCATGCATTCTCCATAAGAGAAACAGGAATTCCTCCAACACCGAATAATGGCAACCATTGGGCGCGATTCCTCAGAAAAAGGTTATTGCTAGGTGCAGCTACCAGTTTTCAGAAACTCCCTAAAAAATACCTCCAAAACCCCACAATTAACAGTTACTCGGTTGCCATTATTCAGCATGTGGAGAATTTTTGTTTCTCTTGACAGCCTAGTTCCTTTTCTTTCTATATACATTCTTCATTCATAAAACTAATTCTGTTATAAAAATGTTTCTTTTCTGATGATAGACAGCTTACTCAACCCAATGGACTCTGTACCTATTAGCCAAACACCCTGAGGTTCAAGAGAAAGTTTTCTGTGAAATCAATCAAGTGTCCAACATGACTGGAGATGCTAAGATGCCTCTTGTTAAGGGAGTGATTCGTGAGGCACTTAGATTATATCCTGTGGCTCCATTCATAACTAGGATACTGCCTGAGGATTGCCCAATAGGTGGTTACAATGTTCCTGCAGGGGTAAGTATTCATTCCTCTATTTTATAGATCACATACATATAATTGTATACAAGATGTGATATTTTATATATCTTAGTTATTTAGTAGAGGAGTAATTACCATTTTTTGGCCATGATTGCTTCCAAGTAGGAGAAATTGACTCATAATTGCTTTTAATTTGAAATTTATGGCTATGAAAAAGTTTCTGCTAACAATCTTTCTTAATTAAGCTACAAAGCTTTGAGCTATTAACTGATACAACAATATACTTTGGGAAGATATAATCTTACTTTATTTGTACCTTTTTTGTTGCTAGAATGTATGTTGAATTTTAGGTAGAAATGTATATGATGATTTTTAGTATTTGGTTAATTAGTTAGTATCAAATGATCTATTGATTCTTGCTAGAGTAAAATGGAAATAGAAAGTGTCTAAAATTTTGAGAATTTTCAGAGCTTTTATTTTAAAATCTTGAAAATATTGGCATGACTTAATCATTCTCTTCACTGAATGATTGAAATATTATATTTTAAGTCTACTTAAGATTTTCCTATTTTGTGTTTGAAAAGCTAAATTTTTGCTGAATCATTATAGCAATGAAGCAGCTGTTAAAGAAGACAAACATTGTATCCTATCAATGCTGACTTTCATGGATACTGTTTGTTATTTATATCCTAATTGGCCAATTAAAACTGTTGATGAGGCAATGTAATTCAATGGAGGAAAAATTTAAACACAATTCAAACACTAGTGCGTGGTTTGTTTTCAATTTTGGTTTGATTAATCTGTAACTAAACATGGATAATTTGATATTAAAACAGTTTTTGGAATAATTCATCTATTATATTGATGAAAACATAAGTTCTCTAGCTAAAATGTTTGAACACTGACTTGTCACTCTTACAGTAATCCATTTTTATCAGTCCTAATATTCAGTTAAGAATGGACAGATATTTAAATGTAAACACTCATCCAAAATTCTATCCAATGAATGCTATATTTTACTATCTAAGTTAATATAATTCTTTATTTTACTATCTATTTTCATTTTTTACAGAATTTAGTACTGCTCTCAATCTATACAAGTGGACGTGATAGTCATAACTTCCCAGATCCCCTTCTATTTTGGCCCGGAAGGTGGATGAGAGAGGTAAGCCAATATTTCATAACTTATTGGTGCCAAATCTATTTGGATATGCAACCCTTACAACCAACAGCTAGAGAAGAGAATGTCTGCTCACTTGGGATACATAATTTGTTCTTATTACAGTCGCTATCCATTATTTGGTATGATTTGGTAGCATTAACAAAGCAGAATGAAGATAAGAATGCACGAATTGAGTTGTTTAAAGTGAATTGTTGTGGGTTTGTCAGTCTCTGTAGGCGAATGACCTTTTCTTGAAGAATTTCAGTGTCATTCGAAGGGAATCTCCATTATACATATAGGAAGTCTACGGCGTAGACTTACAGGAAGGAAGAGGGAATTTTTGATCTACAATCGAATGAAAAATATATACACCTGGACTTTGACGCATTTCCTTATGATGATCTGCCATCATAATAGGACATGTTATATATCATTAGAAACAGTAATTATTTGCACTCAAAAAGTTGAATATTTCGAGACAATATCGACTCCTGTTCAATCTGAGTATGTTCAATGAAAACACTGCAAATTCACGCATAAGGAAGTTTCCCGAAGAGCACCGAAGATACGGTGAGATTGGGAACCTCATTCGGCGCGCGTTTATATTCATTCAAAATTCTTATTTATGAAAAACGTATTGCCATAAAATACCATAACATTTACTTCTACCTGTTATAAGCTAAGATATTGAGTTAAACCTGTCTACGAAGCTACCAGTAGTCTTCTTACCAACTAAAGCGAGCGCGTATCCCTAGAACGTGGGGCTGAGGCGCGCGCGACGTCTACCGCTCGATACTCTTTAATTTTACACTATTTCCTCATCATTGCTCCACTTTAAAAAAGATTTTCTATAGGTAAAAGACAGATAAATCCGATGATGTATTTTAAAATCTGATTATTGTGTCGCATCGCGGTCAAATGTTGCATTAAATAATTTGTTGCTAATTTAAACAATTCTATAAACAATATGTAAAACTCTCATTGATTAAATTTCAAAGATACATTCAATCGCGATCCAAAACTGAAAATACGATTCTCATAACTTGTTCTATTAAAAAGTTATAGCCCTTCGAAATGACTCATGTTCGCCGTTTTTTACAAAAATTTCGAAATTTTAAAAATTTATAACTTTGCAAAAGATTTTTTCTGAGCTAAAAATTTAGCATAAAGGTTTTACCATTGAAGTACGCAAGTAAAAAATCATCTATTTAAAAAAAAGAGAGGTCAATTTCTATCCGTATTCCCGTTGAATGGTCCGTACCGACTCTGGGAAAATTGTTCGATTGAGCCTTTACGAAACCTTTTTCCAGAGCCATTCCTCTAATTCGACGCTTGCCGCTATTTATATAAAGTTTTCGGCTAAGAAAACACTTCCAAGTGTAAAAATTTCTCGAAAAGTATCCCCCACAACACTGCTTAATCACGGAAGCCAAACAGCATTTTTCAATCCTAGCGACGCACAGTGGGCTAGAATCGAAAAAAAGCTGGCCAAGAGGCCAAAAATGGTTTTTTTTGAGTGCGGGTTTTGAAACTTCGCATATATATTAAGAAAAGATTGAATTTTATGTTCCCGTTCGTCGTTTTACGATAACTTTACGCGTTAAAAAGATACATGGCGTCAAACTTGAACCATTTTCACAGAAATGGGCAGTCGCGAATTTTTCGGATAAACGTTCAAGTTTGCGTTTTTATGGAGGGTTTAAATATATACTTTTGGAAGAAACAACGATGCAATGATCTACAACAATTCTTTATCTTTTGACTGGTTGCTATCACCGCTTACAAAAATGAGTTTTTGCTCATTTAAAGCAACAAAATGGCGGACACCTTTTTCGGACAATTTTCGAGATAAAGTAAGGAATATAAATAGGAAAACGGCCCTAATGCATCGAGTCTCTTATACCACGTCATAGTTAGAAGTGTCTAGATGTGGAATCCGAAGAAACTGTTTCAATTCAGGTGCTCTTTTGGAAGTTAAGTCGATTTTTCGTAAGCGCGGCGCGTTCCGACTCACCACCGTGGAATCCGCGAATGCAGTTTCGCTGTCCTTTTGGTGATACGAAGTCTAACGATTGGTCTCTTTCATGTTAAATTCTGGCTAATTATCCTTAAAACATACGTGAAGACAGTTTAAGAGAGGAATTAGATACCTCTACTTTACACAACGGATGTGGAATTAAGGAAAGTTTAACATTCAGATGAGATGCGTCTGCATTTTAATTTTAACCATAAATATACTTATAGAGAAGTTTTTGCCCCCGATGTTGGTGGAAAAAATGGTTGGCAGAATTTACTTTAAGAAGTCCTCACATCTGGAAATTTTTACCGACCCTTGAGTCACGGGTTTGGAGTTAAGTACGGTTTATGGCACTCCCGCGCTACGCAAACGCTCTTGCGTATCCGCTCATTGGCTAGGGTTATTCCGCATGTGTCTTTTGGATTCTTAGGAAAAGAGAAATTATTTTTGTAGTTCAGTTTTAGTCCATCTATGAAGACCGAAAGTTTTTTCTTTTTTTCTGTGCTCTTGTACTGTGCACTTCCTCGTGTGCTGTAGCTGCAGCAGTATTTTTCGTCGTTCAACGAGATTCTGTCGGCCAATCCGCCTTCAATGGAAGAAGGAAACGAAAACAGTTGCGAATGAAGAGCAAATTTATTTGAAAATACGGATATTAAAATTGACGAAGGTTACGATTGGATATTTTGAAATCAACTTTTCTATGTTGCTTACAATGGTAGATGGAAAGGTGAGAGTAATCTACTTTTTGGACTTACTAATTTGACTAAAATGTAACATAAATACTTTAGTTGTGCAATGCACTAACAGATAACTCGACATTGAGATGTTACATCTGTGCGGCAAGAATATCTGAAATGAATGACATAGGGGAAATGAGGAAACGGAAAGTGGACCCGGAGAAATTCTCTTTCGGAATATCGACTCTTCATTGCTATATCAGGTTTTTTGAATGTCTTTTGCATTGGTCATACAGACTTGATTTTAGGCAGTGGCAGGTGAGTGAATAAAGTTATTGATAGTTACATGCACTCGGGAAGCAATGAAGAAACCTCATTCAATAATTCAACACTACAGGCCCGTGGTAGCCAAAGAGTTCACTTGCAACAGAGAAAATTATACCTACAAAATGAATTTCGGCAAAAAATGGCCAAGATAGTCGATACGCCAAAGGTATGAACAGGAACCACAAATGATGGTAATACTGCTCGGAGGTTCTTTGAGAGTCCAACTTTAGCAGCAAAAATAACAGGTATAAAACTGATATTAGCATCTAAATTACATAAAACTCGGAAAAATGTTAGAGTAAATTTAATCGAACACCGTAAAATAAATCGCGGTAATGATTTCTGTTGGTTTAACCGGTTTCAGAGTTTGTTTGGATAATCAAAATAACTCAATACCATTTATTTCCTAGGAATTGACGACAAACTAATAAAAAAATTCAGCAATATACTGAAGGCACATTCGAGTTGTTTACCCCTTAATGCTCGGAAACAACTGCTGGGATGCTGCCTCTCTATATTTAAGTTTGTATCCATGGTACTACATGCCTCCGACAGTATGTACATAAGGTAGTTGTTCATGGAACACAAATTGCAAACAATTCAGTTCTTCCGTTAAGAGAACTCTCGTATAAGGCTATGGAGGCAAGAAACAAAGATATTAGGAGGTTACGTGAAAGATTTACGAGAAAATACTCGAGAGTTGCCACAAACGAGGATCTCTTTAAAAGACTTCTGTTTACATCAGATCCAAAAATTTCCATGTCTGCAGTATTCAAATAAAAGAAACAACAGATAATTGCGAAAGAATTGAGAAATCTCCTCATCATCGACGACCGAGAGGGTGAAATTATTGATGATGAGGATTCAGACGATTCATCTTCTGACGAATAAGACTAAAGCTACAATAAAGTAATGATATATATTAATTAGCATAAATATTTATGTTGTAAATAGATATTTTGTCATAGAGGTAATATACGTGGAATTTAAATTCGCATTAACATTTGGTTAATTTATTATACTTAAAATGAGACGCTTTGTATCTGGGGGGAGGGTTGAAACTATGGACCAGCAACCCATCTTTACGCTAAAAATTTCTTCAGACGAATCTAGATTACGACGAATGCTAAGGAAACGGACTATGACTACCTGCAATGTTAATTTTGGAATTTTGGTTACCTGAACGTACCTGGAAAGGGCTTGGAACAAAGCAATGAGATTTTTGCAGGATTAAGAGAGAGAAAATTAATGTTTGTTTTCTCACAGAAAAAAATGTATACGAAACGAAGTTATGGGAGATTATATTCACTACCACAGTAGTGTGCATAAAAGTGTAAGAGCAAAGAGAGGAATTCAATGACCATACACAGAAAGTACCAGAAGAACATCAAGAGCTGTGATTGATCATCATGATAAAAATGGTGAATCAATAACTATAACAGGGGGTATTCTCCAAGTCAAGATAATAAAATAAAAGTTAAAGAAATATTTTATGACAAATTGGAAAGAATTCTAAGAAAAATGAAGAATCATAAAGATATTCATAGATTTAAATGCTAGACGAATGATGATGATGTTGGCAGAAGGAACAATGAACAGTAATTGACTAATCGACCCATAAATTATCCTTAAAAATTATGAACGGGTATTTTCCACGTAAAGAAATCCACAAATTCACATGAGAACAACCTAGAAGAGGATTTAGATTGATTATATGATAATGTGACAAAATTAAACGACAATGACGGTGGTACAGAATGCAGGTGCGACCGCTATTTGGCAGTAACTAAGATAATAGTTAATTACAGAAAAAATAACAATAGAACGTGGGAAGAATATAATAGTAATGGAAAAAGACTGGAAACAAAAAGATATAGCTTAGAGAGTATAAAACATGAATCTAGCCAGTTTTTATATGAACGGAGATTTACCAAAAAATGAAAGAGAAATTTTATCCCGCTTCAAGAAATAAATATCAATCTATCAAAGACTGTATACATGAAGCAGCCAAAAAACGGAAGGATATCAAGAAACATAACACACAGGAGTGGTGGTCGAAAGAAATAAAGGAAGTAGTTGATGATAAAAAGAATGGCTACAGACTACAACCCGCCGCCGACTCGCCGCCGCCAACTCGCCGCGGGCCCAACTCGCCGCGGGGACAACTGGCCGCGGGCATATTTTAAATAAGTTTAGAACTATGAAATTACTCGTTCTTCGCAAAGGGTTTTAATTATCTAATATCATAGAAAGAAGAAACTAAGAGATCTGCTAAATTTTACGGTAATACCATAGCACCACTTCATAGAAGCAATTAATCCTTGTTAACCCTTGATTGGTTTCGTGGGGTCGATATAACCCCAAGCGATATACTTCCTTTGATAAAACGTAAGCTATTTAAGATATTTATATGCCAATTTTTCACATATATAAATAATTTTGCACTACATTTATGATAATTTCGTTAATTTTGGGAAACGAAATGTATGCAATTAATGCGGTGTTAACAAATTACAAAAATCAATTTAAATAATTATTTAATAAGCATTATATTTATTTTTAGCGGTGATCTACAAAGTAATTCAGCAGTAAATATCAGGTGCAAAATGAAAAATAATATTTGGGAGTTAAAATATCACCAGAATTTTGCTATATAATGATATGACAAACCAGTCTTGTCAATTCCACCGATAAAAAGCACTTAATTTTAGCAGTTAACAAATTTACGAATTTAATAAATTAAATCATTATTTTATAAACATATTACTACTTTTTGCAAGTGCCCATATGTAAAGTAATTCATTAGTAATTAAAATGTTAAGAATTAATTTAATAATAATAATAATAATAATCGTCTTTTTTGGGCGAGATTGAGACTAAAAGTTTCTTCCTTTGTCTAACCGATGAACCCTAAAAATCAAATCATGTTGATCACCAACTAAAAATAATTTCCGAAACAAATATTTCGGTCTATATTTCTATCTCTCCCTAATATTTTCATATTATATAAATATAACTATTCTGCTCATTTTAAACATTCAGAATCACAGTTTTCAAATTAATAAAAATAATTTTAAAAATATTTTCTCAATGTTTAAATCAGGACAAACACAATTACGAAAAAAACATTTTTCTAATACGAGAAATCGATTCTTATCTTATATTTCACATTATAATAAATAAACATTTATATTTCATTATTGACGAGTAAGATTATGGTAAATCTTACTTCTTTATTACATTCCGGATTTGATTATTTTCCGCTTTAATTGTCTCATACAAATGTATCCTTATCTTATTTCTTTCTTTCCAACCAAAGGTGCAGTAAGCTGAATAAATATATTGAAAACGGTTGTAAATAATAATAGTTATATATTTATTTATTTCAAACTTAAACTCCGATGAAATTAGAAAAAAATAACTTTTTCAACACAATAGTGAAAATTTTAAGCTTTTATAGAATAACAACAAAGTTGAAAGCAAAAATTGAATGAATTGCCGATCACCCGTGAACATTTTTGAAACTGCCATTTCTAACTCACAATTCAACATAAAATGCTGATTTTTTCTTCAATTGCTCACTGTATCATCTGAATGCATAAACATTACGTAAGATTAATTTCAGAGAAACCACATCTTAGTAAAAAATTATTTAGTTGGAACGGAACTCAAGAAAAATTCGTCGTGCAGTCCAATTTATACGTCGCCTAAAAGTTTTTGGTTTCTCACGTGAGGAAGAACTTGCCTCGAGAGAAATCGAGATAAATGTTGTAATTTTCATTTGCAGTATGTTTTGATGCGATATCTTGAACAGAACTTTAGTTCTTTACTTTTATATCAAAGAGCGTATTCCGCTTGGGGCCTCGAATCGCCGAGGCTTCGGAACATATAATGCAAAATACTCGTATATGCAAGATATGGTGTTCATTATTTTTCTGGTACTTACCAATGAGTTATGTTATATGTATAGGCGCTTAAAAAGTATTGAAATACTGTTTAAGAATTATTCAAATTTATTTTTGGAAATCTGGTGAATCTTGATTATTTTTTGTTTTACCGAGGAAAGTTACACCACCTGGGATCACATTCACCCCACGAGACTAATTAAGGGTTAATTACGTTTACTGTATTACGTAAAGATCAGTTAGGAAGGAATATCTTTCTGTGAAATCTTTTTATGAAAAGTTGATTTGCATGTAATTATAAGTTGGTATGCATGATCTGATTTTGTTCTTTACATGGTACTTACAAATGAATGACTTAATATAAGGGCACTTAAATACCATGATCTGTTAATTATATAATGATTTACATTTATTTCGTAGATATGGTTTTATCGGTTAAATCAACAAAATTGATTCGTCATAGCATTGTATAGCAAACTTCTGGTGATATTTTAACTCCCAAATATTATTTTTCATTTTGCACCTGATATTTACTGCTGAATTACTTTGTAGATCACCGCTAAAAATAAATATAATGCTTATTAAATAATTATTTAAATTGATTTATTAATAATTAATAATATTAATTGATAATTAAAATTATTTTTAGTTATCGCGCAAAACACCGCCTGGCGACCGGGTCGGGTCGCCAGGCGGTGTTTTGCGCGAAGTTTTCAAAATTGATTTGAGGCATTAATTGGTACGATAATGCATTCAACTGATTAATTTGCTACTTTCCTTCACGAAAGGGTCCTGAGTTCGACGCTAGGCGGTCTTTTGCGCATTCTTTGCAAACTGTTATAGGGAGGTTCTAGGTACGATAGAGCAATCAAAATCACGGTGTATGCAGATGAGATGGTTATCTATTGTACATAAATATCTATATCTATTAAGCTATATACGAGGGTCATCCGGAAAGTAGTACCCGTTCGTGAAATAAAGACACAAAAGTAAATATTAACAAACATAAAAAATTTTATTTGAAAGAGGATACTTTAAACTACTTCTCAACATAATCTCCAAGCAAATTAAGGCATTTGTCATAACGTGTGACAAGTTTCTGTATTCCTGCTGCATAGTCCTCCGCCGCCAGCTCATTGAGATACAGGGTCACTCCTTCTTTAAGTTCTTCATCGCTGTCAAATCTTTTCCCCGCCAAAAAGTCTTTAAGCTTTGTAAAGAGATGAAAATCTGAAGGGGCCAAGTCCGGGCTATACGGTGGATGGTCGAAAGTTTCCCATTTGAATTGCTGCAAAAGTCTTTGTGTTATCCCAGCTGCATGAGGCCTGGCATTGTCATGAACGAGAATGACACCAGTAGACAATAGACCTCGCCGCCGATTTCGTATTGCCCGCCGTAATTTCTTTAATGTTTCACAATACGCATTGGCATTAATAGTGTCTCCACGGGCCATAAAATCAATAAGCAATACACCTCGTCGATCCTAGAAAATGGTTGCCATGAGTTTCCTGGTGGACAGAACTGTCTTGAATTTTTTTGGTTTGTTTGGTGAATGAGCATGATGCCACTCCATTGACTGTCGTTTACTCTCAGGTGATGCATAACAAACCCATGTTTCGTCACCAGTAATTATGCGAGTCAAGAAAGAGTCTCCTTCATCAGAATAACGTCCCAAAAACGTCAGTGCTGCAGCCATACGCTTGGTTTTGTGCTCATCTGTAAGCATGCGAGGGACCCATCTTGCACAAATTTTTGCATAATGCAGATGGTCTTTAACAATTTCATGAACAATTGTTCGAGAAACATTGGGAAAATGCTCACAGATGTCATCAATTGTGACGCGCCGATCGTTCCTCACGAATTCGTCAACTGAGCTCACCAGTTGGTCTGTAATGACAGACGGTCTCCCCGAACGCTCATCGTCGTGTGTGTTCCCCCTCCCCATGTTGAACTTGCGACACCACCGCCGAACAGACGACTCGTCCATTACATTGTCTCCATACACCTCCTTTAATTGGCGATGAATATCACATGGGCGAACGTTTCTTGCATTGAGGAATTTAATCACTGCCCTCACTTCACAACTGGCGGCGTTCTCAATTTTTTTAAACATTGTAAACAATCACAGAAACAACACAGGCAATGCTAGCGTCACGCAACTTGGCTCAGAGAAGGCAGACAAGCCACTGAAGCTATCTGACCTTGTCCAGCGGCTACTCGCGTCGTCAGCATTTCATGCGGCACTAACGGGTACTACTTTCCGGATGACCCTCGTATAATACATATATAGCTAACACTCCGGATATACCTATATATATATATATATATACCTATATATATATATATATACCTATATATATATATATATATATATATATATATATATATATATATATATATTGCAGATTGCGAAAATTCGCGCAAATGACCGCCTAGCGTCGAACTCAGGACCCTTCTGTGAGAGAAAATAGGGAATTAATATTAGATAAGTGCCATTATGACTTGTTCCAAAGTTTCGATCCAATATCTTATCGGGTAAGACCCGAAATAAGATTCCGTCTTCCCCGTTTTGAAATGCATGGTATAATCGGAATAACCGTCTTAAATCGAGCCAAGGACCACTGGAGAATCGGTTCACCTCTTGAAAAAAGGATTTCAAACGCCTCCGTCACCATCCCTGGTTTTATCTTTCCAGCTTATCGGTAAGGCATTAAGAAACATTTTAAAAAATTGCAGCAATGCATTTCTTATGGAAGAATTTCGGACCCACCTGGAGTCGAACTCACGGTCATTTGGCAACATTTCTTCCATAATAACCATAGAAGAGTACCTCAACTTTAACCTCCGAGATTTTTGTTCCTCTATCTTACCGATAAGTGCCTCAAAACAATTTTCGAAAATTCGCGCGAAAGACCGCCTGGCAATCGAACTCAGGACCCTTCCGTGAGAGAAAATGGCATACGAATGTTAGATTAGTGCCATTATTATCAATTATAAATAGCTAACTCTCCGGATATACCTATACAGATATAGGGGATACGAATTCTGACCATGTTCCACAAGCGCCGTCCACGTCAGATTTTTACGACGTACTGGCCCCATACTCTAGATGCTAGAATAAATCAGACATTGACGCTAGGTTTCATGGGTTCGATACTAGAATGTCCCAAAAATCGCAATTTTTCCATAATAATGCATTGCGTGGATTTTTTAATATTATTTTGAGGCACTTATCGGTAAGATAGAGGAACAAAAATCTCGGAGGTTGAAGCTAAGGTAGTCTTCTATGGTTATTATTGAAGAAATGTTGCCAAATGACCGTAAGTTCGACTCCAGATGGGACCGAAATTCTTCCATAAGAAATGCATTGCTGCAATTTAAAAAAATTTCTTTCAATGCCTTCCCGATAAACTAAAAAGATAAAACACGGAATGGTGACAGAGGCGTTTCAGAGCATTCTTTCATGACGTCCAGTGTTTCTCTAGTGGTCCTTGGTTCGATGCAAGAGGGTCCTTCCGATTCCACCATGCATTTCAAACGGGGAAAACGGAATCTTATTTTAGGACCTTCCCGATAAGATATTGAATCGAAACTTTATAACAATTCATAATGGCACTTATCTAATGTTAATTCGCTATTTTCTCTCACAGAAGGGTCCTGAGTTCGACGCTAGGCGTTCTTTAGCGCGAATTTTCGAAAATTGTTTTGAGTCCTTTTTGGAGCGATAGAACAGAAAAAATCACGGTTGTAGTGCCTTGGTTATATATTGTACTATCTGAAGAGATGTTACCGAAAGACCGTGAGTTCGACGCCAAGTGGGTGTAAAATTCTCCGGTATATAATGCATGGCGGTCAATTTTCACAATTATTTTTAATGTATATCCGATTACCGGGAGTGATATAAAATGGAATGTACAGAGTGGCATTTCATATCTTTCATATACGCAGTTCGCCGTTCCTCTGACGGATCTTTGTTCCATGCCTGAGCGTCATTTCTATTCTACCGTGTATTTCAAAGGGGGACAGCGTAATTTTATTTTAGGAACTTCCTTATAAGATATTGAATCACAACTTTGGAGCAGGTCATCTTACATTAATATGCAATTGTTTCGCACGATCGGGTCCTTAGTTCGACGCTAGGTGGTCATTTGCGCGAAGTTATGAACTTTGTTTTGAGGCCTTTCTTGGTCCGATACTGCATTCAACTGATAGCTTGCAGTATGCAAGCAACTTTTACCTGTATATATAGGAATATCCGGAGTTAGCTATATATAATAGATATTTATAGGGGATACGAATTTCGACCATGTTCCAGAACTGCCATTGACGTGAAATTTGTACAACGTACTGGCTCTACCCTGTAGTCACCATAGTATTTCAGACTTCGAGGCTAGCTATCATGGGTTCGATACCATAGGGTCCCAAAAATGGTATTTTCCCGTAAGAATGCATTGCGTGAATTTTTGATAATTGTTTTGATGCCCTTATCGGTAAGATACTGAAATTAAAATTACGGAGGTTAGAAAAGAGGTGGTCTTCTATAGTGTTAGTGTAGTAAGTACTATACTAAGATGTCACCGAATGAGCGTGTGTTACTCGCCAGGTTACCGCCAGGTGTTACCTTTTATATTGCATTGAAGTGATTTTTAAAAATTGTGTGTAATGCTTTTGCTGTTACCTTGATGTAGTAAATCCAGAATGTGAACAGGGGTCATATATATTTTTTTTCATATGTACGGTTCACTATTTTCCTAATGATCAATGGTTCGATTGCAGAGGGGTATTTACTCTTTACAATTAATTTCTAGAAGAGTTAACTGAATCTTTTTTGGTGACATTCTTGATATGATATGTACTTGAAGTTTTAGAAACCTTCAGTGTTTACCCTACCAAATAGTTATATGAAATCTTATTTTATGAGAAGGTCCTGGGTTCGGCTGCAGGAGGTCTAATTCTACCATGAGTAGTATACGGTGGTGTCATATCGCCCGCTTCGGCGACACGGCATAAAGAAAGAAAAATATGATGAGAGACATTTCAGGTTAAGCCTTATTTATTTGAATAAGAAGAATGTGCGGCGGTTGGAATTTCGGAAGCGTTGGTCTCGTCGCGTAGGGTCGGAGGTGCACTTTCCGAAGGAGTGGCCATCGAGACGTCCACGGGGAGCAATGACGAGGGACTGCTAGGGAAGGAAGATGTCCAGAGTTGGAAAGTGTAAATATTTAGGGAGTGGCAGGGTGGTGCTGCTGTGCATGAGTGGGTCATTTGCACCCCTCCACTTTGCATTATGGGGTTGACCAACGCTGCCGAGCTCTATTAGAGATAATTCAAACCGTCTCCCAACGTACACATTTCGCAAAAGACGACTTCGTCCCTCAATTGCCCTCCAACAGTGGGAAAATGATATCTATTCAGCTAGAATATAGAAGTCCGTAACCCGACACGTGAGAAGTACACTAAAAAAATGTAAAATTACCTTGATTTTGGTGTAAGATTCATTCCTATGAAATGAGATTGTACATTCCGTCGGGAACTTTGAAAGATTCTCCGACAAATAGTAAGCCAAACTTTTTTCGTGGGAAAGTCGGCTCTTCTATTTGTGGGCGATAACCATACAATTTTCATGGGAAGTAGTCGCTATTATCCGTTCCACGTTTAGTACGTGTTTTAAAGAAGAATCGTTTCCCGTGTATTTCTCCGTAAGAAGCAAGGCGCGATGTTGTTAAACGTTGCGAAAAATAGCTTTTTTGATTTAAAATTCTTTGCTGGTGCAGAAATAAAAAACGCATAGAGTGGTGGAATTTCTCGATATTTAAAACAATAAAATTGATATAAATTATTTCTCTACATTTTCGCGTTGAAAGACGATTTCCTTATTTTGTCTATATCACCCTTGAGAGCAAAGCGTTCTTTCATTCCACACAAAATTAACATAGAAATATCTTCATACCTTACTTTCTGTATCGGTAAACTTAAAATTTTATATTACTTCGTTTGAACGCCTCACGTAGAATGTAGAAGGTTCTTTCAACCGAAATTTTCGAATTATGTAAGCCAAAAATTCATCGCCAGCTAACTCTCGTTCTGTAAGAGATACTCACTAACATTCTGCGTAAGAAATTTGAAGAAAAGTATAAATATATTTTTAGTGAAGGAATGATTACTTTACCCTTTCAGTTATAGGTGTGAAGGAGGAATATGCCATATCATGGAGAATCGAAAAGAAAACCTATCTTTTTAAGTTTAAAGTGAGAACACTTCAATCAAGCCACCCTTCGGGCAACTGTGCAGCCCAGAAACAACTTTTGTTTAGTTATTAATACTCCAACTCTCGTAATTTTCGCAAAATGCGGCGAACATGGATTATTTTAAACTGTTATCATCACTTATGATCAGAGTAGGAGATCTGGTTTTTTCAGTTATTGATATGGACTGAATTTATTATATCATTGGTATTCGTCAAAACTCCGAATATTCTTTAAAATTCCTAAAAATTTAATTTCAATATTAAATTTTGCGGGATCATTGTATCCGAAGAGAAATTAAGTCTAAAAGAGGCAAGATGTGAAGTAAACAGTTAACGTTTTCACCTCTATAAGCAAGTGTCTCGGTGCTATCGAACCATGCGAAGAGGCCGCAAATGGAATTCAAAATAATCAATGGAGAAGGAAAGTTGCACTCTGAGGCAAATTTTTAATTTAATTGCTTGACAAGAAACTAGGAAGGTTACACAACCACATAATTATGCGATATACTTGATTTACTTTTGATGAGCTTGGCCTTTTGCCCTGCAAAAAAGGATTTTCAGTTTAATGAGATATTTATTTCCAGCCGAAAATTCACAACTTTGTGTAAATATGATCAGTAAGAATGCATTGTAAGGAAATACTAATAAAATTGTTCTTTTTGCCGTTGTAAATGAAAACATTCAAGATATCTCATACTTTCTTTCAAGCAGTTCGCAATTCTGATACTTTCTGATTTGTCAAATTTTACCTGTTAATATTTCCATCATTTTATTTTCGTTTTTCTTTTAGAAAGTGACTTATCATATATATCTGCCAAACGCCTGCCAGTAATCCATTATTATTCTATGAAATACCTAGTTTCGAGAAATCCACATGGTATTTATAACTTTGATCTTTTGCAAACCGAAAATATTCCGTATAAATGCCGTCCTTTTCTTAAACATTGCCTTTGGAAATTTTTAATGCGCTTTCTCTGGACACATCCGGTAGCCAATTCAAATTTAGCGCGGGAATTGCGAGGCGAGTAGACTGAGAGTACGTTTGGCAACAGCGTTCGCCGTAAGGACAATTCTGTCAACCCTGTCAACTAAGTGGAATGCTGATTTTTTAGCGTGAACTGCCTAAGGGCTGATTGTTAATAGGGTTTTACAAATTATCCTTATAATGATCCTTTTTAAACGTAATTGTTCTTACGTTCGAATCTTTCTTAACTCACTGCGCCTATATTGCATTAAAAAACAACATTTGTTCAAATTGCGTACTTATATATAGGTGTTGAGGAGGCAACTTCATTTTCTCTGGGGGATCGAAATAACAAATTCATCTCTTTCAATTTTACTATGGTATATTTTCCTAATAGACAACAGGATGCTCATAAATGGAAATTAGTACAAAAGCTCTCGCTAACTAGGAGAAGAATTAATAGTTATAAGGCTATTGAATTATCAAAAATATCCTTAATTTAGACAATTCACTTTTCTGGACCCTCAGGGACAGTTATAAAATTTTCTAAATCTTTATTCGATTGCAAAGTCGTAAAATGCGAAGGGAAGTAAATTACATAATGGATGTAACTACATTAAATTACTGTATTTTATTCCACTAGAACTGAAAGGGGAATAAGGAATTACGTTTGATAACCTTTCCTGATTGATATGGACTTGCAAATCTCCGTATGGTAAGAGGGCTACTTTCCGAAACTTAATATGAAACGACGTCTTCCGAAATGGTCCGATGCGGTTTACTGTACAGTGGCCGCCACCTAGGAGATGACCATTGCCCACTGGGGTTAGGTCCACTAAACGCAGGCGGGAATCATTTATCATCTATATTTTAGGAAAAGCTAAGGTTTAAACACGGAATAGTCCGTAAATAGCATAAAATGTTTTAAACAAGATATGTTACGTATGAAATCGAGTAGCTTGTGATGAAAAATGCAGCAAATATCTAAGTTTTAACAAGAAAATTAAAAGAAGAGAAATGCTAAAATAAACTCAGCGATTTAAACAAATCTAGAGAATTTAGAAGGATCAGGAATCTTTACTTTTATCTGATAATTTATTTTCCACTAAGCATAATAATCGATCCTTAGGCAATCAACCGTCAGATAAAAAGATAGACAGCAGACCTCCATTCATCTCTTTTCTCAGCTTTCTGTTTCAGATCATTGTATGTTCGAAATTGCTTATCTTTCACGATTTGTCTCACGTATTCTAGTTGGGGTCTTCCTCTATAATTGTACCCTTAAATTTTCCTTCCATTATTCTTTTAACTTGACTGTTATTGTGTTTAGTAAATGTCCAATACGTTAAACTCTCCTTTCTTTAATGATCCTCATTATACTTCTTTCTTTTTCTTGAGCTTTTCCAAAGATTTCTATATTTGTATTCTTTTCCATCCAGCTTATTTTCACCATTCTTCTATATGTAACACCATTGTCAAAGGTATTTTCATTTCACTCTCCCCTATAATCCACAATTCACTTCCATATAGCGCAACACTCCAAACTTAGGTGTTCATAAAGTTTTTCCTTATCTCCAAAATAAGCTTTTTGATATTAGTAGAGTTTTATTTTTATTAAATGCTAGTTTTGCTTGGTTAATTCTACATTTTGTATCTCTTGTATTTCTTCCATCCTACGTAATTTTACTTCCCAGATAGTTAAATTCTTTCACTTATTGAAGGGTAACATTTTCCAGTTTTATACTTGCTCTTAGGTTTTCGCTTTTATCACAGATTAGAATGTTTGTCTTTAGTTTGTTTATTATCATGTTGTGATAATTTCTCATTTCCCTGTTCATTACATTCAATATTCTCTGTAAATCTTCCTCACTTTCTGCTAACACAGCTTTAGAGTAAAAGTAGGTAAAAAATATCTTTAATATTTTTGTATAAAATGTTCTCTGGTTAACATCCAGGTAAGTTGAGTGTATACATCATTATGAATACATAAATTTTGAGTATATCAGCAACTTAATATATCCTCAACTTACCTTTGTGCTTACCCAATAACAGTTTACACAAGCTGTTCATCAGGAAAGCATCAAGTCTGTATATCTATAATATTTTTGTTTCATTCCAGGAAATGTATCAATATATCTTCATAATACCTGACCCAACATGACTATTAAAGGTTAATATACATCTTAATATGGAAAGCCCATCCAGAGAAGAAATATCTGAGTTTTATTTCAAAATAGATTATTGATGTTTCAGAATGAAATGTTTTTCAGAGAAATAATTTTAGATATGAAACTAATTATGTAATTTTTGATTATACTAGTTACTAATTTAGATCATTTTAAGTAAATTTAGGCATAGTTGAAACAAAATTCATTATTAGCAGCTTCATATTTCCTATTTATGAAGGAGTTTTGCTTTTTACCAATTTTATATACTACTACTGCAATATTATTTCAGATACATGAGTTTGGAGTTGAATTAAGCTAAAACCAGAAATCTCACAGAAAGACAAGCTACACCAAATTTTAGCTCTTTACATACTATGTTTAACCATGCAATGGAAAAGTTTTTGTTTCAAAAGAACGTCACAAATAGAGAATATCAAGCAGCTGATAATGGCCACCCAACTCAACTCAAGAACCCTGTCATTAAATTTGAATCTTATCAACAGTTGTACTTCAATATAATTGTAATGTTAATTCAACAATTCCTCCATTTTTTCCATTACCAATACATGACTTTGATGTTCATTCTCAAAACCAAGAAAAAGAAAATGAAGTTAACATTTTCTGGTTATGAAAATGGCGCAAAACATTCTAGACTTCTTTTGCTGGTCAATTTCAAACTATGCAATTATAATTATTCTATTTTATAATAGGTTATCATCCATTTTTTATATTCTAAGTGTTTTCTTCCCTTCCATCGGTAATCTTCCAAGGTTTTCCATGCCTTTTATCTTTTATTGTAATTATTAGTCATGAATTTTTCTCCATTATCATACATAGTAAGTGCTATCCATATGTTTTACATTACATAGCTTAAGGGCTTTTTAAATTCAACCATCTATGTATCAAAATGATATTGCGAACTAGAATAGCCTCCAAACAGTGCATGCCTCAGTAAATTGTGCTCGTATAATAATGGAAAATTTTAGCAATCCAGCTAAAATTTTAAAATCTCTCAGATTTTGAGCTGTCAATTGGACTTACAGTGAAATTCAGTCATTTTGAATTCTGATAGCCAGCAAAAAGAAGTCCATTATCATCCATTGGTTTTTATAACTTTATACATTCTCTCATTGTTCTTCCATATCTATGTTTAATACATTCATTTCTCCTACATCTTTTGTTGTCATTCATGGTAGTGCATTTTCTACTAATAATCTTATATTTTCAGCACTATCATTGAATATTTCTTAAAGAAAAGTTCATTCTAAAAATGTAATGATGGAAGTTCTTACATTTGTGGTTAGTTTGGGCAGCATCTTCTGACTTACATTCCTTATACATGCATTCTACACTGTAAATATAGTCCCATAAGAATTAATTATAGCCATTATTTATGATAATAAGTTCAGAGAAACATTCTGAATATTCAAAGCACAAAATGTAATACAAATGACATACTTGAATTGGAAATGTTCATTGATTTACTCTCAATGGAATTAAAGCCTTTTATGTGGCTTGCATCCGAGGTGGCAACCAGTACGTTAAGAACAACATTCTAAATCTCTTTGTATCAAAGCGAGATTTGATGAGAATTAAGAATACAAAAATTTCATTCGATTTACAGCATATGATATAATTTGGTATCTAATGTATTTATTTAATCTCTAATGATCTAATTGGGAAAGTATAAACATTTTGAGTGAAAATTCAAATCTAATTTAACATAAAATTTTGCAAGTTTGACACAAGTATACCAAGAATGTATAAAACAGAAGCTAACAATGTGTTATTTATGGTATTTGTAGTACAAAGATGATGAAGGATGGTGTAAAGGAAAGAAACGAGCATACTTGGGAGTGAAAAATCCATATGCCTCTCTTCCTTTTGGCCTTGGAGCAAGGTCTTGCATTGGAAAGAAAATTGCAGAGATGCAAATGACTATGACCATTGCTAAGGTAACTAAATTCTGAATGAATTTATACCTCTAAATAAAATTCTCATTTGGTGTATGTTTTGTTACAGATGATAAGTAATTTCCATTTGGAACTGCTTAATAGAGAAGAAGTAGAAATGATCCTGAGACTTGTATCAGTTCCTGCCACTCCAATCAAAATTCGTTTTCGAGAAAGATGATTCTCCAAATGACCTTTTTCTAGAAGATCACAACCATTTGAAATATTTCACTTAAAAGATTTATTCTGTTCTGATTGAGATAATATTTGTATAGAGCCTATGGTACCACAAGGCAATTTACCTTGTAGGGAAGGAAAAAAGACATTCCTGTAAAATTTTTCAGCAAAGTTTGTACCCACTTTTAAAGGAAATTCTCATTTTCAAGTTTATTGCTACCACTTTGGGCTATTTTTTAAGAGAGACTGGACAATGTCATAAAGTATTTATACAGTACACACTGCTCTGAGATTAATTGTATTCATTTGGAAACAAATTATTAATGAGTCTCTGAAGATTCACTGTTAAGAAAACTTTATTGGTTCCGACAAAATGGCAGTTTGCTCATTCAATTGTCCTTTTGAAGCATATGAAAACCATGAAAGAATTTTTCGAGGAAAAACCAGATTAAATTTTCTATCATCTCCTTTAATGTTTATTTTTTTATGAAGATTATCTTATTGAGATTTAATGTATGAATTATGGTGAATTTAGAAATACTTCATACGATGTTTTATCAATAAAAGTTCCTTAAATTGAGAGCTATTTGTGTTCTGAAATACTCATCTGTTTGATTTTTGCAAACTATATTTACTTATACAGCTATTTTGCTATATTTTATCTGTGATGTACTCCTTATTACAGCAAAAGGAACACTTTGCTTAAGTCTTACCTCACAACTTTCAACTTTATTTGTTGCGGAACAATCCTTTAATGATCAACTCTAATTTTGAAGCATTGCAATCAAGATATTTTAAAACATTTTTATTAGAGAGCTTCAAGACTGAAAGTTGAGATGGGAAAACTTCCATGCATTTATCAAGTTATAGGGTAGGGTTTTAGTTGCCTTGCATCATTTAGCTGCAATTAAGAAAATAGGATTGTTTTGAAAAAAGCAGGAGACATACAAGACTTACTCTGCTGCAATTAATCAAACAGTTATTGTTTCAAACTTAAGCTACATATGGGATAACCAATAAAGATGAACCTGGAGAAGAAAGTTGGAGGTAACAGCAAACCTGCTTAACTATGAGAGGAAGAATACTCTGCATATTCTGAAGTAATTAGTGCTAAATTAGATATATCTGAAGTTTTAAAAGAATTTTATAAATCTACATTACTTCCCTAAAATTCATGATGATTTAATAATGAAAATGTATTAGTTAACACACTAATGTATAGGTTGGATTCGACCTATTATCATTGATATTTTGCACATAAACTTAATTATAGGAGGAATAGAACTGAATCAGATTGGTGACATGAGCTGGAGAGACAATAGCCTAAAAAGTAGAGATCCATACTGTAATGATAAATCTAGGATAAGATCAGTTGGATGGAGTAGTAGAAGTAAGAAGGAAAATGTACACCAGAAATTGAGAACCCTAATTAAAGAGTTTTTAAAGATAAAAAGAGATGCTTCCTTTCACTTTACAGACAAATTCACTATTACATCTGCATGCATTTCATTCCTTGATATAAATGCTACTCTTATATTGAAATGATTATTTGGATAAGATGAATCCAACTTGGATTATATGTATCACAGTGTCCGGAGAGTGCATCTGGTGAGGGTATTAGGTTGGCTAAATATTTTCTAGAACATTGGTGTTAAAATCAGACAAAATTTCATATTATCAAAGGAAAACGTACCAATGCTTCAAGTAATTTTCTGGTAGAAAATTACTTTATGCTATAAATCTGAATAGAATGCGCTACACTTCAAATTGAGGACTCAAAATCCTTTTGGTCGTACGTGCATGAGGTCCAGTTCAAACAGTAGGTTCGTTAAAAGATAACAGCAGCAATGTAATTATCTATTCCAAGGAAAAGTGAATATCTTAAATTTATTTAATTTTTTGTCTTATATTTCTACAGTGTATTTACATTTGATATTGCATTAGGTAATCAATACCAGTAATCAATAAAAAAGAAACGATGACGAAATTTACATTCGGAGATTATGGAATCGTTAAACTTTTATGGGAGATTAAACCAAATAAAGACAAGGCGATGCGATATTTCTTGATTTTCGGAAAGCATTCGATGAATTCCCATGGCAAAGTAACGCAAGAAAGACCAAAGAAATAGATGCTAGAACCTATCGATTCAAGAAATAATTTTTTCTGAGAACGATACTTGAAAATAATTGACCAGGATAGTAGAGTCATGGTTACCCCCTGCCACACGCTGAAAGGCAGCTTCCAGGGTACTTATGTAGATGTAGAATATCGGAAAACACATAGAGGGACAGGGCCCAAGGACTTAAGGTCTAAAATTAATTCTCACTTTACACCACTTTTAATTGGAGCATCCCTCCTTCCCAATGTTGAATGTCCAAAACAAAGATAATTCATGGAAAATGGACACTCAAAAGTGAAAGGAACATAATCACTGGAACAAAAACTTTTGTTTCCTGTCTCTCTGTTATTCTGATAAAGGTTCATTTGCATGTGTGGCGTTTTAGTAGGGATGCTAAAAGTACTGATTTATAAAACTATATATCAGAAAAAATTTGGTGACACTGGCCCATATGCTCTTGGTGGACTAAAACTCATCTTCTACTTCTGTAGATCTGTAAATAGAGGTGGTGGCATTGCTATTAATTCAGATATCAATCTAAGTCCTAACCTTGAATTCTTTTCTTGTGTTGAAAAGGAATTAGAATTGTCATTTAAATTTTTAGATGAAATTTTTAATGAAATTAGATTTTCCGTGATAGGAGTCTATAGATCCCCAAGTGCTTTTATTGAATCTCTGTGCGATGTTTTTCATGTTATGAATAACTAAAATATTTTTAATATATTGCTTTTTGGTGATTTTAATATGAATATACCAGTACTAGTACAAGTTAATACCACTAAATGAGCTTTCTGATCATCAAGGCTTATTTACGAACTTAAATCCACCATACTACTTGCATTGTCCTGAAACTTTTGTTTAAATGTATTTATAATTATCATACTGTCAACATCTTTCTTTAGCACTCTATCTCAAGAGGACAATGTTATTTCAGAACCCAATACTGAAGATAAATTCAAATGCTTCTTTAATTTCCTTCTCAGCCACTTTGCATTTTCCATTAAAAAGTTTCTTCTCTCTTCTTCACGTAAAAAATTTTCAATGAACTGACTGGTCAAGGTCAATCATTACAAAACCTGCATAATTTTTTTGAGTACAGAGACAGTTCCATTTCATTCCATTTATACTAAGCCGAGTTGAACAGTTATAAGCAAGAAATCCAAGCTTGCCCAGAATGATCATTATATTACTTCATCTGGTGATAGAGTCAAAACTACTTGGAATGTCATTAGGAAGTTCTCAAAGGCCAATGCCTGTGTACAGATTCCACCTAGTATTAACTTTAATATCTTTATGTCAACCAAACCTCTGAAAAACAGTTTTAATAAACAATTCTTTCATTTTTTAGGCCTAATCTAAATGCTTATCAATGCAGACCTAGTTCTGCAATGATATATATAAGAGGAAAAGAGAAATATTGACTGAGACACAGCTGTGTGTCTTCTTTCAAAAATAGCCAGCTGGTTTTGATGAGATACCAATGACAATCATTAAACAGGCTGCATACTCGATTGCCTCATCCAGCATCTTCAATAAGTAAAGGTCATATTCCTTCCATCCTGAAACTTGCTCATGTTTCTGTCATATAAAAGGTTCATACACAAATTCTTGTGATTATCATCTTATATCTATCCTCTCTGTTTTCTCTAAAATCCTAGAAATTCTCCTTCATTAAATATTTAAACATGGTTTTAGATATAATTGTTCTTTTTACTACTGCTACATATCAACTTCTCCACAAGATTATCGGTCCATTAAATAATGAAGAATTTGTCTTAGGCACATTTTCTGACCTTTCTTTATAGCAAAGTGTTTGATATATCAATCATGAAATTATATACATGAAACTTGAAATAATTTAGGTATTAATGGTGTTAGCATGTTAACCAACTCATTACCAAACTTTCCTTCAATATTTTTCTTACTTGAAAATTAGTCAACATTGTGTCTTATGAATCATTCATTGCCATTTACTATGCCAATATTTATTCCCACTTGGATTATGGAAACATCTTCGATCATCAGCAGCTAATAAAGCCCTTTCATTTTAGAAGAGGGCCATTAAAGCACTCTTCAATGTTTCCAACAGAATACCTACTTTTTCAGTTTCTTAAATTTTTAACTCTTCCTTCTCTTTACATCCTATCTTGCCTCATGTTTACAAGGAATAATCTCCATCTTTTCCCTTTCAGCTCCGGCATACATAGCCACTTTACTCGCCAAAATAGCAATATCCATTTACACTACCACTATCTTTTTCTTAAAGACCCTCAATACTTCATTTTCAAAATATATAATAAACTTACTGTAACTATAAAAGGCTGCTTTTCCAATAAGTCTTTCAAATCACAGGTCATCTACGTATTAACTCAAGAGGCAATGTTTACGAATATCTACATGATAATTTGTAATCTTATAAATCTAGATGAATTTTTACTGTTTTTGATCTAATTTCGTTTTACCTCAATGTGATTTCATATTGAATTATTCGACAATGCCTGTACTTCTTTGTGTAATCTTTGGTGAAATAAATTTGAATTTGAAGCATGCAATAGCTGCACAGCAGAAAGAACGCTTCTTTCGAAATTTTTGTTTGCCTGTCTGCCATGTTGGATTTACATACACGAGGCATGTCCCAAAGATAAGGTCCCCATGCACCTTCTTTTCCAAAGTTTAGTATATTTCTACGTAGATTGGCTTTTTCCCTTTCCATGGCCATCCAAGAGAAGAGACGCTTAATTTGAGTGTAGCATGCATTAACGGTGAATGCTTCGACCCTTCACGCTCAGTGTAAATTCCTCTCCATTAAGGTGGATTTATACTGTCCGTTCAGACACGGAGCATATCCGTATCATTTCCGTTCAGAAAAACTTTCTTACGGAGAGTTGAACTACAATGTATATACTACTACTATTTTAAGCTTTAGAGAGTTGTAGAGTTCAACTGAGCGTAGACGTGAAGGGAGTGACACATATAATAAACTTTAAAATGTAAAAATAATGTCGCTGATGGTGATATATGTAAATAAAGGTCACAAAAAACCATCAAAAACGGGATTTCACCAGGCACGTATCTCACCTCCAAAGGAAGAATCTTCAATCTCAGTCACTATTCATCCTTCATGACGAACAGAGACACAATCTGCTCGGAAAGTCATGGCAATAATTTTTTGGTACCGGAAACGGGCTCTTCTCATCGATATTGTGGCTAAAAACCTCATAAACTAATCTAAAATCGAAGACGAGACATTCTGACAAAAGCCTTCAGTACGACTAGAATCGGCCACACGTGACACAAATGCTGTTTTCAATCAGTTTGGTTATAGCCTGGAATAGGACTTGCCTTATCCCCTACAGCCCATACCTTTCCCATCGAATTTCCACTTGTTCTTGAGCCTCAAGAAACATGTTGGATGAAGAGAGATGTATAAAGACGATGAAAGAATACCCGGAAAAGGAGCTGGCGACGAGTTTACATGAGCAGGGTATAAAATAACTCCCAGTGAGCCTTGAAAAGTACATCTAAGTAAATGGTGATTGCGTCTACAAATAATGATCATATTCACAACATAACCACGAAACAGCTCATTGAATAAAGCTTTTTTGGATTTTTTAAAAATATGGTTACTTTTCTTTGGGACATGCCTCGTAGTTCAACTGTTGCCCACCAGAAATTGCAGCAATGGAGTTCCACCAGGGTGGTGCAAGTTCTATCCTTGACTCATAGAGGGATTTGTAGTACTGGCACCACCTATAGAGCATTCCACCTTTAGTTGACAGTATTGTCCTTACGGCGAACGCTGTTGCCAAACGTACTCTCAGTCTACTCGCCTCGCAATTCCCGCGCTAAATTTGAATTGGCTACCGGATGTGTCCAGAGAAAGCGCATTAAAAATTTCCAAAGGCAATGTTTAAGAAAAGGACGGCATTTATACGGAATATTTTCGGTTTGCAAAAGATCAAAGTTATAAATACCATGTGGATTTCTCGAAACTAGGTATTTCATAGAATAATAATGGATTACTGGCAGGCGTTTGGCAGATATATATGATAAGTCACTTTCTAAAAGAAAAACGAAAATAAAATGATGGAAATATTAACAGGTAAAATTTGACAAATCAGAAAGTATCAGAATTGCAAACTGCTTGAAAGAAAGTATGAGATATCTTGAATGTTTTCATTTACAACGGCAAAAAGAACAATTTTATTAGTATTTCCTTACAATGCATTCTTACTGATCATATTTACACAAAGTTGTGAATTTTCGGCTGGAAATAAATATCTCATTAAACTGAAAATCCTTTTTTGCAGGGCAAAAGGCCAAGCTCATCAAAAGTAAATCAAGTATATCGCATAATTATGTGGTTGTGTAACCTTCCTAGTTTCTTGTCAAGCAATTAAATTAAAAATTTGCCTCAGAGTGCAACTTTCCTTCTCCATTGATTATTTTGAATTCCATTTGCGGCCTCTTCGCATGGTTCGATAGCACCGAGACACTTGCTTATAGAGGTGAAAACGTTAACTGTTTACTTCACATCTTGCCTCTTTTAGACTTATTTTCTCTTTGGACACGATGATCGCACAAACTTAACAATAAACCACTTGGGAAAAATCTCCACAACACCGTTCGATAAGTTACGACGCAACTCCACTTCTATACTCCGAGAATCCGAACACAATCTAAACAAGAACTCTAATCCTGAATTCCCAAAATTGAAGAGCCACTACGTTTGCTCAGATGTCTCATTTCTTAAGGGCCGTCCTATACCAGAGTTTTGTATCCCCTCTATCACAAAATATCCTATGAAGCTGCACACCATATAAGTGTTACATCTTCCAAGCACGCGAAATTTTCTGCTGTATTAAACCATTAATTGAAAATTTTTAGGAATTTTAAAGAATATTCGGAGATTTAATGAATACATATGATATGATAAATTCGATCCATATCAATAACTGAAAGAACTAGATTTCTTCCTATGATCATAAGTTATGACCCAGCAAAATAATCCATGTTGTCCGTATTTTGCAAAAATTACGAGAGTTGGAGTACTAATAACTAAACAAAAGTTGTTTCTGGGCTGCATAATTGCCCGTAAGGGTGGCTTGATTGAAATGCTCACATTTTTAGAACTTAAAAAGATAGGTTTTCTTTTCGATTCTCCATGATATGGCATATTCCTCCTTCACACCTATAACTGAAAGTGGGCATCTACGGGCGGTAATGCGAAATTTTGGCGCGAGGAAAAATTCTACAAACTTAAAAATTCATAAATCCCTTTATCAAGATAAAGTAATCATTCCTTCACTAAAAATATATTTACACTTTTCTTCAAATTTCATTCGCAGAATGTTAGTGAGTAGCTCTTACAGAACGAGAGTTAGCTGGCGATGGATTTTTGGCTTGCATAATTCGAAATTTTTGATTCAAAGAATCTTACACATTTTATAAGAGGCGTTAAAACGAAGTGATTTAAAACTATAAGTGTACCGATATAGAAAGTAAGGTATGAAGATATGTCTGTGTTAATTTTGTGTTGAATGAAAGAACGCTATGCTCACCACAGCGCGATAAAGATAAAATAAGAAATTCGCCTTTCTACGCGAAAATGAAGAGAAATAATTTGTATCAATTTTATTTTTTTAAATATTGAGAAATAAATTCCACCACACTATGCGTTCTTTATTTCTGCACAATTTTTGCAGTAATTATTCGCAACGTTTGACAACATCGCGCCTTGCTCCTTACGGGGAAATACACGGGAAACGATAAGAACGCTGTACTGTCAACTTAACGTGGAACGGATAATAGGCGGCGTGGGGTGCACCCACGGGCGCTCAGACTAGGTGGCGCTCTCCCGACGTCGCTATTCCACGCAATAGGCGGTTTAAGTTAAAAATTTTTTATTGTAAATAAATTAATATGAAACGTGATATTTCCGTAATACTTATTCCCTATAAAAAGAAAAAAATTTAAGTTCGAGCCATTCTCGCAATTAAGAAGCACTGAATCAAATCGCACAGAAAACTTAAAGTTGCATCGAGTTCGCCTTCATTCGGTAGGCAACTGAAAGAAGAGTGAAAGACAAATAATACGCCAAAAATATGCTGTAATTACAAAATTTTATTAAAATACATACTTTTAATGCATATATGAGTACAAATGACATTGAAAAAAGGTCTTCATAAATAAATATAACTGAAAGGGAAGTAAAACGATTAGTTAAATTAAAAGTAGGATCTCAGATTCACTGAAAAATTATTAAATAAATTAAAGTTAAGTGTTAAAAATGAGTGATTTAAGAGGAATTTGCCGACCCGTCGTCCCTCTGAATAGAGAAGGCACGCATTTTCGCTGTTGTACTGATAGTGTTATTTGCATTCAAATTTCATCAGAACTTAAGTTTGAACCGGTCAATGTAGACTACGAATCTTAATTATACCCGTCCGAATCCGTAGCTCCGCATAAAGGCGACCCGGCGCGCGAGGCTTTGCCTTTCTCCCATAAGACAATACTGACTGGAAGCTTGAAACGGACAATAGAACATCCTCAGAAACTGTTGTGTTGATCGGTGTTGCGGAAAATAGCAATTATCTACCTTTATGTGTGATTACAATTCGTTTGTTGAATCCTGGTAGTAAACCTATCTGGGAATTCGAGCCTGTTAAGACGAAATCGACGCCACCTTCCAATTTATTTTTAGCTGGCAAAATTGTCCGAAAAACATGATTCGTAAGGTACTGCATTATAAATTAGAATTATTTCGTGATCGTCAACTAAATCAATACCTTCAATTAAAAGCAGAGACACATTACAGGACCTATACTCAACTACGCAGACATAGGATTACTATGCGCACCATTCAACGTTACAAGCAACAAGGATTTGTTCATTAAGTTACTATTCAGAATTGCTCGGAAAATAAAACACTCACTTTCAACACCATAACAAACAGAGTTACACATGGAAAAAACCGGGGGACACTGATAAGGTACCAAATAGACTATATTTTGTTAAGGAAGAGATTTAGAAATAGTGTGAAAAACTCGCGAAGTTATCCTGATGCTGATGTAGGCTCGGATCATAACTTAGTAATGATAAAAACCAAGCTTAAATTTAGAAAGATCTATCAGGCAAAAACTACACCCAAATGGAACGTAGAAGCCCTCAGGGGTAGGAAAGCAAGAGAGTTTCAAGAATCAGTCAACAGGGCTCTAGATGGTATAGAA
Organism: Pachydiplax longipennis; assembly: GCA_036926295.1. NCBI lineage: Eukaryota > Metazoa > Arthropoda > Insecta > Odonata > Libellulidae > Pachydiplax > Pachydiplax longipennis. The sequence goes on from JAVFKF010000015.1 coordinate 72,118,658, forward strand.
AGAGAAATGACCGTAGACGAGGGATGGGGAAATATCAAAACCTGCATCAAGGATAGTGCCCAAAGAACCATTGGGAGGGTCAACCAAAGCAAAATTAGGAAACCATGGGTGACGGTAGAAATGATAAATAAAATGGAGGAAAGAAGGAAATGGAAAAGTATTAACACAGAACACGGGCGTAGAATGTACAGGGCACTGAACAACGAACTGAGGAGGGAAACAAATAGAGCAAGAGAATCGTGGTGGCAGGGTCAGTGTATCGAAATAGAGAAGATGGCTGAAAGGGGGAGGGTCGACCTATTATGTATAAAAGTGAAGCAATTAACGGGGAACAAAATTAGTAATAAAATGGCTACCGTTAGGGATAACAAGGGAAAGGTTAAGAGAACCAGCTAGCATAAGAGGACGATGGAATGAATATGTTGAAGAATTGAATGCTAAAGACATGAAGCCTACCCACATTAAGGTAGAAAGTGTACAAGAAGTAGAGGAAGATGATATTGGACCAAGTATACTGGATAGTAAACTTGATAGGGCACTTGTGGATATGAAAGGGAAGAAAGCAACGGGTGTGGACAAGATTCCAGTAGAATTTCTTAAAAATTTGGGGGGAGAGGGTAAGAAGCAATTGTACGATTTATGTAGGAAAATTTACGACGAGGGAAAGTGGCCAGAGGGTTTTTTAAGTAATTCCTGATTCCGTTACGGAAAAAGAGTAATGCCTTAGAATGCCGGGATTACCGCACAATTAGTTTAATTTCTCATGCGTGATTTCAAAAGTAATTTTAAGGGTCTTGAACAGAAGAATTGAAGGAAAAACTAATGAACACATACGAAATGATCTGTTTGATTTTCAGAGAGGGATGGAATTGAGGTAATGAAGATGCTCGTAGAACGAAGCTTAGAATTTAAAAGGGACGTTTGTGTATGTTTTGTTGATTTTGAAAAGGCCTTCGATAGAGTTCAATGGCCAAAACTGATGGTGATACTAAAGAAAATTGGGTTAGACTGGAAAGATAAGCATTTAGTGAAAATTTGTATTTATAATCTATAGCTTCGGCGGAGATGTGGTGGAAATATATAACTGAATACAGATTATTTGTGGAAAAGTTAAAATCTGTATTCAATTTGTATTTAAATCAGACCACACGAGTAAGAGAGGGAATCAGAATGAGCGGAGTTAGGGAGGGGAGTAAGACAAGGCTGTCCTTTATCACCATCTCTTTTTAACAAATATGCAGAAGAAATTGTCAAAGAAGCTTGGGATGAAATAGATAAGGGAGTGAAAGTTGGTGGGGAAGTGGTGAAGTCTGTAAGATGTGCAGACGACAAGGCTATTGTGTGCGATTCTGAAAGGGGTTTGCAAATCCTAGAAAATGCACTAAACGATAAAGTAAAGTAAACCATAATAGCAGGGGACCTTAACTAACTGATGTTTAGTTGGGAAGGGGTAACAACAGGGGCATTAGGGCACAAACTGCAGTAGAAAAACTAATAAACGAAGGAGGTTTCGTTCAGGTCTTCGATTTTCCAACCAGGGGAGGTAATCTTCTCGACGTCTTTCTTTTGAGACCGAACAATGTATTCTTGGAAGTAGAAAAGGTCCTAGGAATAAGCGACCATGATGGGGTACTCATAAACATCGACTGGAATCCTCAAAGTCCGAGATTGAAACAATGTAATATAGTGTGGCAGTATAAGAAGGGAGACGCGACCGGCTTCCAAAACCACCTAAGGGAAAATTTTGCTCAATGGGTAGAAATTAGTCATAATGTTGAAGAAATGTGGTGTGGCTTTAAAATGATACTGCAAGAAGGAATTAAAAGGTTCGTACCCTTTAAGCAACTCAAGAAAAACCCAGATCCAGAGTACTATAACAAAAACATACGTAGATTAAAACGAAAGGTTCGAAATGCGCATCAGAAAAAAGGGAAGGGAGAAAATTATCTGGCAAAATATAAAATATTACTTCTGGAGTTAAATTTATAAAAAAGGAAAGCAAAAAATAATTTTCTAGAAAAAATATTGGATAGAAAAGGCTCCAATGAATTCTATAAATATATTAGGCGTAGGAGGGATGATAAGCAAAAAGTCATAATGATTTGTGATGAATCAGGTAATAAAATTTTTGATAGTACAAATCAGGCAAACATGTTAAACAACTGGTTCGGTAGCATCTATCAAAATCACATGCCTGTCGTAATTCATGAGAACCATTGCTTGCCAACAGACTGGAAGAAGGCGACAGTTATACCTCTTTATAAGAGCGGAGATAAAACAAACGTTAAAAATTGCAGTCCGGTAAGGTTAACTTCTGTTTTTGCAAAATTATGGAGAAAATCATAGAGGAATACCTTAGAAATTACTGGGAAGAAAACAATAGGCTTAGCGAGTGCCAGCACGGATTTAGTAAAGGATACTCATGCGAAACTCAATTACTGGGACTATATCAGGAAATAGCCAACGCGATAGATAGTAAGGATACTGTAGATGGTATTGTCATAGACTTCACTAAGACATTCAATACAATTCCGCATGAAACACTTATATTCAAACTAAGAAAATTAAATATTGATGAAAGGGTAATCATTTGGATAAAAATTTCCTTTCTGACAGAACTCGAAAGGTAAGGATGAATGGAGAATATTCTATGGAAGTTAATGTAACCTCGGGAGTGCCTCAAGGAAGTATCATCGATCCTTTACTTTTCCTAATCTATATTAATGACCTGCCAGATTGCATTAAATCCAGTATTAGATTATTTGCAGATGATTGCATCATTTATAGACGGATAAACAATAACGAGGATAGGGATGCATTACAGAGGGATTTAATGTCGTTAGAAGAATGGATTAATGAACATAAAATGAGCATTAATGTGAGTAAAAGTGTACACATCACATTTTCAAATAAGAAAACATTCTCACCCCACGTATATCATCTCCATTGAGTTTTTTTTTCGTTAAGTTTTATTTCTTGATAGCTTCGCCATTTGAATTCCACATTGCTCTTTGTGCTTAGTTAACATTGATAAGATACACATTTGTTTACACTTAGGATCATGATTTTGAGAAAGTTCTCTCTTTCATTATATCTCTTCATAAGTTTATGTGTACTTATTGATTGGCGATTGGAATTTATTATAATATTTAACTTACAATACTCAGGTTATGTTTCTTTATAAGCCACAGATTCTTCAAAATCAGATATATGTATTTAAAATCGACTGGGGAGAGAGTACATCCTTCGCAAGTACAGAATTCGCCATTCGGGCAAGAACGAATTTTTCTCCCGCGAGCTTTTTCCTATGCATCATCGGCGTAATGACGTTGCTCATGCCAACACCACCTAGGTAGCCGTGCTATGCGTAGTTCACTATTAATTTTTCTGCTATTACTTAGATATGTAAAACCATGGGTACCGTTGGTAACCATGGTTACAGACACCAAAGTAAAATACTGATCGGAATAATTCGTTGAATACTAACAGAAAACAACAACAAATACTTATTTTTTGCTGTCATTTACTAAGATGAATGTACTCAGACTTTTACGTGTACCTGTGACTAAAATCGTGCAACCTAACTAGCTGAAAGTGCCAAGAGAATTCACTAGGTGAAGATACATAAATACCGTGTAAGGCTGAACTTAAGAGTGGCTAAATTCTCTATGCTGCCTTACTATCTTGCTCTTGCCAAAAAATTTACTTCTCTTCTCTAGAACTACAATTTTTTTGGCGGCTGATAACTAACAGAGGTATATGATTTAACTTCTACGAATATACAAAAGCTACAGCACGCAAATTATGATAATCTATTATAAACTTGTTTACATTAAAGAATAAGAAAACCATTCATCCCAAAGTGAGTGCAAGTTCTAGAATTATGAATTACTACTGAATAATTCTTCACCAAAGACGTTGAAGACCCATATTCGTAGTACTAACCCTGCGCTCATAGATGTCCGGCCTGTTGCTGGTTGAATAACAGACATACTTTTTTCAAAACAAGCCACTGTAGCAGCGTAGCAGCAAGTGCGCAATCTTAAGTCAGTATCATCAGTATTGTTATAGGTGAACAACGGTGAAATTATCTGTTGTGTTGTTTCCATTAAACATGCATTGAAGTTTGATTTTAGAATTACGCTTAGGTATGTGATATATTTTTAGGACGTGAAATAGAAAGTGCCGAGTAAAGACGGTTTTTCTCGAATAGTAGGTTTAACCGGCGAGTTGGAGGTCTTTTAAGCATTCAAACGTGGACTTTGGAATTATCCGCGAAAATCTTCTTCTCACATTCCTTTCTGATTATGATTTAAGAATATTACAATAATGGAACATTCTGATGTGGATACATGTGAAAAAGATTGGGCAGATTTAGGTGTAGAGTTCAAAGCACTCGAGGTAAGTTGTCCCACTTGAACCTTGACCTTATTGAATGATTGGCAGAATTAGCACATAGGTGCACCAAATCTGATCCTAAGATGTACGTTCCTTTCGTAGTTTGTAGGCTATACAAAACTCTTGACGTCATGAACTCTATAATTTCCAGGCTCTCAACAAGGAATATATAGTTAAGTTGGAAGAAGTTGGTGAATTACAAGCTAAATGTCTGAAAGATCTTAATCATCAAAGATACAGATTAAGCGTTATAAAAAGATCCCTTAAAAGGTCAGATATATTCAGTTATCGTAATGTAATTTGTTCAGCCTAGCAGTTAATGAAACAATAATTCTTATTTTCCTAGAGTTAGAAATGCGGACCCAGAAAGGGTGGAAAATTTGGAAAAAGAATTTATGAGGAGGAAAGCTCAGCTGTATGAGATGGAACAATCCCTTCCCAAACAAAATGGAACATATTTAAAAATTATCCTCGGGAATGTTAATGTCTCAATCCTCAACAAAAACGATAAGTACGTCAAGTGACTTTTATTCATTCTTTACACCTAAGTGTTTTATCAAATCCTAAACTTGTTCGTACAAGTCTGAATATATTTACATATGCAAATCTCTTCAAATTGCTTTTATTGAAACCGAATATTTTTTTGTTTTTAAATGGAATGCTCTCTTCATTTTAATTCCCTATGTAATTCGTTCATCGGTGATAATACATTATGGAACACTGCACTCTTATGACATTGTTCATCCAAGTGATATGATATTCCTTATAGATAATCCTAAACATTTAAATTTTATTTAAATACATAATATTGGCCTTCATGAGGGTTATTCTTATGGTGCTATCTTAAAAGTATGTGAAACTAATTTGTTATTTTTGAAGAATTCATGCATTTAATTCTAAAGATTTAGAAGTTGAATCACAACTTCATCGATAAGTATGATTGGTAGAATTATCACTTATTCTTGATTAATATTTTGCATTTTCACATTTGGTTCAATTTCCGTTTGCTTTATTTGTGATTTTCTGACACTTTCATGTTCTCTTCTATTTTTATACATGAATTCAGGAATATGTATGAACATTTGTAAATACACTCTGATTTATGAAATTCTGAACTGCTGGATTCATTATTGAGGACTGCATATTGTAGAAATTTCCTTAAATAAAGTATAACAGTCCTATGATTGCTATGAAATAACTATTTTTAAGATTGGATCTTGCTGATTGTAATTGTTTTTCCTCCTACAGGTTCAAATACAAAGATGAATATGAGAAGTTCAAGTTGATTCTCAGTGTGATTGGTTTCGTTTTGGCTGTAATAAACCTCATTGTTAATGTTAGGTGAGATAGCAATCAATTGAGTAAAATGATGCAGTTGCTGAAATTGTCTACAGTTAGAAAGCATAAATTTTACTCAACTATTTTTGGCTTTTTCACATTTCTGGTTGTATGAATTTATATATATTATAAACGTATTTATATTTGAGTAGCTTTCCAATTTTATGTACACTAATGAATTTTGTCTTTGTAGAGCCCTGGAATTGGCCTTTATGTTTTTACTCGTTTGGTACTACTGCACATTAACAATTCGTGAGAGTATATTGAAGGTGAACGGCTCTCGAATCAAGGGATGGTGGAGGCTTCATCATTTCATTTCCACAGTTCTTGCAGGAGTACTTCTCATTTGGCCTAATTCGGACGCTTGGTACGAATTCCGCACCCAGTTCATGTGGTTCAACGTTTATATTAGTAAGTGAACTTTCCACTTTAATCAATGGTGATAAATCATAGAATTAAATATACACATCTATTTAAAAATGATAAATCATAGAACATCCAGTCCAAATTCTTCCATCATTTTCCACCAAATGCCTTTTTGGCACCAACCACCTCAAAATATCAGATGTTTTATGGAATACTTACCCAATCTACTCAGCTAATTTATTCACTTTGAGAAGTATATGAATGTCCTATTTGAAGTGATAGAGCATTTGTGGTACTTGCTTTTCTTTATTCAGTGTGTCCATTTTCATTCTTCCTTAGCATCTGTTGTCTGCTGTGGTAACATTTTTCACTTTCATTTGTAAGAACTATTAACTCATATACCAGCATTTACTTTCCATGTTTATCTTGCTCTCATCGCAAACATTCCACAAACTCACACTTTTTTGTTTTTACTGCAGAATGCAGGGCTCTGTTGATGATAAGTTATTGTGATTATTTTTTGTTGCAGTGTGCATTGTGTTCATAATTGGATAACTGAATGAATTTATTAATCGCTTTTGGATTCCCCATGCATGTGGTATTGATCCCTACATTTCTATTGTGATAATTCTTTATAGAAGGATTGCAATTGGTGTTTAGATTATCAAATAAGATAATTCACTCATATCATATAATATGTAGATTGTTTTCATTTTATTTTTGTGTAGGATTTTCAAGATTCTCCATTGAACAAAGAATCCTTATCTTTCCGAATTTTAAAATTAATTTATTAGAATTATTATTTGGCCAAATACAACGTCATCAAAACTATTCTATAAAAATTAATCTTTGGATTATTCCATTCCTTTTCTGATGGTTCAAACATAGATGTGAGAAATAGATTCATAAATTTTGATAAAGAAGAAAGGGTGGCTGGAACAGCATGTTCCATATGTAAGCACAAAATAAATATGATTGCCGGAGAAAATTTCATGATTCTTTGACCTTTGGAATCTAAATAATTCTTATAGAAGATAGATATTCGCAAGGATTATATCAGATTCCAAAAAAATTATAACTATATGTAGCAAGAAAGTAGGGTAAGGGAAAGAGTAAGGATGAAAATGGATAAGAAGAACAAAAAGGAATACTTTCGTATTATTACTATTTCAATAAATTTCATTTGGTTCAATATAGAAGAGAAAAATGAGTGGACCAGGAGCAGTGGATGAAAAAGGAAGTAAATGAGGCATGTTTTCTGACTTTAAAAATGTTATAATCCAAAGGAAAAGCTAATCTAGTGTAGGGAAGATGTTTGGCATTCATGAGAGAAAATTGGGTTTGGAAGTCCAGTGGTCTTCAAATTTTATATTGATATCAAATGAAGTTGCAAGAGTGAAGGATTACATAACAAATCTATGGGGTCACAGGGTTATGTACTGTAAAGTATAGGGTCAAAGGAACTGAATTTTGTCTACAAACCAATGGCAGAAATAAGAAAGTGTTATACATGGTGTTTCATTCAATTTTTGGAATCTCTTAGAGAACAGAAAGTACAAATGGTAGCAAAATTAAGTTACAGGTAGAGAATTCCATTTAAAAAGAACAATAAATGTTACTTTGTACACTAATTGACTAGGTATGTCCCTTCAGAAGCATGGACAATATCTAACATACTTAATTTGTTCTATTGCTAATTACATCACAGATTCATTCACATGTAAACAATCCTTGATTTAAGCCCATTTCCATCCAATCTAGTGTGGGGAAAACAAGAACTACTCCAATTAGTACAGTCGTCCAAGAAAAAATCGAACTGTGTATTCTGTGGTGCATAAGATTGAGGGGTTTCAAATTCCAAGTTTTACCCCTTCCACCTGCCCTTCTATTACATTTTGGCAACACCGGCATTTTGCCTTTGCTGTGGCTTGGCTGGTGCGTACCCATGTGCCTACGCTCCATCTGATGAGGAGGGCTGCTATCACGAGGTCTAAAGGAAAGCAATACCAGCGATTGCTGGGAATTTTTCAGTAGATCGTAAGGAATTATATTTTAAAAGGGCAATAGCCTTAAGTTAGAAACAGATTCCTCTTTATTCTTTATGAGAACCAATATTTTCCACCCTAACATAATTTCCACTTTCACTCTCTTCAGACAGTCTCTCCTTTTCCCGATGCTTATTTCGTTTAAGTCATTTAAATCATGAACCATTTGCCATTAGATACGGTTGACTTTATCCTTCATTATGTATCACTTCGTATGCATAATCATAACACATCTCTGAGACTTTATTTAGAGCTCTCATTTCAGTCGAAATGCCGCTACGCCTAAAAATAAAATTTTCATTAGTGTCTTAAATTGTTTACAAAATACCGTAGCTTTTAACTACTATTTATTTGATTTATAACGTTTTATTCAGTACGAATAACCCTATTTTTACGCTTCCTTTTATACCATACTTATTTTTATATACTGTATTTTTAACTATAACTTGAGGTTGAATACCTAATATCCCATGCATCAGTCTTTTTACACTGTGTTTTTTATGTATGTTAAGTTACTTACTTTAGAAAATATACCGGGAAGCAAATTTTGGAAAATCTATCATTTAAGACTTACTAGTAGCTTATTTAATTAAAAGGTGTAAGTAGCTTAAGCATCACGATATCAATTAGATTCAGTCTTCTACTTTTTTAAGTCACGTATATTTTTCACTTTATTGGAGTTATCCATCCAAAACGGGACGATATAGAGAATTAATCAGAGACTGAAATAATAGTGGTAGAGAAAGAGGTAAAGGGAGATAAAGGGTTAGAATGTTCTTTAGGATATCGGTATCCCTCAGTAAATGAGCGAAATTATTCTTTTCATGATTGAGATGCTGATAATCATCGGAATAAGGTAAAAGAGGAAAAGGATTTTGGGGAATGGGAGATTCAAGAATTCTCCAATCGCTGATTGCAGGGAACCATCGGGCGCAATTCCTAAGAAAAGGATTAACCCCAAGTGCGGTGGCCAGTTTTCAGAAACACCTAATGCGCATTTTGGAGACAATGCCTTTCTCATCAAGGGGGGTTAAATGCATAATGAAAAGAAAGTGTGGAGATTGAGGTATATGTAACTGTTTGTCGTACGAGAGGGGTTTTGGGGTGGGGATTTTTGGTGTCACTTATGGGAAGAAGGTATGGAACGGGAATTCCAGGATTAGCTCCTTTAAGGAAGCGGTGTCCAGAAGAGAGTGTAATGAAGAAGTTGGTCTGGGACCATCAAAGCAGTCTTTCTGTCATATTGCATGAAATTTTCTAGTAGAATTCCTAACAAATCAGACAGCGAGCTAGGCGCTACGTATTATATATCTATTATATATAGCTAACTCTCCGGATATACCTATATATATATACGAGTAAAAGTTGCTTGCATACTGCAAGCTATCCCTTGAATACAGTATCATACCAAGTACTGCCTCAGTTCAAATTTAAAACTTCGCGCCAAAGACCCCCTGGCGACAAACTAAGAACCCGATCGTGAGAGAAGACAGCAAAATAATATTAGATAAGTGCCATCCTTCCTTGTTCCAAAGTTTCGATTCAATATCTTATCGGGAAGGTCCCACGCCTCTGTCACCATTCCGGGTCTTATCTTTCCAGCTTATTGGGAGGCATTTAAAAAGATTTCCGCAATGCATTTCTTATGGAAGAATTTTGCATCCACCTGGCGTCGAACTCACTGTCATTTGGCTATATTTTTTCCATGAGAAGCATAGAAGACTACCTCAACTTCAACCTCCGAAATTTTGGTTACTCTATCTTAACGATAAGTGCCTCAAAATAATTTTCAAATATCCACGCAATGCATTCTTATGGGAAAATTGCGATTTTTGGGAATTCCTGGCATCGAACTCATCATAGCTAGCATCGAAGTCTGCATTATTCTGGCATCTAGAGTGTAGGGCCAGTACGTCGAAAAAAATCTGACGTCGACAGCGATTGTGGAACATGGTCAGAATTCGTATCCCCTATATCTATATATCTATGTAGGTATATCCGGAGAGTTAGCTATATATAATAGAGCTATTGAGCTAGAGCGTCATTCCGATTCTACCGTGCATTTCAAGCGGGTAGAACGGAATCTCATTTTAGGACCTTCCTGATAAGATACTTAATTGAAACTTTGAAACACGTCAGAGTGGCACTTATCTAACATTCGTATGCCATTGTCTCTCACGAACGGGTCCTGTGTTCGACGACAGGCGGTCAGTTACGCGTATTTTTAAAAATTGTTTTGAGGCCTTACTCGGAACGATAGAACAGTGCAAATCACGGTAGTTGGTGATGCCGTAGTTATCTATGGTACTAACTGAAGAAATGTTACCAAATGAACGTGAGTTTGACGACAAGTGAGTGCAAATTTCTCCAATGTAAAATGCATGGCGGTCAATTTTGACAATTATTTTTAATGCTTATCCGATAACTGGGAATGATATAAAATGGAATGTACATAGAGGCAATTCATTTGTTTCGTATACGCTGTTCACCGTTCCTCTGACGGTTCTTGGTACGATGCAAAAGCGTCATTTCTATTCTACCGTGTATTTGAAAGGGGGATAGCGTAATCTTATTTTAGGAATTTCCTCATAAGATATTGAATTGGAGCTTTGGAACAGATCAGAATGGCACATATCTAATATTAATATGCAATTGTGACGCACATCGGGTCCTTAGTTCGACGCTAGGCGGTCATTTGCGCATGGTTTTGAACATTGTTTTAAGGCCTTTCTTGGTACGATACTGCATATAGCTGATAGCTTGCAGTATGCAAGCAACTTTTACTCGTGTGTATATATATATATGTATGTATGCATGTATGTATGTATGTATGTATGTATATATATATATATATATATATATATATATATATATATATATATATATATATATATATATATATATATATATATATATATATATATATATATACATGCATGCATGCATGCATACATACATACATACATACATATATATATATATATATATATATATAATATTCCTTTTTGAATTTCAATGCTAATGGAATGATGTAGAATCAAAAGTTTTAGGGAATTTTCCGGTTATCATATTCTTAATTGAAAATCTTGCATCAACTGTGTATAGTGCACTTATTGTATCATAAAGAATACTGCTTGCTGCTTCGATATTATATGATTAATAATAACGATTATATTTTTTTCATGTTATTTGGATTGAAAAGGGATTTTTAAAGATTATTCCTCGAAAATAAAAGAAGTAATCCGAGCAGTGGAGCACAGAGAAAAATATTCAATCTGCATATGGTAAGGATACTATTGATCTGGAATAGTGTTATACAGAAAATGAGCGATAAGGAAGAACTTTCTAGGAAAGGAAGGCGATTTAAAAAGCACTTTCACGACTGGCATCAGTCGCATCCCCCGCTGTTTACTTTGTATCTCTTTAGACCTTTCTATTCTTTCCGAGATCCTTCACTTCTATTCAACCATTTTCCTTTCTATTCATAACTCTCAGTATACACGGAATTCAGTGAACCCCTTTTGTATGCCTGCTACCTACCTAAGCTACCCTCCTACCCATTCTATTATCTGCATATCTTTCTCTCCTTAGTCCCACACGTGATTTCGGGTGTTTCTTAATGTCTTTCACAAGCAGCTGTCAGTGAAAGCTTTCAAAATGATTTTCAGTATATTTTGGGGCGAAATTTATCTTCTTAGAAATTTCACTTTCACGTTTCCGAAAACACTGTTTAGAGGTAAGTAATTGTTTCGAAAAAAAAAACATGGTGTATGGTAACTGCAGATGACCAAATAAATCTTTGTCTCTATTTTTTTGTGAATTGCAGCATTAACTTTCTTAGTACGGACACGTGTCTAAGGTGCCCTTCGACCCAGAGACGGGGTCAAAGGGCACCTTTGCGGGACGGGGAGTTTTGTATGACTATTTTGTATGTGACACTTCAGCTAGCTTATGTAGAAATATTATGATTTAGTTTGTTGAAAGCAACAAAACTATTGTCCTCAAATCCCTTTCTAAATGTTTTGAGCAATTAAGCAATATATTCGCAATAAGAAAGCCTCTCTGTTAACTAGATATGTAATGAAGAAGTTTCTATGTTAGTTTGAGAAAGAGGATGATGAATTTGAAAACAGTCTAAGACTTCATTGTTTATACCTGCAACCACCAATCTGGCGCGCACAGCTGTTGGCGTAGTAGTTACAAATCTTCGAGTAACTAACAGAACCGCAGCTGATTCTTTGTTATCCTCTTGTTAATAGATATTCAAATCAAACAAAATCTTTTTCATTTACTGTGAATTGGAAGTAATGCAGTGACATACTGTTTTTTAACATAGAAAAGAATACGTTAATGCTTTCAAATAACTTTCATAGCAAATGAAGCAATTATACTGAGGAAATCTTTAGAGCGAATACGGGGAAAAAATTTACGAAATTGAGCCCATCAATAACATTCAAGTTTGATCCCCAAATTTTTCTGCAAAAATTATCAAAGAGGAAAAATGTCTGTTTTAGATCGAAATGGACTTGTCTCTTCTACACCAGTAAGTTTTTGTGTCCTAACGAAAACATTTTGGAAGTCGTTTCTTGGCCGCATAAACTCCAGTCCACTGTGCGCTTAGCTAGACCTCACCATAAAACCTATTGTTTCATCCCTTCCGCTCGCTCCGAGGCCCACGGTCGAATAGAAGGGAATAGAATAATATGTTTTGGACTATTCAGCTGTAATAGAAGGATGGGTGGAAGGGGTAAAACTTGGAATTTGAAACCCCTCAATCTTATGCACCACGGAATACACCGTTCGATTTTTTCTTGGACGACTGTACATTCGTGAAAGGACCCATGATTTGATACCTCAGGTTCAATATATATATCATTTTCAGATCCATTTGTTATTGTGTTGCCTTGACTGAAAATGGGATTAGGGCATGGAAAGTTAAAGTGCTCAAATGGTATTTGCTAGATTTCCATTATGCAAAATCATTTATTGTAATCAGTTTATTATAAAAATGAAGAATTTGTAGAGTACTGTGATCTTGGGTGAACAGATCCCTGTTGCTTTCCAGCAAGATTGTCTTCATTATTTATAAGGTATCATTCACTGGCACATTAGTAAATGGATTGGATACATCAAAAGAGACGAGTTTAGTGCTAGTTATTCATAAGATGGAGAGAATCTTTAATCACATTCTTTGACTGGAACAAATGTAGATTAATTAAAATCTCATTTAACTTTTGTCCTCGACTCAGATTAATTCCTAAATTGGTCCAAATTAAATTTTGTGGACTCCAGTAGCTGGAAAATATTAAAGCATTTTCCTAAAGATAACAGTAGACCTGTTTTTTGCAGTTACTTTTTAAATTTATAGTTATGTAAAGATAAAGTAAGTCCTCCAAAATCCCCTGTTAGCAGCAAATTGAAATGTAATGCAATTCATCCCAAGATGAACAGGGAAGAGAAAATCCTTCCTCTGAAGGAACTGCTTTATTCAACTAATCTACCTCCCCAGAACATTTCTCTTAAGGGTACTTTGAAGGCAAGGGCAAGTGGGGTTATATCCACTCCACGACCTCATAGAGGCCAAAAAATTGGTGTTAAGGAGAACCCCACTTAAGGAAACACTAGGAAAAGGGTAACTTAGCACCCTTCTCTTTGAATTCCTCAAGTTTGATCCCCTGAATCCTACAAACAATACTGCAGAAGAGATAATGCAGAAAAACTCCATAAGTTTTACCAAAAATATTTTTCCCTTACAGATGAATGAATATCTTTCTTTTGAAATTGTCATCCTCTTTCTCTTCCCCTCCCCTTCAAAAATTCTTGCAAACAGTTCTGTTCACCAGGAGATGACAATATTTCCTCAAAACCAGTTGTGTTTTTGCAAATAGATGGTACATCGTTTACATTTATTGTAAACTGATTCAAAATCTTGGTTTTGTTTTCGAGGTTTCGAAGCGTCGGCCAATCTGAAGCGGATTACGCTCTTTGATGTACAAGTCAAAAACTCAAGTTCTATTCAAGATATCGCATCGAAACAAACTGCAAATGAAAATTACGACATTTATCTCGATTTATTTCGAGACAAGTTCTTCCTCACGTGGGAAACCAAAAAGTTTTAGGGGACTTATAAATTGGACTGCACGAAGAATTTTTTCTTGAGTTATGTTCCAACTAAATAATTTTTTACTAAGATTTGGTTGCTCTAAAATTTATCTCATGTAACTTTTATGCATTCAGATGATACAATGAACAATGGAAGAAAAAATCAGCATTTTATGTTGGATTGTAAGAGAGTAATGGCAGTTTCAAAAATGTTCATGGGTGAAAACTTGGCAATTCATTCAATTTTCATTTTTAACTTTGTTGCTTCTGCTATAAATGCATAAAAATTTCACTGTTGTGTTGATAGAGTTATTTTCATTCAGATATCATCAGAAATTAAGTTTGAATTGGTCAAGGTAAATTACGAATCTTAATTACATCTGTCCGAATCCGTAGCTCTGTGTAAAGGCGACCCGGCGCATGGCTAACTTCTTCGCTTATGGCAAATTACATTGAGTTTTTCCCCCATAAGCCCTACATACTGACTGGAATCTTGAAACGGACCTTAGTAAATTGAATCTCTGATTGAGCCTTCTTTCTTCTAAAGATTCCCATCCTTCATTTTAATGAGTGATATGTTGTGTCATTTCTCACTTTGTTGTCATTGGCTTAAATTGTAAGTTTGAATTGAAATTAGATTATGAAGTTTATCTAGGATCACTATACATTACATTACATAACTTCCAGACAGCTTAAATCTGCTGTCTGGGTTTTTTTATATTTGTCCTTTTTCTTTTTTCTTCTGGTGTTATGGCACAATGGCTCTGAGATGTCAATGATTTTTGCAGTTTTATTTGCATTATCAAATAGAACAATATTTGGTCTGTTGTAGTTCATGGTCCATCCCTATAGAGGATGATGTTGTTCCTATCTAATACGTAAGACTTGTAATAAATCTCCATTTAGAAGCCCATATTTTATTCTTAGCTGTTGGTGTATCAGTTGTGCAAACTGATTATATATTCCAAGGTAGGCTGCATTGGCAAGGCTTGAACATTCTGCTTTTATGTGTTTGATTGACTCCACAGTGCTGTAACATTTCCAACAACTATCCTCAACAACCATCTTTAGTATGTGTTTCTGATAGATGTGGACTTTTACTACACTTCTTGAATTGAAAAGCCCTCTATTTCAGGATACCTTGACCATCCAATCTAATGATATTTTTCTATTGATGTGCATTTCATCTTACAGTCTTTACATGTCTTACTTTCCCTCTCATATTTATAATTTCTTCAGGGATTTCTTCCTTTTTTGAGATGAAGTGGTGTGTATCCAAAAATTTTTAAACGAAATAGAGCACCCAATCAAAGGCTAATCAATGGGTGCCATTTTGAGATTTCTTTGAGCTTACTTCAAGGCTACCAAATCAGTAGTTAATTGATGCTTAAATTTCTAAGCTAAGCATCTTTTTTGTTCTCCTGTAATCAGGTGGTTGATTTTGCAGTGCCTGGTAATAATTTTTTGAAGAGTAAGGCAGTGAGTGGTTTGTAAATGAAAGATAAGCAGGTGATTGGAGTGTTGTTTGTTAGATTTGACAGATCTTAATCCCACTTTTTATGAAATAAATATGTAATTTCTAAAGTCAGATGTCATGGCAATTCACTAATATGCCCATAAAACTTGGAGCAAGTGATTTATAGTCTGTTGTGAAATATTTACCCATTGATTTGCAGATGATCAGGCCTGATGCCTTCTAATTGCTTGTTTTCTTTGTTGCTTTTATTGCATCATTTTCAGTGAATTCTATTGGTGGCACAGGAATCTGAATTGTTTAATTTGAATATCTTCAGTCCAATCTGCATTATGATTGTAGGGTTTTAGTAAGACCCTTTCAATTCTTCTGCGTCAGGTTCTTTACGTTCCTTGCCATCTTTACAACTTGATGCCAGTTATTATTTATTTTTTCTTTCTTGCTGCAAAGTGACGGCATTTTTGCGATGGGAATGGACTGATGCCAAGTTCCTATCACAGCAGTACATTTTTCATATCTGTGTATGTACATTATTCATATTACTTTTTTATGTATCTTGAATTAACAATGGTCTAACTATTTGGCTAGTATCCAGGATTATGTAATGTAATGCAAGTGTATGTTAATACCAGCATTTAATTTTTCAGATTCTAAAATTTTTAGTGCAATTCCTGTTGATGATATCACTATGGCTATAGTTCTTGCTTTATTTAACTTCCATAGCTTTGAATTTCCTTTACTAATTCAGTATCTTTATTTACTTTTTGGAATATGTACTTTGAAGGTTGTGTTCGAGGGTTACTGCAGTGTCTATTATTATTGCTTCTCATTTATACTTTTCAATTTAGATTATATTCAGTCGATTGGCTGGGCCATTTGCGGTAAATTGGACAGAAATTGATCTCTATTTATATAATTGATGAAAATTTTTTACTTGTCAAATGTTATATTTAATAATTTGTTGCAAATTTAAAGAATTTTAAAAACAATATTTAAAACTTTCATTGCTAACATTTCAAAGATACATTTTATCACCATTAAATCTGAAACTACAATTTCCATCAACTGTTTCATTAAAAAGTAATAGCCCTTCAAAATACCCATGTTTGCCGATTTTTGCAAAAATTTCGAAGTTTTAAAAATTTATAACTTAAAAAAAAAAAAAATTTTCTGAAACTTTGGCACAAATTTTTTATCATAGAAATATGCAAGTAAAAAAATTTAATCAATTTACAAAAATAGAGGTCAATTTATGTCCAATTTCATGTGGAATGGCTTTTATAATCATATCTTTATTAATATCTTTACCCCGATATAATTTGTCTTTATTGTTTTCTAATATACTGCTTGGTTCATACCTGTAATGCTGAGTATTTTCCGTGGTGAGTTCATTGATTGGGTGATTGCCAGTCTTTGATTGATAATTTTTGCTCCACTGTTATGTTTTATAGTCTAATTGTGATTTGCAAGCATTAAGCACCCTCCTATTATGTGATCCATTGATTCAGATGCACACCTTCTTCATTTATAGGTCTGTATATTTATATAGTTCCTGGTGCTTATGATTTGGTTTTTTATTTCAGTCATGAACACTACTGTTTCAGGGAATAACAAACCTTTCATTAACCATTTATTGGATTTCTACATTTTCATTTTTTGATATATTACAGTGATTTCTGTGGAGTTATTTTTGACCCCATTGTTCTACTTTTTTCTATATCAGGTATTACTTATCTATCTCCAAGATAGACATTCTTTCTACTTGGATGGAGTGGGGTATGATTCTGATCTTCATTAATTATTGCTTGTTGCAGCCGACTTGAATTTCTACTATGAAAATATTTTTGCATATTCTTTGCTTATCTGTTGTGCAGATTTTCTATATCCAGCAAGCCATTGCCACCTTTATTTCTTGTTAATGTGAGACACTCATAATTGAGGAATTTGAATGGTAAATGGTGTGAGTAGTTCTTGTTATACTATTTAATTTCTGAAGGTCTGTTTTACTCGGACTTTCACAACCTATTCTCTGTGATCCTTCTATTCTTTCTCTAAAGTCTTCCACATACTATTCTAAATATCTTTTTCTGTCAAGTCATGTTTTTCCTGCAATCCTCAGCAAAATTATAATCTCTGTTTCTTCTAATTTTAAGTTTTAGAGGTATCTGGGCTTGTCACATATCTAAAGACTGGTTTCACTTCTGCTTTATTAATTTCCTTTAATATTTGTTCTGTCAGATGGTGGCATTTAGGAAATGTTGGTTTTCTTTTGCTCTCTGACTTCCTTCTCAATGTCCCCACACTGCACTGGTCATTTGGAGGACATCATCTTTATATATATATATATATATATATATATATATATATATATATATATATATATATATATATTGGTATCCCCTATATATCTATTTTATATAGCTAACTCTCCGGATATACCTATATATTTATAGAGGATACGAATTCTGACCATGTTCCACAAGAGCCGTCGACTTCAGATATTTTTGACGTACTGGCCCTACGCTCTAGATGCCAGAATAATTCAGACATCGACACTAGCTATCATGAGTTCGATGCCAGAAATTCCCAAAAATTGCAATTTTCCCATAAGAATGCATTGCGCGGATTTTTGAAAATTATTTTGAGGCACTTATCGTTAAGATAGAGTAACCAAAATTTCGGAGGTTGAAGTTGAGGTAGTCTTCTATGCTTCTCATGGAAAAAATGTAGCCAAATGACAGTGAGTTCGACGCCAGGTGGATGCAAAATTCTTCCATAAGAAATGCATTGCTGAAATCTTAGACGATTTTTTTAAATGCCTTCCCGATAAGCTGGAAAGATAAAACCCGGAATGATGACAGAGGTGTGGGACCTTCCCGATAAGATATTGAATCGAAACTTTGGAACAAGTAAGGATGGCACTTATCTAATATTATTTTTCTGTCTTCTCTCACGATCGGGTTCTTAGTTCGTCGCCAGGCGGTCTTTGGCGCGAAGTTTTAAATTTGAACTGAGGCAGTACTTGGTATGATACTGTATAGTAGCTTGCAGTATAGCTTGCAGGATAGCTTGCAGTATGCAAGCAACTTTTATGTTTAAAAACATTCTTTCATAACGTTCACCATTTCTCTAGTGGTCCTTGGTTCGATGCAATAGCGTCATACCGATTCTACCATGCATTTCAAGCAAGAAAAACGGAATCTTACTTTAGGACCTTCCCGATAAGATATTAGGTTGAAAGTTTGGAACAAGTCATAATGGCACTTATCTAATATTAATTCGCTATTTTCCTTCTCGGAAGGACCTGAGTTCAACGCTAGGCGGTCTTTTGCGCGAATTTTCGTAAATTTATTTCAGTCCTTCCTCATAGAGAGCCATAGAACAATGAAATTCACGGAGGTTGGAGATGAGTTAGTCTTCCATAGTACGAAAGGAAGAAATTCTACTAAATGACCGTGAGTTCGACGCCAAGTGGGTGCAAAATTCTCCAGGATAAAATGCATGGCGGTCAATTTTTACAATTATTTTGAATGCATATCCCATTACCGAGAACGATATAAAATGGAATGTACATACCTCCGAGATTTTGGTTCCTCTATATTACCGATAAGTGCCTCAAAATAATTTTCAAAAATCCGTGCAATGCATTCTTATGGGAAAATTGCGATTTTTGGGACAATCTGGTATTGAACCCATGACACCTAGGATCGATGTCTGAATTATTCTGGCATCTACAGGGTGGGGCGAGTACGTCGTAAAAATCTGACGTCGACGGTGATTGTGGAACATGGTCAGAATTCATATCCCATATATCTATATCTATATATATATATGGGATACCAATTCTGACCATGTTCCACGATCGCCGTCGACGTCAGATTTTTCGACGTACTGGCCCCACTTTCTAGATACCAGAATAATGCAGACATCGATGCTAGGTGTCATGGGTTCGATACTAGAATGTCCCAAAAAACGCAATTTTCCCATAAGAAAGCATTGCGTGAATTTAAAAAAATTATTTTGAGGCACTTATAGGTAAGATAGAGGAACCAAAATCTCGGAGGTTGAAGCTGTGGTAGTCTTCTATGGTTCTTATGGTAGAAATGTTGCCAAATGACCGTGACTTCGACTCCAGGTGGGTCCGAAATTCTTCCATAAGAAATGCATTGCTGCAATTTTTGGAAATTTTTGTCAATGCCTTCCCGATAAACTGGAAAGATCAAACTCCGTGTGGCAAAGGAGGCAATTGAAAACATTCTTTCATGAATTTCACAGTTCGTCTAGTGGTCCTTGGTTCGATGCAAGAGTGTCATTCCGATTCTACCATGCATTTCAAACGGGAATAACAGAAACTTATTTTATGTTCTTCCCGATAAGATACTGAATTGAAACTTTGAAACACATCAGAGTGGCGCTTATCTATTATTCGTATGCCATTGTCTCTCACAAATGGGTCCTGTGTTCGACGCCAGGCGGTCATTTACGCAAATTTTTAAAAATTGTTTTGAGGCCTTTCTCAATGCAGCAGACTATTCAAAATCACAGCGTTTCCGTTTGAAGTAGTTTTCTATAGAACCAGTGGAAGAAAGGTTACATATGACCGTGAGCTCGATGCCACATGGATGAAAAATTCTCACGTTCGAAATGCATTGCGGCCATTTTTATGATTTTTGCTGGATAAGCTTCGAAAATGATACCCGTAAGGGAAACTTATTGTAAATTTTCACCAATTAGCTTGCAGTATGCAAGAGGGTCATTCCGATTCTACCATGCATTTCAAACGGGAAAACGGAATCTTATTTTAGGACCTTCCCGATAAGATATTGGATCGAAACTTTGGAACAAGTCATAATGGCACTTATCTAATATTAATTTGCCATTTTCTCTCACAGAAGGGTCCTGAGTTCGACGCTAGGTGGTCATTTGCGCGAATTTTTGCAATCTGTTTTGAGACCGTTCTAGATGCGATAGAGCAATCAAAATTACGGTGTTTGCAGATGAGATGGTCTTCCATAGAACCAAAGGAAGAAATGTTAGCAAATGACTGTGTGTTCGACGCCAGGTGGGTTCGAAATGCATTTATCTCGATATGTCTCGCGACAAGTTCTTCCTCACGTGAAAAATCAAAAAGTTTCAGGCGACGTGTAAATTATACTGCACAACGAAAGTTTTAAAGTTATGTTCTAATTAAATAATATTTTACTAAGATGTGGTTACTCGAAAATTAATCTCATGTGACTTTTATGCATCCAGATGATACAATGAGCAATTGAAGAAAAATTAGCCTTTTGTGTTGGATTTTAAGAATGTAATGGCAGTTTCAAAAATGTTGGACGGTGAAACACTTAGCAATAGCAGGAACAACAAAGTTTAAAGCGAAAATTGAATGAACTCAATTCTATATATATATATATATATATATATATATATATATATATATATATATATATATATATATATATATATATATATATCTATATCTATATATATAAATATTTATAGGGGATACGAATTCTGACCATGTTCCACAAGCGCAGTCGACGTAAGAGTTTTACGTCGTACTGGCCCTACACTCTAGATGACAGAATAATTCAGACATCGATGCTAGCTATCATGGGTTCGATACCAGAATGTCCCAAAAATCACAATTTTCCCATAAGAATGCATTGCGCGGATTTTTGAAAGTTATTTGAGGCACTTATCGGTAAGATAGAGGAACCAAAATTTTGGAGGTTGAAGTTGAGGTAGTCTTCTATAATACGCATGGAAGAAATGTTATGAAATAACCGTGAGTTCGACTCCAGGTGGGTGCAAAATTCTTCCATAAGAAATGCATTGCTGCAATTTATGAATTTTTTTTTCAATTCCTTACCGATAAGCTGGAAAGAAAAAACCCAGAATGGTGACAGAGGTGTTTGAAATCCTTCTTTCATTAGTTTCACCGGTTCCCTAGTGGTCCTTGGTTTGATGCAAGAGCGTCATTCCGATTTCACCATGCATTTCAAACAGGGAAAACGGAATCTTATTTTAGGACCTTCCCGATATGATATTGGATCGAAACTTTGAAGCAAGTCATAATGACACTTATCTAATATTAACATGCTGTTTTCTCTCACGGTAGGGTCCTGAGTTCGACGCTAGGCAGTCTTTTGCACGATATTTTGTTATCTGTTTTGAGGCCGTTCTCGTGGTGATAGAGCAATCAAAATCACGGTGCTTTTAGATGAGATGGTCTTCCAAAGTACCAAAGAAAGAAATGTCACCAAATGACCATGTGTTCGACGCCAGGTGGGTTCGAAATGCTTCCGTAAGAAATGCATTGCTGAAATCTTAGACGATTTTTTTAAATGCCTTCCCGATAAGCTGGAAAGATAAAACCCGGAATGATGACAGAGGCGTGGGACCTTCCCGATAAGATATTGAATCGAAACTTTGGAACAAGTAAGGATGGCACTTATCTAATATTATTTTTCTGTCTTCTCTCACGATCGGGTTCTTAGTTCGTCGCCAGGCGGTCTTTGGCGCGAAGTTTTAAATTTGAACTGAGGCAGTACTTGGTATGATACTGTATAGTAGCTTGCAGTATAGCTTGCAGGATAGCTTGCAGTATGCAAGCAACTTTTATGTTTAAAAACATTCTTTCATAACGTTCACCATTTCTCTAGTGGTCCTTGGTTCGATGCAATAGCGTCATACCGATTCTACCATGCATTTCAAGCAAGAAAAACGGAATCTTACTTTAGGACCTTCCCGATAAGATATTAGGTTGAAAGTTTGGAACAAGTCATAATGGCACTTATCTAATATTAATTTGCTATTTTCCCTCTCGGAAGGACCTGAGTTCAACGCTAGGCGGTCTTTTGCGCGAATTTTCGTAAATTTATTTCAGTCCTTCCTCATAGAGAGCCATAGAACAATGAAATTCACGGAGGTTGGAGATGAGTTGGTCTTCCATAGTACGAAAGGAAGAAATTCTACTAAATGACCGTGAGTTATATATATATATATATATATATATATATATATATATATATATATATATATATATATATATACACGAGTAAAAGTTGCTTGCATACTGCAAGCTAATTGGTACAAATTTAACAATAAGTTCCCCTTACGGGTATCATTTTCGAAGCTTATCCAGCAAAAATCTTAAAAATTGCAGCAATGTATTTGGAATGGAGAATTATTCATCCATCTGGCATCGAACTCACGGTCATATGTAACCTTTCTTCCACCGGTTCGATAGAAAACTACTTCAAACGCAAACGCTGTGATTTTGAATAGACTCCTGCATAGAGAAAGGCCTCAAAACAATTTTTAAAAATTTGCGTAAATGACCGCCTGGCGTCGAACACAGGACCCATTTGTGAGAGACAATGGCATACGAATAATAGATAAGCGCCACTCTGACGTGTTTCAAAGTTATAATTCAGTATCTTATCGGGAAGGTAATAAAATAAGATTCCGTTATTCCCGTTTGCAATACATGGTAGAATCGGAATGACACTCTTGCATCGAACCAAGGACCACTGTAGAAACGGCGAATAACATGAAAGAATGTTCACAAACGCCTCTGTCACCATTCTGGGTTTTATCTCCTTCCAGCTTATCGGGAAGGATTTTAAAAAAATCATCGAAGATTTCACCAATGCATTTCTTACGGAAGCATTTCGAACCCACCTGGCGTCGAACACAAGGTCATTTGCTAACATTTCTTCCTTTGATACTATGGAAGACCATCTCATCTGCAAACACCGTAATTTTGATTACTCTATCGCATCGAGAACGGTCTCAAAACAAATTGCAAAAATTCGCGCTAATGACCGCCTAGCATCGAACTCAGGACCCTTCTGTGAGAGAAAATAGCGAATTAACATTAGGTGAGTGCAATTATGACTTATCCCAAAGTTTCGATTCAATATCCTATCGGGAAGGTCCTAAAATAAGATTCCGTTTTCCCGGTTTGAAATGCATGGTAGAATCGGAACGACCCTCTCACATCGAACCAAGGACCGCTAGACGAACGGTGAACTTAATGAAAGAAGGATTTCAAATGCCTCCGTCGCCACACGGAGTTTGATCTTTCCAGGTTATCGGGAACGCATTGAAAAAAATCATCCCTAATATCAGCAATGCATTTCTTACGGAGGCATTTCGGACCCACCTGGCGTTGAACACACGGACATTTGGTAACATTTCTTCGTTTGGATACAATGGAAGACCATCTCATCTGTAAACACCGAGATTTTGATTGCTCTATCGCATCGAGAACGGCCTCAAAACAGATTGAAAAAATTCGCTCAAAAGACCGCCTAGCGTCGAACTCAGGACTCTTCCTTGAGAGAAGATAGCAAAATAATATTAGATAAGTGCCATCCTTACTTGTTCCAAAGTTTCGATTCAATATCTTATCGGGAAGGTCCCAAAATTAGATTCCGCTTTCCCCATTTGAAATACATGGAGGAATCGGAATGACCCTCTTGCATCGAACCAAGGACCACTAGACGAACGATGATATTCATGGAAGAAAGTTTTCAAACGCTGCAGTCACCATTCAGGGTTTTATCTTTCCAGCTTATCGGGAAGGCATTTAAAAAATTCTTCAAAGATTTCAGCAATGCATTTCTTATGGAAGAATTTTGCATCCACCTGGCGTCAAACTCACGGTCATTTTATAATATTTCTTCCATTCATAATATAGAAGACTACCTCAACTTCAACCTCCGAGATTTTGGTTCCTCTATCTTACCGATAAGTGCCTCAAAATAATTTTCAAAAATCCACGCAATGCATTCTTATGGGAAAATTGCGATTTTTGGGAATTTCTGGCATCGAACCCATGATAGCTAGCGTCAAAGTCTGCATTATTCTGGCATCTAGAGTGTAGGGCCAGTACGTCGAAAAAATCTGACATCGACGGCGCTCGTGGAACATGGTCAGAATTCGTATCCCCTATATATATATATATATATATATATATATATATATATATATATATATATATATATGTACGAGTAAAAGTTGCTTGCATACTGCAAGCTAATTGGTGAAAATTTAAAATAAGTTCCCCTTCCCGGGAATCATCATCGCAGCTTATCTAGAAAAAATCTTGAAAATTGCCGCAATACGTTTCTTACGGTAGAATTTTGCATCCATCTGGAATCGAACGGACATTTGTAACCTTTCTTCCACTGATTCTATAGAAAAATACTTCAAACGCAAACGCTGTGATTTTGAATAGTCTCCTGCATAGAGAAAGGCCTCAAAATAATTTTCAAAAATTCGCATAAATGACCGACTGGAATCGAACACAGGACCCGTTCGTGAGAGACAATTGCATACTAATGTTAGATAACTGCAATTCTGACCTGCTCCAAAGATTCGATTCAGTATCTTATCGGGAAGGTCCTAAAATAAGATTCCGATATCTCCGTTTGAAATGCATGGTAGAATAGAAATGACACTCTTGCATCTAACCAAGGACCACTAGAGAAGTGGTGAACTGCGTGAAGGAATTTTTTTAAACGCCTCCTTTCCCATTCCGGATTTTATCTTCCCAGCTTATCGGAATAGCATTGAAAAAATTGTCAAAAATTACCGCAATGCATCTTATTCGGGAGAATTTCGCGCCCACTTGCCGTCGAACACACGGTCATTTGGCAACATTTCTGCGTTTGGTAATATAGAAGACTACGTCTACTACTTCAACCTACTTTTTAATTTGTTTTTTTTATTCTTGTTACGTTTGTACTAAGGAAGACCATCTCATCTGCAAAAACCGTGATATTGATTGCTTTATCGCTCCGAGAACGGCCTCAAAACAATTTTCAAAAATTCGTGCAAAAGGCTGCCTGGCGTCAAACTCAGGACCCGTTCGTGAGAGTAAATAGTATATTAAAATTAGTTAAGTGCAATTCTGACCTGCTCCAAAGTTTCAGTTCAATATCTCATCAAGAAGGTCCTAAAATAAGATTCCGTTATCCCCGTTTGAAATGCATGGTGGAATCGAAATGACGCTCTGCCATCGATCCAAGACCCATTAGAGAAACGATGAACCGCGTAAAATAATTTTTTACGCGGACCCTTTCGTGAGATGAAATAGCAAAATAATATTAGAGAAGTGCCATTCTCACAAGTTCGAATGTTTCGATTCAATATCTTATCGGGAAGGTCCTAAAATAAGATTCCGTTTTCCCCGTTTGAAATGCATGGTGAAATCGGAATGACCCTCTTGCATCGAACCAAGGACCACTAGACGGACGGTGAAATTCATGAAAGAATGTTTTTAAACGCGTCTGTCATCATTCTGGGTTATATCTTTCCAGTTTATCGGGAAGGCATTGAAAAAAATTTCAAAAATTGCAGCAATGCATTTCTTATGGAAGAATTTTGCACCCACCTGGCGTCGAACTCATGGTCATTTCGTAACATTTCTTCCATTCGTATTATAGAAGACTACCTCAACTTCAACCTCCGAGATTTTGGTTCCTCTATCTTAACAATAAGTGCCTCAAAATAATTTTCAAAAATCCGCGCAGTGCATTCTTATGGGAAAATTGTGATTTTTGGGACTTTCTGGCATCGAACTTATGATAGCTAGCGTCGATGTCTGAATTATTCTGGCGTCTAGAGTGTAGGGCCAGTACGTCGAAAAAATCTGAAGTCGACGGCGCTTGTGGAACGTGGTCAGAATTCGTATCCCCTATATAGTATATCCGGAGAGTTAGCTATATATAATATATATATATATATATATATATATATAGGTATATCCGGAGAGTTAGCTATATATAATAGATATATATATATACATACATATATACGTGTTCTACCTTTCGGTAGGTTCATGTGCCCCACCATTTCCTATTTAATTCCCTCTCCTTCTATCCCCTGTAACTTATCCCATTCCTTTATTCATCTAACAACTTCTGTCTTTGTCTTCCCCTCTGTCTTTTTCTTAGCATTCTTCACTTGATTGCTTTCTTCAGTAATCCCTCTCCTCTCAATATTTGAACCACCCATTTATTATGTATGTTATTAATTACTTCAATCATTACTCTTTTCTCCCCAACCATCTCTAGAACCTCCTTGTTCATTTTTCTATCGACCCAACTTACTTTCTCCATTCTACGCTATACCCACACATATATATATATATCATCATCATCAGCCATTTTCAATCCGATGTCGGATGTAGGCCTCCCCAAGCGCTTTCCAATTCTCTCTATTCTGAGCTTCTCTTTGCCATGTCACCCCTAAGTACTTAATTATGTCTCTGTTCCATCGGTCCTTTGGTCTTCTTCTTGGTCTCTTCACATCTCTTGGTGTCCAGTTGAGAACCGCTCTTGTCCAATGGTTGTCGTTCCTTCTCGCCACATGGCCTGCCCACATCCATTTCAGTGACCTTACTTTATCTATGATGTCTGTCACTCCGGTTTTCATCCTCACCCAGGTGTTGCATTTCCTGTCTCTTCTTGTGATGCCAAGCATACACCTTTCCATACTTCTTTGCGTTGTCTGAAGTCGCTGGGTTATTGCTGCGTTTAACACCCAGGTTTCACTTCCATATGTCAACACTGGTAGAATGCATTGGTTGAAGACCTTTCTCTTCATGACCATTGGCATTTGTGACTTTAGAATGTGTGCATTTCTTCCGAAGGCACTCCAGCCGAGTTTAATTCTTCTGTTTACTTCGTTAATCCTGTTGTTCTCTCCTGTGGGTTGTCCTAGGTATGTGTATTCTGAGCAGACATCCAGAGGCGTCCCTTCAAATTTGATTGTTTCTTGTGCTGCAAAAGAGTTATACATTACCTTTGTTTTTGTTAAATTTATCCTGAGTCCTATCTTCTGTCCTGCTGTGTTCAGTTCATGAATTCTTGAAGCTAGATCTTCTCCGTTGGTTGCGAAGAGTACTATATCATCTGCAAAGCGCAGATGACTGATATGTTCCCCATTAATCTGCAGACCTTTCTGCTCCCAGTCCAAGGTTTTAAAAACTTCCTCCAGAACAGCTGTGAAAAGAATTGGGGAAAGGCAATCTCCTTGTCTAACTCCCTTCTCAATCTTGAATTCTTCAGTAACTTCGTGTAGCATTACTGAGGCTGTGGCATTTTTATAAATGCTGCGTAGGAGTCGGATGTAGTCTGCATCTACTCCTTGTTTTTGCAGAGCTTCTAGTGTAGAGGAGATACTGAGTCGAAGGCCTGAGCATAGTCCACAAAGCATAGTACTAGTGGCATCTCATATTCATTCGTCCTGCTGATTATTTCTTGTAGTGTGTGGATGTGGTCCATAGTACTGAAGCCCTTCCGGAATCCTGCTTGTTCTCTAGGCTGGGCAGATGATAGAATAATCTTTATCCGTTCAGCTATTATCCTCATGAATGTTTTGTAAACAACAGGAAGGAGACTGATGGGGCGGTAATTCTTCAGCTCTTCCTTGCTTCCTTTCTTGTGCAAAAGGACTATTCTTGCATGATTCCAGTCCTGGGGGATTCTTCCTTGTTTCAGGCAAGTTGTGAATAACTGCGCTAAAACGTGTGCAACTTCTGTTCCACCAAGTTTTAGATATTCTGCTAACACTCCATCTATGCCTCCTGCTTTTCCGTTCTTCGTCTGCTTTATTGCTGAAGTTACTTCTCCTGGGAGAATAGAGAGGGGATCTCGTTGGTTTTGGCTTTCTTCTTGGTTTTCCTCTTCAGCATTTTCTTCCTTCTTGTATAGGTTGCCAAAGTATTCTGCTACCGTCCTTAGTATTGCTTGTCTGTTGCAAGTTCTTCTACCATCTTCCTTCTGTATGGCTAAAATCTGTTTTCTTCCAATAGCTAGGCGTTGTCTGGTCTTCTTCATACTTTTGCTGTTTTCTATAGCCTCTTGCACAATTCTCTCATTGAATTTTCTCACGTCTTCCTTAATTGCCATCCTGATAGCCTTACTAAGCTCGGCGTATTCGATGTTATCCTTTTGTGTATCAGAATTCTTCAGTTCCTTACGTCGTTTCATCATTTGTCGGGTGCTGTCACTTAGCTTTCTATCTTTAGCTCTTTTTGGTGTGCTTGCTACTTCTTCTGCTGCTTCCTTAACAGCTTGCATGATTTTGGTTTCTAGTTCTTCTTCTTGAAGTGCTGAGAATTTATTTTTTAGCTCAAGCTGATATTTATTCTTGTTTTCCTCTAGTTTTTTGATGCTTATTTCATGTTTCTTGCATGAAATCAACTTCTTGCGTTCCATTTGGAGATTAATCTTCAATCTGCATCTTACGATCCTCTGGTCACTTCCAGTGCTAAAGTTATTCAAGACTTCACAGTCTGTCACTGTGTAGAGTTTATTAACCAATATGTAATCTATTTCATTTTTTGCTCCGTTGGGTACTCTCCAAGTCCACTTCCTTTTTGGGTTCTTCTTGTAATATGTATTTGTTATGTACATATTGGTGCATTCAGCAAACTCTACCAGGCGGTGACCACGTTCGTTTCTCTGGCCCAGTCCGTATTGTCCTGCGACGGTGTCATCGGCTTCCTGTTGACGAGCGTTAAAATCGCCCATAATTATTTTATATTAGTGGGCTTCCTTATCGTGCTCAGTGCCGAGAGTTTGGTAAAATTTTTCAATTTCTTCTTCGCTGCTTGCTGCTGTTGGTGCGTAGACTTGTATGATCTGAACAGAGTAACGCTCATTTATCTTGAGTATGAGCTTGCAAATTCTCTCAGATATACTTTCTATCTTCTGTACATTGTTTTTCCATCTCTTGTTGATCAGGAACCCGACACCTCCTAGTCTTCCATCCTTAGTACCCCTGTAATAAAATAAATTACCTTCCTTGAGTGTAATCAAGTTTTCTGATTTTCTTCTAACTTCGCTGAGTCCGATGACGTCCCAATTTATCTTCTCTGCTTCATTCAGTAGTCCCAGTAGTCTGTCTACACTCTTCAAGCTGCGGCAATTGTAAGTCGCAAAGTGGAGGGTGGTAGCTCTTTTCCTCATGATGGACCTCTGTAATGCCACCACCTCCCGGACATCCGAATGGGTGGTGCTTTTACGTCCGGATAAATTTCCATTACAGAAGCTCATCATGAAAATTGTAATTGCATTTGGGGGATGAAGGACATTAATTCACCAGGCTGTCCTACTGCTGGTTGGTGAATACCACTTTCACAATTTGGCCGGAGATATTGTTGAAGCCTTCTTAGCATGGTTGAACCTGGGCTATGCATCGCCTCCAACCTCTGTTAGCACCCCTCCGCCCCGTTGAGGCAATGAACTGTGGCAGTGTGAGGAGGAGATATATATATATATACATACATACGAGTAAAAGTTGCTTGCATACTGCAAGCTATCCATTGAATACAGTATCATACCAAGTACTGCCTCAGTTCAAATTTAAAACTTCGCGCCAAAGACCGCCTGGCGACGAACTAAGAACCCGATCGTAAGAGAAGACAGCAAAATAATATTAGATAAGTGCCATCCTTACTTGTTCCAAAGTTTCGATTCAATATCTTATCGGGAAGGTCCCACTCCTCTGTCACCATTCCGGGTCTTATCTTTCCAGCTTATCGGGAGGCATTTAAAAAAAAATCGTAAAAGATTTCCGCAATGCATTTCTTATGGAAGAATTTTGCATCCACCTGGCGTCGAAGTCACTGTCATTTGGCTACATTTTTTCCATGGAAACCATAGAAGACTACCTCAACTTCAACCTCCGAAATTTTGGTTCCTCTATCTTACCGATAAGTGCCTCAAAATAATTTTCAAAAATCCGCGCAATGCATTCTTATGGGAAAATTGCGATTTTTGGGAATTTCTGGCATCGAACCCATGATAGCTAGCGTCGAAGTCTGCATTATTCTGGCATCTAGAGTGTAGGGCCAG
This sequence comes from Pachydiplax longipennis, assembly GCA_036926295.1. NCBI lineage: Eukaryota > Metazoa > Arthropoda > Insecta > Odonata > Libellulidae > Pachydiplax > Pachydiplax longipennis. The sequence goes on from JAVFKF010000015.1 coordinate 72,149,257, forward strand.
TACGTCGAAAAAATCTGACGTCGATGGCGCTTGTGGAACATGGTCAGAATTCGTATCCCCTATATCTATATATCTATATAGGTATATCCGGAGAGTTAGCTATATATAATAGATATATATATATATCTATATAGGTATATCCGGAGAGTTAGATATATATAATTTATCAATGCTTGATGTGTATATATATAATTTTCTGAATAGATGTTTCGAATCATCTTTATGAGATTGGTTTATATCTCTCACATCCTTAAGTTGGAGACAGAGTAATAATGCCTTTAAGTAACTCTGACTTAGTGGTGTGGCTATGTATAAGATTCACCTCTGACCACTTGTTAGACTTGTAGATTCAAATATCTTATTGCTATGCCTAAAAAAGGTAATACCCATCCTCTTTACTCCTGTGCTCATATTATAATTTGAAATGTCCTCCAAAACAATGGGCTATCTTGTACAAACAATATCAAATCGGAAACAATTGCATTCTTTTTGCTCATTTTCATTATCCCAAACACATCTCTTATTATTCTATTATTAGTCTGTTTAATTCAAAATGGTAAAACAAATATCACTTGAATTTTAATGAACAAAAAGTATTGCTAAAAGAATCTATTGAAGTAATTTGAGAATGGAGTGTGGGAAGAGTAAACGAGACGAAGGGGAATTCCATCCTGCTTATTTAACTTAAACATTTAAACGTATGATAAACTGATTGTTACATAAGTTCTAACTGAATATATTTTTCTTTGTCATATTTACATGTATACCTTAGATGTAATTTTAATTATTTCTGGTTCTATAATTCCATCGGTAAGGCTAACAGAATGATATTTGTCTTTAATGTAGGTTTAGTGCATACTTGACAAAGTAATATCTAATGCCTTGTAAAATGGTGAAAATAAAAATCACAATTTTAGTCAAATTCATCATTTTTGCTGATATTTGTGATAAAAAGTATGGCTAACAGGAGACTGATTAGAATAAAATAGGAGAAAATTGAATAAGATTTGTTTCCTCTGATTTATTTATCTTATGTATTTGATGTTTAGCAAAGACATTCTGAATGAAAGGGGCCAATGAGATTGAAGACACCTATCCTTAGATAGCTGTTTTCCCTGAACAGGTTATGAAATAATCCTCTTGAAATTATTTCTCCATCATAAATTTTTATATTTAGTTTGATTGATAACAGGGATATAGTTTGAAATAGGCATTGACAGCAATGTGATTCCTCTTTCAGGTTTAGTGCAGTACCTACAGTTCCGTTATCAGCAAGGAGTGTTGTATAGATTGAAAGCTCTTGGAGAAAGGCACAATATGGATATAACCATAGAAGGATTCCATTCTTGGATGTGGCGTGGCCTCAGTTTTCTACTGCCATTCCTTTATGTGGGTTATTTGTACCAACTTTATAACGCATACACTTTGTATCTTCTCTGCTATCATCCAGCTGCTACGTGGCAGGTTTGTTTATCCATCTATATTAATACCCTGCAGGCCTTAGCTTAATGCAAGCATTCTTACCTTTAAATAATTTAACTTAGTATAATTTTTTACTCTAATTTTAGTTTCTAATTATTTAATTTTATTTTTCAAGTAAATTTTCACAACAATAACTTAAATGCTTTTTTCTGTAATTTTCATCTGAATTATACCAATTTTGTTGTTGGTCTGCCCTTTTTTGTTACTTTTTTGGCCCATCACAATGTTTAGCTTGTTTCAACCAAATTTCATATTTTATATCTTTAATTAAAAATTTATTTTTCGATTTTTTATAAATGTATTTCAGGTCTAGGGATAAAAAATACATATTTATATGAAAGATAAACAGCTGTTGGTAAAAATCTTACCTAATAATTTCATTATTTATAGAGGATTATATTTATATTTAATATAATAATCTCCTCTAGTGAATAATGAGAGGAGGTTTTCCTATGTAGGAATAACTTAAATGTTGGAAAATAAACTATGAAGAATTTGTATACTACCTACAAAATTTACAGAAAGATATATAAAATTAATGACAATGTTATGTATCTATTATAGGAGTGAAAGTTGCTTGCATACTGCAAGCTAATCTTTGAATATTTATCAAAACATCCAATTATGCTCAGAATTGCTTGCAAAAGCATTCCTAAATTCAGCTAAGCGTAGATTAAAACAGGAATATATACCAGGTCTGGAATCGAACCAAGGTCCATTGAGGTAAACGTTGCCACCAATTAAGTTTTGGTAAAGACCCTTCTTACTGTATTCTGAATTTTGAATTGATCTAATATCGTGAAGGTACAGTCACTTACAAAAAAAAGTTACCACTAAAGGATGCAACCCGCTTAACAGACATGAAGCTCGATGAGAGCGAGTCTATGAGCGGCTCTGCCTTTAGCGCGCGTTTCGACTTCCTTCTTACGCATGTTTTGAGGCTTGTTTGACGTTATTATCTTTAAATACTGGCTAAACTTCTTTCATTTGGATGCTGTATAAGCAATATAGTATTATAAAGGAACTCAATTGGGATTTTTCTTAAATCGGCTCAAATCTCACGCGTAATTCACTCTTCTTCACAAATATCGGACAAGAAATACTTTAGTTGCCCATATTTTCTGCTTATGTATAAATTCCCATCAATGGAGGTTTGGAAAGGACTTCATTATTTTTCTTCATGCTGCACGTGTTCGCAGGACGAACTTTTCCGTAAAAAATAATAGGTCTTAAATAAAGGATAATTAAGAGAAAATGCAATACTATGAATTATGTCAAAAGAAGGAGAAATTAGAGAAAACGTAGTTAGAATAGAAATGGAGTAACAGTGAAAGAATATGTTAACTCTTCAAAATCCGCTTACAGGGATGATCTTGTTTCGCATGTGTGTAATAGCGAACACATCGGATCAATAAGACGTTCTATGCATTATTTCTCTGTTGGCTAATATTTCTAAATGAGATTGGTGAAATCGTATTAAATATATTTTTAATGATACTCCTGAGAGGGATATGAATGCTATTTTTTTCACCCTAAGCCGCGCCGTCCTATGGGTGCAAGGGGTGCATCGCACCCGGGCAAGTAGGATGCCATGGGTATTATCCATAAATAGGAAAATTACAAATAAAACACCTTCAAATTACGTCGATCTATTTAATGCAATATATTTTAATATATATATATAAAAAAACTTTTACCAAAACTACCACCAACAACTTCAGCGCCAGGGCTCACCCTCACCTCACCCACTATTGCTTTATTATAATCTGGTCGTCAGTGGATTATATATATATATATATATATATATATATATATATATATATATATATATATATATATATATATATATATATATATATATATAATCCACTGACCTGACCAAAACTACCACCAACAACTTCAGCGCCAGGGTGAGCCCTGGCGCTGAAGTTGTTGGTGGTAGTTTTGGTAAAAGTTTTTTCGTAGAAATTACGCCCGGAATTACGTGTGGGATTAAGGGGAGAAAGATTAGCAGATAATGGAATGGCTAGGGAGTAGCAGGTAGGCGAAAGGGGTTTACTGAATTCGGCGTATGCGGATCTCGGAAAGAATAGCGAGGTCTAAGGAGTAAGCAGCGGGGGAAGAGATGGGGTCAATGGGATACCAACCGTGAAGGTCCATTTTAAAACGTAGTATTTCTAGGAAGTAATCAATGAATATGCATTGTCGAGAACCCTCTCCCAAAAGAATCTGGGGTTTCCACAACTTTTCGTCCATTCTGAACGATGAAATCTCAGAAACGCTGAGTTCTTCACTCGAGAGGTGCATTGCTACCATATTTTTTTATTATTATGTACATTGTTGCAGATAGACTGCTAGTCTGGTGGCAACATTACAATCAACTACGGTAACTTTCACAAACATATTTACACAACCCAGAACAAATTATATAAAACCCTTACAAGATTAAACACTTACATACAACTACTTTACATGATACAAAACACCAATATAACACAAATCCCAACTCCATTGCTATTTCCCTTGCAAAAAAAATGTTCTACTACTACTGCAACACTAATTCTCTGAAAACACAGACACTCCCACAGAAACAATAGACATTCAGTAACAAGCAACATTAATTAACCCCTGCCCCACCCAAACATACACCCTCAATCGAACTGGTTTTTTCAGGGTTCCTGGTAGGCCTTCACGGCTACCGTAGCGGTCCTGGGGACAGGTCCCCACCGTACATCACCCTACCAGGCAATCCCCTACTCCACCTGCAGATCCTTACTAGCAATCTCCCTTTATCTACTAAATCTTTCTTATAAACATTTTATGATTTTTGGGAAAAGGCTCGAAGACTCCTGCAGGCAAATTATTCCATTCTACAATAGTTCTATTTAAAAATGAGAATTTACTTGTATTTGTTCGTTGTTTTAACAATTGAACTTTATATCTATGGTCTTTTCTACCGAAAAATGTTGCTCCCTTTATTTCTGCTGCTAATTCCTCATACGACGCAAGCCCCGTGTATATCTTGAAAAATAGTCCTAACCTTTTCTTCGCTCTCCTCTCCTCTAAACTTTCCCAACCTAATTCTTTTATCATTTTCGTGACACTATCGAGTCTTTCGTACCTTCCTAAAACGAATCTTGCTGCCTTTCTCTGAACCTTTTCTATTTTCCGCTTTAGACCTACTTCATGCGGGTCCCATAAGCATTCCCCGTATTCTAAGATTGGCCTAACGTAAGATTTATATGCAGCCTCTTTAACTTTCTTATTGGATCGCCTTAGGGTACGCATTATAAAATTTAGGGTTTTATTAGCTTTCAAAATTGTACGCTCTACATGCTCATTCCATTTTAAATCCCTGCTGAACGTTACTCCTAAGTATTTTACTGTCTCCTCACTAGGTAAAACTTTCCCACCTAGGCGATAGGTATATTGGTTTTTGTTTCTATTAAAACTTATAACATTCATTTCACTTATTATAAAGTATATTTTAATGCAAATAAAAAACAAACTTTGTAAATTCCATACAGATATATTAAAGGCAACTAGTTTCGTCTATAAGAAATCATCAGGTACTTAAATATCGAAAATGAGAAAGACCGAGGGGAACAAGGAGGTGTGGTGTGAAAAACTGGGAATTATCAACGGAAAAGGGCTGAGGGGATGTGAGAGGTGGGGAGGAGTTGTGGAAGAGGTATTCGTGGGTAAGGATTTTGTTCTCCCCCCACGCACCGGGAAGGGCATTCATTGCAGCGGAGTTCATACGCCCTGCTGAGAGAGTCGCTGGGTCTTCTATCTTTGTGGTGGCCGATGGCTCTCCGTAGATTCCAGGGGACATAGAAAGCCGCTCTCAGGTCATTAGGAAGCAGTAGTCCCAATCTATAGGAAAGACTTCCGAGGAAGGGCAGAGGCGGAGGAGGGGCCTTTGCAAAATTCTTTTTCAATCCAAATAACACTTAACAAGTTATAATGGTTACCATTACTCATTACTCATATGAATATGGTATTAAAATCTAATGAATTATATTGCATTTATACTGAAGTGGCAAGCATTATTTTTTCTGATTCAATAAATGCACTAATCATGATTGATGCAAGATTTTCACTTTAAATATGTTTACCGGAAAATTCCTTAAAAATATAATTTTCTGTTATTCTACGACATGTCATTAGCAATGAAGTTTTAAATTATTCTATACATATGGATGTCTCCGTCTGCGTTATGCTGAGACTCGTTCATACAGCTGATTATCTTCGCAAGAGCCTTTCAACGGGTTTCTTTGTATATAAATCTTTATATAAGGCCCTTGTCATCGTTGCCCAGGGCAACCCTGGCTCGCAGTATCTCCTTCTGGCTGTGGCCAAATACGTAAGTGGTTCTACCAGAGAAGTTCATGCAAGAAGAAGGAAAGGGATTTCGAAAGTTTCAGGAAGTCATAAACCGTCTTTAACTTCATTGTTGTTTTCCTCCCTCAGATGTGGGGGAGGGGGATAGTCCTTTCCCGTCCTTCACTACCCACTCCATTTTTCCTTGAAATCCTCGGTATGGTTTTGGAGCACATCGTGAACATTTGTGAAATAGTTTACTCTTCCATTCATCCCCTCAGATGTTTATGCAAACACCGATATTATTAAGAAAGTTACAGAATAGGATCTCCACATTTTTCCGCTAGGTCGATGGAAAATTCTTCTCTTTAAAATTAATTTTGGCTATTTTTAAGAATTGTTTTGAATGCTTTTGCGATAACATAGAAAGAGAAAATCTGGAATGTGAACTGAGGTCATATATACAAATTGGAGAATAATAGGATATTTTGGTAAATTCTCAACTCTCATTAGCTTGCTGTATGCAAGCAACTTTTCCTTGTATAATGAATAGATATATGTTATTTAACTAGTAATTAGTCTAAGCTACAATGTCATGGGAATAATACGACTGAGGACACTCATTACATATATATATATATATATATATATATATATATATATATATATATATACGAGTAAAAGTTGCTTGCATACTGCAAGCTATCCGTTGAATACAGTATCATACCAAGTACTGCCTCAGTTCAAATTTAAAACTTCGCGCCAAAGACCCCCTGGCGACAAACTAAGAACCCGATCGTGAGAGAAGACAGCAAAATAATATTAGATAAGTGCCATCCTTCCTTGTTCCAAAGTTTCGATTCAATATCTTATCGGGAAGGTCCCACGCCTCTGTCACCATTCCGGGTCTTATCTTTCCAGCTTATCGGGAGGCATTTAAAAAGATTTCCGCAATGCATTTCTTATGGAAGAATTTTGCATCCACCTGGCGTCGAAGTCACTGTCATTTGGCTACATTTTTTCCATGGAAACCATAGAAGACTACCTCAACTTCAACCTCCGAAATTTTGGTTCCTCTATCTTACCGATAAGTGCCTCAAAATAATTTTCAAAAATCCGCGCAATGCATTCTTATGGGAAAATTGCGATTTTTGGGAATTTCTGGCATCGAACCCATGATAGCTAGCATCGAAGTCTGCATTATTCTGGCATCTGCAGGGTGGGGCCAGTACGTCGAAAAAATCTGACGTCGATGGCGCTTGTGGAACATGGTCAGAATTCGTATCCCCTATATCTATATATATATATATATATATATAGGTATATCCGGAGAGTTAGCTATATATAATAGATATATATATATATATATATATATATATATATATATATATATATATATATATATATATACATACATATATACGTGTTCTACCTTTCGGTAGGTTCATGTGCCCCACCATTCCCTATTTAATTCCCTCTCCTTCAATCCCCTGTAACTTATCCCATTCCTTTATTCATCTAACAACTTCTGTCTTTGTCTTCCCCTCTGTCTTTTTCCTAGCATTCTTCACTTGATTGCGACCCAACTTACTTTCTCCATTCTACCCTATACCCACATCTCAAAAGACTCCAATGTTTTGACATCCTCTTTTCTTAACGTCCACATTTCACACCCGTACAACATTACACTCCACACCAAGGATTTCACCAATCTCTTCCTGATTCCTTTATCAAATCCCTTTGTCATCAGTTCCCTTCGCTTCATGAATGCTTCTTTTGCTAATGCTACCCTTTTTCTAATTTCTGTCGAACATCTGCCATCCTTAGAAAGAAAGCTACCCAAGTATGAAAATTGATCTATTTGTTCTAGTTTTTCACCATCCACCCTTATCGTTAACATAGCTTTCTTTCCCTTTGAAAACCTCATACTTTTAGTCTTTTTTACATTGATTTTCACCCCAAACTCCTTTGTTTATCATTTAGTGCACTTACTAGGATTTTCAGAATCGCACACAATGGCTTTATCATCTGCATATCTTACTGACTTCACTACTTCCCCACCAACCTATATTCCCTTATCTATTTCACCCCAAGCTTCTTTGATCATTTCTTCAGCATATAAGTTAAAAAGAGATTGTGATAAAGGACAACCTTGTCTTACTCCCCTCCCTAACTCTGCCCATTCTGATTCCCCATTAGCAACTCTTACTCGTGCAGTCTGATTTAAATACATATTTTGTACTAAATGCCTATCTTTCCAATCCAACCCAATTTTCTTTAGTATCACCATCAGTTTTGGCCATTGAACTATATCGAAGGCCTTTTCAAAATCAACAAAACATTCACAAACGTCCCTTTTAAATTCTAAGCTTCGTTCTACGAGAACCCTCATAACCCCAATTGCATCCCTCGTCCCTTTCCCTCTCTGAAAACCAAACTGATCATTCCCTATGAATTCCTTAGATTTGCCCTCGATTCTTCTGTTTACGACCCTTAAAATTACTTTTGCTGCATGAGAGATTAAATTAATGGTGCGGTAATCCTGGCATTCTAGGGCATTATTCTTTTTCTGTAATGGAATCAGGATAGATTTTGTAAAATCCTCTGGCCACATTCCATTGTCGTAAATCTTCCTACATAAATTATAGAATTGCTTTTTACCATTTCCTCCCAGATTCTTAAGAAATTCTACTGGGATCTCGTCCACACCCGTTGCTTTCTTCCTCTTCATGTCCCACAGTGCTCTATTAAGTTCACTATCTAGTATACTCAGCCCAACATCGTATTCCTCTATTTCTTGAATACTTTCTATCTTTATGTGGGTAGGCTTCATGTCTTTAGAATATAATTCTTTAACATACTCTTTCCATCGTCCCCTTATGCTTGCTGGCTCCCTTAGGACGTTTCCCCTGTTATCCCTAATAGTGGCCATTTTATTGCTAATTTTATTCCATGTTAATTGCTTAACTTTTCTATATATAACAGACATATACATAATACAGAGGTTATTCCTCTTGCAAAAATCTACTAGTTTTTGTCCTCTGTCATTTCTATTTCCTAGACCAAACTCTCCCACTTTGTCTCCATCTTTTCCCTGCCCTACCACAGCATTCCAATCCCCCATTACAATAAGGTTTTTATTGCCTTTCATCCTTCCAATAACCTCTTCAATTTCTTCATAAACTAAATCTATTTCATTCTCACTGTAATTGCTAGTAGGGAGGTGCCTTAGCATTATCGCAGTGTTTTCTGGTTCCTGCAGACTGGTTTCTGCAGACATTACCCGGTCGCTTATTAGTTCGGTGGCTATCACGGCATTTCCCGCTTCCTTGTCCTTGTACGTTTTCTAACTCCTCTTTCCTAAGCATCGTTCTCTCACGTTCCAGGTCCCTACCCTGGTTTCCTTGGTCATCTTTTTCTTTTCTTGTGTTGTTGGGTTAGGATTTTGTGGAATGACTACCGGGGTGGCCTTATTACCACTTATAATTTGTATCCCCTGTATATCTATTATATAAGATAGCTAACTCTCCAGATATACCTATATATAGAGGATACGAATTCTGACTATGTTCCACAAGCGCCGTCAACGTCAGATTTTTACGACGTACTGGCTCCACCTTGTAGATGAAAAAATAATTCAGACATTGACGCTAGTTGTCAAGGGTTCGATACCAGAATGTCCCAAAAATTGCAATTTTCCCATAAGAATGCATTGCGTGGATTTTTGAAAATTATTCTGAGGCACTTATCGGTAAGATAGAGGAACCAAAATAACGAAAGCTGAAGTTGAGGTAGTCTTCTATACTACCAATGGAAGAAATGTTACAAAAAGACTGAGTTCGACGCCAGGTGGGTTCGAAATGCTTCTGTAAGAAATTCATTACTGAAGTCTTGGACGATTTTTTTAAATGCCTTCCTGATAAGCTGGAAAGATAAAACCCGGAATGGTGACAGAGATGTTTGAGAAAATTCTTTCATGAGGTTCACCGTTTCACCAGTGGTCCTTGGTTCGATGCAAGAGTGTCATTCCGATTCCACCATGTGTTTGAAACGCGAATAACCGAATTTTATTTTAGGACCTTCCCGATATAATATTGAATTGAAACTTTAACCATTCTTTAACCATATTTCCATTGATTTGCTTGTTGATTTTTTTAAATTTTAAAAAGAATGTGTTTGAATCTCAGAATTGTAGCATTCATTACTACAAATTTTTCATTATTCCAAAATGTTTTGTTTCAGATCCCTGTTTGTAGCATACTTTTCCTGGTGCTTTTCCTGGGAAACACAGTGACTACATCAATGGTTATTCCTCAGAAGCTTCGAGAGAAAGTGAAGCTGAACATTAGGTTCACAAGGCAAGAGAGAAGTAACATGGGGTCAAGGCAGAGCTCTGTTCCATCGGCAATCAGCTCAAAAGGCAACACTCGCAATCCTGAGCAACATTCGGATGATGGATTAATGCTGGAGAAAAATCGATTGAGTAAAAGATTGGGGGAAATTGCAGATGAGGAGGCAAAAACTCGAAAAGATGATGATGATTTCAACTACACCGTGTTATGCCCTGAGGAAAAGATTGTGGATGGGGAAGAGAAGAAAACGTTGTAATCAAGAAAGTGATTCTCTTGTGTTGCTTAATTTCTCTTCGTTTGCCATCTTAAGCTAAAAGATATCCCCTTTTCATGTCCCTCCAACCTTCCCTTTCATTGCTGCCCTTTCTTGTTTGCGTTGCTTTTCATAATGACTTTTCTTGACGTTTATGATTTGTATTAATGTCACGCACACGAATCTAATCCAATTTCTGAATTATCTAAATTTTCAACTTTATGACAGCTTTTTGTTTACTCTTCATGGTATCATATTATATTTAATGTCAAGAAAAAAATTTGGGATTTCTTTCAATATGGGTTTGTATTAGTTTAGGTTATTTAAGATACAATATGATCGGTAATTAATACTTCGTAGGAATTTTGATTCTTCTTCATGTAAGCCATTTCTTCCATTCTTCTGCCATTACTTTTGGTTTCACTTATGCATGATAAATAGGACTGAATAGTTTTAAGAATTTTCCTAGTTTTGTTCATGAATAGAATGACAATTATTTTTAGATTATCAGCTCAAGTTAATTTAAATAATTTCAAATGAGGTTAGTCAAATTCATGTCTGTGATGTTTGCAATATTATCTAGTTGTTAAAGAGTCTAATGCAATTACGTGTTTAGCATGTCTTATAGGTTTTCCATCATGCTGAGTCATTGGAACTGTTTACACTCAATGGAACTATTTTTTTATAATTACCTTGTTGCTATGGACTGTAAAATTTGCTGACAGATGTATTCCTTGGAGGTCCAAATATATCCATTTGTTTGAAGTGCTTGATTATTGTAAGTGGAGAGGTATTCTTTTCTTTGTGGATTAGTGAATTTATTTCCTCATACTTTGTTTTTCCTACCACCTAATATCTTCTTATAATATATCTATGAGCTTATAAAAACCATTTTCTTTTATCCAAATTGATCGCTGTGCTGGGTACTTTTAGATCCGTCATATGTTAACGTTAAGAAAGAAATTTGTGTATAGATTCGCTCCATTGTATTTTTAAGATTGAAACAGAGAATTTACTTTAAGAAAATCAAACTATTGCAATTTTAAGTCATGAGTATTTTATCTTAATATACCAATGGAACTGACGAATCTTTCTTTATGGTTGGATGTAGTATTTAGGAAGTATTTTGCATTGATGGTTTAAGTATCAACCGGTTCATTTGTGAATAGTCAAGATGCAAGATATACTATACATTCATAACCTGTATTTTTTCACTTCTTATATAGTTTCTACTGACATTTTGTGTTCAGAAAATATTTTCCTGTAATCTATGTGCATTGGGAAGTAAAAGGACCAAATTGTACTTCAATCAGATGGTGCCCATATCCAGCTATGTGTTTGTACATATCTTGAGATCTAGTCAATGCTTAAATAGGCTCTGAGAGGTGATGAAAATTCTACTCTGGTGTCATTGGTTTATCTTTGTAAATAACTGAATGGTTTTAGCATTTCTTCCATAGATGTTTGGGTTTGTAAACTAGGAGATTGTTGTCGTTGGGAAAAGACAATTATTTTTTACTTCTAAATAAAATTTTTGAAGGTGATTGTGGCATTCCTTTAATCATGACAGTGATTGCACGCCAAAGTGAAATGTGAAAAATATTTTTTGTAGCAATTCAGTATTTTGCTATGTTACTAAATAATACTATGCCTTTTGTAAAATCAAAGAAATAAAATGGGTCGGTGTTTTAAGGATGCAAATCATTTGCTTAGTAAACAGCAACTTCTTAATGACCTGGCATTTGAACTATTTATACCTATTTTAAAATAATTTGATGTGTGCCTTATGATTAGTATTAAAGTACAATATGGAGCAATCAATGTGTTTTTCTTTATACCCATTACAGATACTCAATTCTTCTCCCATTTCATATTTGGGCCTTCTTTTTTAATTATAAAATCAAAATATTAGATACCTGTTAAGAAATAATAAGAAATGCCACATCAATCGAAAATGAATCTCTTGCAACAATCGAAAAATATTTATTGGAATGTGGGATCCACTTGCTGGTATCTGTAAACTATTGAAGATGCACCAGGTTCATTGATGGCAAACACTCTTTTTCACTCAACGTGTGGTCCATTTGTCATTTTTCTTGGGCTAACAATAGCATCCTTCAACAATCTAATATTGGAGGGTGTCTCAGACGGGTTTGCTTCTTCTGCCACTGCATGTGAGACATAAAAGACCCTGCTATTTCACCATATGATGCCAACTTCCTTTTTAATTGATCATTTGCTTTTCAATTTGCTCAATTTTGATGGAAGAATTCTCTCTATGCAGGTCCAGAATGCAAATTTAACATTATGATTTTGTGTATACCAAACAAATCTACACAACTTTAAAGCATATCCAAATAAGTAAGCCATGGTTTAATACAACAAAGATATCAGATTATTACGCAGCATAGATCAAGAGTAAATTTTTTTTAAAAACTAAAATATTGTCAGCTTTTCATAGTGGAATATTGGCGGTTTGAAAAATTAGTATGCCTCGAGAACGAGAAAGTTATTTTGTAAGTCTGTGGCACAACATCCCTTTGAAGACCACCATGGCTGAAACGTGGTCTCCCATGCCCCTGTATCTGAGGCCAAAATCTATATTCATCATGATGCTGGGTGGAACCCCCAATGTTAACCCACAAACCTGATTCCATTGAAGGCATTGCCAACTAGGCTATCCAGAGGTCTGTGTGATAGACTGATCATGAAGAAGCATATTCTGTGATAAATTGTCCAAAATGGACTTTTTTCTCTTCTAAAATGTCGGAGGGGGCAAAATCAGCAACCTATCAATCTATGCATCTTCATATATTATGGTATTGGAATTATTTTACCTCTAAATATTTTATGTAGAATAAGCCTGGCTTAAAATCAGGATATTTTTTCTTTCAATAACATGAAATGCCAAACACAAACAGACCACAATTACATCACTGAGAAAACTATGCCACAACTCTCTCTTAAAATTTCTATACCTATTTCTACATATGAATTTGTGCCAGATTTTCAATCAACTAGAAAATTCATTACGTACAGAAATCTGGGCAAATATTAAAATTGTAGACTGTACAAATGGATGACTTGATTGCAGGCAAATATTATCAACTTTTTTATAAAACATTAATCTAAAATAAATCAATGATTTATTCAGCACTTCAAAGTTTTCTACATACTTTTCATGAATAATTATCATTATCAATAAATTAAGAATGCACAGGAACCAAAATGTAAATGTTAGAACAAGGAACATTTTATTCTGAGGCCAATAGTAATTTAAGAAAAATCAGTAATAGTAACATCAAAAGATATCTGTAAATACCATCTTGATGACAATCATTGCCAACGTTTATTAACATTTATTTAATCATGAAGAAGCTGCAAGACATTTACTCTCAGAGAAAAGGATCATGATTATACATATCATATTGGAATATGAGCTTAATGAAGCAAAGCAAATATCATATCAACTGTTAAAACGGTAATTGATTCTACTTTAGCAGCATGTGATGGTTAGTTTCGACTTTCAGAGAAGGCTTTCTTAGAGTGGGGTGGGAGAGACTGATTGAATCAACGTCCGATGAATAACTAGCATGATTTGTGGTAGAACATGATGGTATGAAATTATGCATTTCACACTCAACTGCTGGCCCCTCGCATGAATGCGCTATCGGTGGAAGAGTAGCTCTATAATCAGATGGAAGAATAGGTACGTCTCCCAAAGAAGCATGCAAAGAGCTACTCTTTTTACGGCCCCTCTTGTGTCCTTCTTTTCTTCCTTTCTTTTGGTTGTATTCATTTTCCAATGCTGGGTTTTCTATGGTTTTTAGAGGTGGACTACCAGTGCAAGATGCAATAGCAGATTTTGATGAATTGCTTGCTAAAATTTTCGAATTCATGTCTGAAAAATACGAAAGAAGAAAATATGTATGATTATTGAGGACATAAAATATTGAGCTCAAACAAATAAGATGTATAACTAAAAATACCGTTAATGGAAGAGTTGTCTGGTACAATTCTCGTTTTTACAGACTCATAAACACATGAACTGGCAGACTTTTTTTTCTTTCTTTTGTGAATTTTTTCAGGCTGTGCTTCTTTCTTTGGTCTCTCAGCTTTTTCTGATTGGCCTGGAAAATCTTTGCAACATTCCTTACTTTTCTTCAAGATGTCTTCTAATTTTTCTATCGTTTTCTTCTGTTCTTCGATTCTAGATAACAACTTTGTTTCTTTTTCTTGATGTTTTTCGTAGACAGAAGCCAAGTTTTCCTTTTGTAATTCTATTTCTTCATTTTTTTCTTTTACGGAAACTTGTAACTGCGTAATTTTATCTTCCAGCAGTACAATCTCAGAAGATTTGTCGGCACGCATGGTATGTTCGAAGGCCAATTCTTTGTAACAGAAAAATACAAGAAAAGTACATGTAAAAGCTCTTGAACTACCGAAAGTAACAGGTTAAAATTTCATGCTTTTAGAATTAATCTAACCTGAATAATTCCTCTGTAGTCTTTCGATTTCTTCGTGTAATCCTTTTATAAGTGTGGCATGTTCTTTCTTTAAGAATGAATAATTACTTTCCAAAACTTTAATTTTGGCCGGTAATGATTCATCCATGTTTAACGCATTAAGTTATTATACACTTGAAATTGAAAGTATCAGGTCGAAAGCATAGAAAAGTAAATTGATTTATGCATGAACTCTTCTCTACAGTTAACAAATGGAATGAGAACGGAGTATATCATTTAATAGTTGGCCCCGGTTCCTGAGCAAACGTCATACTGACCTAATGGTTACGCCCCTTCATTATAAAAAATGCCATTCGAAAATATTGATTAGCTGAATCGAAAAAAGCAAATGAATTTATTGTAAGTTTAAATACTCTGTTTCTTTTATCAGTCAGCTCTCAACCAGCACTAATTAAGAAAAAATTCAATAACTGTGACTGTTTGCCATGAGTCGCCAACATTCCGAAGTTATTAAGACTAGTCCCGTAATCAATAACTTCTGAGGTCTAATTTTGGTTGTTACGACTTAATAAAATAAATGGACAATAAAATATAAAACTTTTCCGTTAAAAATCTAGTAATTATTCTTAATATATTAGTTTAGGATAACTATTTGTTAATTAAGAATGAAACTCAATTGCTTCTTGGAATGCTAGATCTATGTATGAATAATTCAGACAACGCATTTTTATATAAAAATATAGCTTTGACTGGGATTATTTCAGAGATTTAT
The DNA here is from genome assembly GCA_036926295.1 of Pachydiplax longipennis. Lineage (NCBI taxonomy): Eukaryota > Metazoa > Arthropoda > Insecta > Odonata > Libellulidae > Pachydiplax > Pachydiplax longipennis. The sequence continues at coordinate 72,164,905 of JAVFKF010000015.1, forward strand.
TGAACTTAAATAACGAATGCCATTTAACGTCTTCGGTTGGCAAGCATTTAATGACGCATTTGAGGACTCACTTGTCCCAAACGTTTACAACCTTGTTGTTGGTGTTTCACAGCATCCTGAAGGAGCTATCAAACACGATTGACATAATTCAAGTTTGTGCCTTAGAAGAATGATTTTCCCTATATCGTAGCATTTTAGAGTTGAATTATTGCTAACAAAACATATTTTGAAATGCAATCTTATAATTTTCGTTGAATTGTGTCAAAAATGATCTTTACTCTATCCACCAACTGCTCATTCTTGTTTGCCTCATGTTGGGGTTCACGCTTGAATTAAGATTTTGAATTTAGTAAAAATAATGTATGTACATGCAGTTGTGGTTTGGGAATGGGAAAATCGCCAAGGGAGGTGGAGACCGTACAGTCCTGATGTAGCGCAGCTTTTAGAAAGGGCATTTGCTAAGAAGTTAACGAGAGTGATTTTGAAAGATGCTGACCCTCTTCTTGACAAGTATTATGTAAATCTCCGTACCCAAACACAATGTTCCGAAGATGCAGGTAAGCTACGTCTCCATTCAGAATACGTTTAATTAGTGTTTTCAGATCCAATTATGATAGTCAAACTTTTTAATGAAGGAACAGTTTTGATTCATGGATAATATAATTCAGTAACTGTCCACCAACTTGAAATAATAGTTGTTTGTTGTCAAAATAACTACTGTTGTCGCTACTGTTAATCGCACTAATATGTGCACCATGCTATGCAGTTCCTTTCCCGTATATGTTCTTTGAGCTTGAGTTAAATAATTCATTGATCAAGAATTTTGAAGTTCCATGTGCGTTGTCCAGCTGTTATTCACTACTTTAATTCAAACGAAGGATATTGCCTGATTACCGCGATTGAATAAATACTTTCAGGTTCAGGCCCAAAAGAAATGAAAAAAGATTTCTAAAACCTTTCGAAAATTGGTAAATATTTGAACGATGCACGTCAAATTTGCAGGAATGCAACTAGTTTGATTCCGAAGATTTATTTTAACATTGTGTTGAGAATAGCATGCATGCATATATCGAGTAATAGATATATATTTGTTAATTAGGAGTGCCATATAATGTAAGGAGACAGTGTTATCTGCAAGGATCTCCTGCTGGAAAGGGTGCAAAATGGGAATGGGCTGGAGATGGACCAAGTGAATGGCATACGTATGATATGGATGTGCAATGCCTCATTGAAGATTCATGGGCCAAAGTATTTCACCCTTTATTTATTTCATTTATAAAATTTATTCTATTAGAGTTAATGTTATTATATTGTACTTTAGCGCTGATATTAAACCCCAGGGTCACAAGTATCTGTAATAGGTTAAGGAGCTCTAGGAAATATTAGAAACATGATTAAATAGATTTGCTTTTAATATAATTTAAAAATATATTAACTTAATCTTAAAATATTTTAATGCAACTTTCCAGAACAATCGGTTAGCCTTTATCCAAGATTTTAGTTAAATGGAAAAATTAGTTGGTGGTTGTGAAAGATTGTATGAGTGTAGCTAAAGAGTATGGATCAATTATAAAAATTTTATATCTTTCAGCATTGTATGCTTTGATGAAGTGATTCCAAATCAACCTGTTCCTTGTATTTTGGAGTTCGATTTAATATACTCATCGATTTCATTCATTCCCAGATATATGTTGCTGCCTGCTCTACACATTATTTAATTATATATTAGAACTCTGCATATATATGAATTTTGTAAAGAAATCATTTTTTAATTTTTATCATATGTTGGTGTTAAATTTAGTCATCGTAGGTTTTTATGCTGTTGAAAATAAACCTTAAGGTGTAAGGTATGCATGGCAATGATATGTTTGATTAATCTTTCTTTTTTTATCTGTTACATTGTAGTAAATGATCCATGTTTCCCATTTAATCTTCTAATTTAGTTGAATTCAAGTTCTTAATATAATAAGAATAGAAAACATTCAATTTCTTTTACAGACATTTTGGCTCTGATACCAATGTTATTCTTAGAATAAAGAAAGCTATTTTCTCATAGAAAGTCTTCTTAGGAATGAATTTAAAGTATTTAAGAAAATAGAGCACAAAGTTTGAGAACAACTTCTCAGGATAATTTATGATAATAATAATAATGATAACGATATTTTATTTACAGGCCTTTTTGCATCTTTAAATTCAAGATTTGAAAAAATCACAAAGTAGAAGAGTATACATAAGTTAAAACAGTCATCTTGTGATTCCCAGGGAATTTTATCTTTCTCGATTACCAAAAAAGATTAAACATGGAACATAGCAAGAAGTGATATCAATACACTCCTAGGTGAACTTGGGAATGTATATTCAAGAAGATCTGAGCATAATTGAATATTTAGGGAATATTCACCGATTAGCTATATTTAATAATGAGAAAAAGTTGCTTGCATACTACAAGCTAATCAGTTGAATGCAGTATCGTACCAAGAAAGGCCTCAAAACAAATTTCAAATATGACCCGTCAGGACCTGTTCATGAGAGACGATTACATACTAATGTTAGATAAGTGCCATTCTGACCTGTTCGAAAGTTTCAGTTCGATATCTTATTGGGAAGATCCTAAAATAAGATTCCGACAAACATCATAGATAAAGGTAGATCACTGAAATAGATGTGGGCAGGCCATGTGAGGAGAAAAAAAGACAACCGCTGGACAAGAGTGGTTCTAAACTGGACACCAAGTAAAAGACCATAGGACCGATGGAACAAAGAGATCATTAAGTAATTAGGGGTGACATGGCAAAGGGAAGCTCAGAATAGAGAGAATTGGAAAGGAAGAATTGGATATATATAATAGATATCTATTATATATAGCTAACTCTCCGGATATACCTATATAGATATCTATTATATATAGCTAACTCTCCGGATATACCTATATATATAGATATATATATATATATATATATATACGAGTAAAAGTTGCTTGCATACTGCAAGCTAATTGGTAAAAATTTACAATAAGTTCCCCTTACGGGTGTCATCTTCGAAGCTTATCCAGCAAAATTTTTAAAATTGCCGCAATACATTTCTTGCGTTAGAAATTTTCATCCAACTGGCATCGAACTCACGGTCATATGCAACCTTTCTTCCACTGGTTCTATAGAAAACTACTGCAAACGCTGTGATTTTGAATAGTCTCCTGCATAAAGAAAGGCCTCAAAACAATTTTAAAAAAATTGCGTAAATGACCGCCTGGCGTCGAACACAGGACCCGTTCGTGAGAGACAATGGCATATGAATGTTAGAGAAGTGCTACTCTGACGTGTTTCAAAGTTTCAATTCAGTATCTTATCGGGAAGGTCCTAAAATAAGATCCGTTATTCCTGTTTGAAATGCATGGTAGAATCGGAATGACGCTCTAGCATCGAACCAAGGACCTCTAGAGAAGCAGTGGACGTCATGAAGGAATCTTCTCAAACGCCTCTGTCACCATTCCGGGTTTTATCTTTCCAGTTTATCGGGAAAGCATTTTAAAAAATCGTCCCTGATATCAGCAATGCATTTCTTACGGAGGCATTTCGGACCCACCTGGCGTCGAACACACGGACATTTGGTAACATTTCTTCGTTTGGTACGATGGAAGACCATCTCATCTGTAAACACCGAGATTTTGATTGCTCGATCACATCGAGAATGGCCTCAAAACAGATTGAAAAAATTCGCGCAAAAGACCGCCTAGCGTCGAACTCAGGACTCTTCCGTGAGAGAAGATAGCAAAATAATATTAGATAAGTGCCATCCTTACTTGTTCCAAAGTTTCGATTCAATATCTTATCGGGAAGGTCCCAAAATTAGATTCCGCTTTCCCCATTTGAAATACATGGAGGAATCGGAATGACCCTCTTGCATCGAACCAAGGACCACTAGACGAACGATGATATTCATGGAAGAAAGTTTTCAAACGCTTCTGTCACCATTCAGGGTTTTATCTTTCCAGCTTATCGGGAAGGCATTTAAAAAAATCTTCAAAGATTTCAGCAATGCATTTCTTATGGAAGAATTTTGCATCCACCTGGCGTCGAACTCACGGTCATTTTATAACATTTCTTCCATTCGTAGTATAGAAGACTACCTCAACTTCAACCTCCGAGATTTTGGTTCCTCTATCTTAACGATAAGTGCCTCAAAATAATTTTCAAAAATCCGCGCAATGCATTCTTATGGGAAAATTGCGATTTTTGGGAATTTCTGGTATCGAACCCATGATAGCTAGCGTCGATGTCTGCATTATTCTGGCGTCTAGAGTGTAGGGCCAGTACGTCGAAAAAATCTGACGTCGATGGCTCTTGTGGAACATGGTCAGAATTCGTATCCCCTATATCTATATATATATATATATATATATATATCTATATATCTATATAGGTATATCCGGAGAGTTAGCTATATATAATAGATATATATATAGGGGATACGAATTCTGACCATGTTCCACAAGCGCCATCGACGTCAGATTTTTTCGACGTACTGGCCCTACACTCTAGATGCCAGAATAATGCAGACATCGACGCTAGGTGTCATGGGTTCGATGCCAGAAGGTCCCAAAAATCGCAATTTTCCCATAAGAATGCATTGTGGGGATTTTTGAAAATTTTTTTGAGGCACTTATCGGTAAGATAGAGGAACCAAAATCTCGGAGGTTGAAGTTGATGTAGTCTTCTATAATACAAATGGAAGAAATGTTACAAAATGACCGTGAGTTCGACTCCTGGTGGGTGCGAAATTCTTCCATAAGAAATGCATTGCTGCAATTTTTGAAAATTTTTTTGATTGTCTTCCCGATAAGCTGGTAGGATAAAACCCGGAATGGTGAGAGAGGCGTTTGAAAACTTTCTTTCATGAATTTCACAGTTCGTCTAGTGGTCCTTGGTTCGATGCAAGTGGGTCATTCCGATTCCACCATGCATTTCAAACGGCGAAAACGGAATCTTATTTTAGGACCTTCCTGATAAGATATTGAATTGAAACTTTGAAACACGTCATAATGACACTTATCTAATATTAACATGCTGTTTTCTCTCACGGTAGGGTCCTGAGTTCGACGCTAGGCAGTCTTTTGCGCGATATTTTGTTATCTGTTTTGAGGCCGTTCTCGTGGTGATAGAGCAATCAAAATCACGGTGTTTTTAGATGAGATGGTCTGGATGGATTTAGATGATGGGATGGATTGGACGATTTTTTAAATGGATTCCCGATAAGCTGGAAAGATAAAACCCGGAATGGTGACAGAGGCGTTGGGACCTTCCCAATAAGATATTGAATCGAAACTTCGGAACAAGTAAGGATGGCACTTATCTAATATTATTTTGCTGTCTTCTCTCACGATCGGGTTCTTAGTTCGTCGCCAGGCGGTATTTGGCGCGAAGTTTTAAATTTGAACTGAGGCAGTACTTGGTATGATACTGTATTCAACGGATAGCTTGCAGTATGCAAGCAACTTTTACTCGTATATATATATATATATATATATATATATATATATATATATATCCTTATACTTAGCTATATAATAGATACATATCCAGTTTAATAGAACATAGATAGTCACCTTAAATCCTTTAGTATGGAAAAGATAATTTTTTAAAATCTGACACACTTAGTTATCTCAAAACTACATGGGAGAGCCCATGAGAAAAATGTTACCTTGAATTAATTTTAGATTTACATGAAATGCTAATGACATGTGGAATTAGCCAATCAAGGAAGTGGAGTTGTGATTTGTGCAGCCCCAGCCACACACTGAAAGGCGGCATGGAGAATACATTGTAAAATTTAATATTTTGACCATAAAGCACCTTTAGTAGCTTCATCATATTGAAATAACATTGGGTAATTGGGTAACATTGGGTGGATTTTGGAAAAATCCCTAAATTGTTATACTCATCTGTTGTTCCCTGTGAATCAACGCCGCAAATTGTTCATAACTGCAACTGCTAAAATTTCTGAATATTGCATTTTATCCTATTTTTCATTCATACCAATACATTTAAATGAGCCTTAATTCTTTGTGTATTCTTACAGGAAAATGCCTGAGCTCGGCTTGAACTATGGCATTTTTCATCAAGGAGAATAGTTGTTTTAAGTCTCAAAATTTCCCAAGACTTCCATTTATTTCATTAAAGTTCTCAAATTTTCGATGCAATAACAACAATTAGCGACCAAAATAAGTATCTTCATTCAATCTGCTTTCTTTTGCTGTATCACATATATGTGATTTTTCTGAAATATTTATCAAATCTCTCCAAAGCGTGTAAATGTGTTGCTCTCTGCAATTTTGTCCAGTTTATTCTACTTATTTGCTACCTATCTTGAGGAAACTTAAAGAACTGGAATTTTGTCAAAGATGGTATTTGCGTATTTTCTTTTGGTAAGTTATTATGTGCAATTTAATAGTCGAACCAGTACAATATTCAAAGATTTTTCTTTATATTCAGGGTGAGCAGACGGTGGATATTAGCAAGATTTTCCCTTCATTCCCTTACATAATAAACTTTTGTAATTTAACTCAAGTCCGTAATAACACCGGTTATGTGAGAGGGATAAGAAGGGTACATCAGGCACCATATCCATTGGTCAAGGTTAAAGCCGAACAAGTTTGCTCCGTGATAGGTAATTATCATCAAAATGAAGATTTTTAATTAATTACCATTTGATTTAGTTTCTTTAAGTTATATTTTATGATATTTATTCTTTAAGTTAAATTTTATGATCAATTTCTTTTGATGGCAGGGCATAAGTCATTCTCGCAGATTCCAAAAACACTTCATCAAGCTAGTACTTCTAAGGAGGAGTCTTTGAAATGGTCATCGAAAAAGCAAGAAAGGAAGAAGAAAGCTAAGAATGCAACTCCGATGGAAGAAAAAGGAATGATCGCTCGAAATATATTGGGTTTGTTTGGATCTCGAAGTGGAGGGTCAAACGATGGTGTCCAAGCAGAAGAGGAGGGGAAGATGGTGGAAAACAGCAATGCAGCAGCTCGTAGTGTACTCGATGCAGACAGCAGCAGCACCAAGAGTGGTCGAAGGCCTAGCGTAGATACTGTCTCAACGTACCTAAGCCAGGAAACGGAAGACTCAAGGACGTCCTCTCGTGGCGAAGAAGGAGACTGTGATGTGTTTGCACTTCCACCATCCCGGAAACACAAAAGAAATCCTCTCATCAAAGTGAAGCTGGGCCACTGGAATGCTCACAATGATTCTGTTGTTGGTGAGTCTTCTACTATATTATTCTCTAACATATGTATACTGCTATTTGTGAAAAACCAAGAAAAGGTGAATGAACCTTGCAATATGGGTCAAATCACCAATAAAGTGATGGCATATACTCTTGTGGGCCCAGAAAAGTCAGTTCAAGCTCAGTCAGTGATTAAGTGAAAGCAATGCAGCATATAAACCGGAGGTATCTGCATTGCAAAGGCAAATACTAACCCAGTATGTGCATTAAAGAAGCCTGTTTCAAGTTTAGGAAACAAATAGCTGTTAAGGATGTCACAAATTGACTGGAACACACTTGATATACCAGAAAAGACCTTATAATTAAAAAACCCAAGTTAAACCCAAAAACTTCAAAGATAATTTTTAACAGATTAGGATTAGACCTAAAATAGCAATAAACCAAAATTTCTGAGCATTTAGGCACAGAGGCCCAATTTCAACAGACTGAAATCAATATATTATCTGCCAAAACCACAGAAATCCTTGAATCTTGAATTGGAAAACAGGTGTCACCCACTGGATGCAGGGGGTTCAAAATTTGAGTTCAGTCAAGGTGCTGATTCCACAAGCACAAGTAATTTGCTGAGAACAAAAAATTCATGTACTGGGGAGTGTAAAAATAAGGCAGCATATGTACAAAGCTGGTTGCTCGTAAGAGGGGGAAGGGAATTTAGTGACAGCAATTTGATGTCAAAGTGGGGCCATAACACAGCACTGTCTCGACTCATGGGTCATTTGTGCTTACTCCTGTCTGATGGTGTATGCATTGGAAAGCATAAATACATCATTTTGCTGTATTGAATGTGGTGTTTTTTGACTGCCTCATGAGCTAATGGATGCAGTGAGCACAATCTTGCTTTGTTGTAGAGCACTTTTAGATCAATCTGAACATCAACAGTTACAATGAGTGAGTACCTACCTTCCCTGTGTGCCAAATAGGAGAATTCATACAGCCCTGGTTTTCATGTTAGCCATGTCACGGTTTGTTGACATCTTGCTCTCCAGTTGATGTCTCAATCATGTCTCCAATTACAGCATGTGTAACTACGATATTGAAGATAATGCTCATGTGCCTCATTTATGCCACGAATTTCAGTCTTGTCTATCTTTCTAGGTGTTGTGGTTTTCACAAACAGTAGTATATAAATAGTGTGTACCAACATTTGTGTTGCTATTTTGTAATTTTGTTACAGCTGAAATTTTTATAATAGAATCTTTTTGCAGGGTATAAACTTGGGTTCAATTCTCTAAAATTTTGAACCATGTTTGTGGATTTCAATATTCAACCCCCATTCAGTGTAAAATAGAGTGTTTTCTCTTTGGGGATTCAAAGTGGTTGGCCAAAAGTGTGTGATATTGGTTCCTTAAACCAATGGTTGAGTGGAGCTGTGGGGATTATTTTTTAAAACTAGAAAACCTAAAAATGCTATTTCCTGACAATGGATGGTTTCAGAGATGGGAAATATTTCTTTAATAAAACTTTTGTATCAAAGAGTTTTTTATTGTTTTGGAACATTGGCTCCAGTCAGGAAAGGATATGTGTTTGCGTGAAAAGGTCCTTGTTTAAAACGAGAATGGGAAGAAATGAGATATGCACAGAAACTTGCTGATGAGTATTCCAGCCATACTTTGCATGATGTTGTGAGAATCCTCGTAGTTTTGAGCGGTGCATATCTTTGATCCATAGAGTTTAGAAATCCGTGCTCTCATATGTGTCCAGAGAAGGTTAATTACAGCAGGAACCAATGAACTGATCTGATTGAAGATTATCATTGCTAAGCTTTTATTTAAGATTTAGTCATTGAGAACAGAAGGGTCTATTAAGAAAATATACAGTTGTCCACTTTGCCTTTTGATTTTCAAAGATTCACTCTATTGTATCTTTTTAAAATGTATATAAGTTCTGATTTTTGGATATTTGTATTGTCTAATGTGTCCTATTTTCTCTTATTAGGTAATACTAGTGTAATGGTGACTAAAGAGTGTTACTTCATGTATAGAAGCTCTGCTGTTGCTATAAAAATATTCAATTTATAAATAAAGAATATTACTTCATGGCTATTCACCTATTGTAAAAGATACTGTAAATGATCAACTGCAATATGCAATACCTGACTGTGTTTACAATTGAAGAATGTAAATACAATTGGCCCTTGTGTCTCTTCTCCTTATTTTCAAATCATTCAGTTAAAGATTTCCTGGTGCTTTTAATAGGGTGTAGGGAAAAGCGACTCTCCAAATGACCTGCCATGGTGGAGAGAGTCTTCCTTCCATCATGACTACCTGCTATCCTCTTATCCTGTGTCAATCAGCTCTTTATCTTTACTAGTCATTCTTAGAATTCTGAAAATTATGCAAAAGAAAAATCAATATACTTCAGTGATCAGCAAGAATTCAGGATTTGAATGCCATTGAAAATGTGTGGGTTGTAATGGTGAAAGAGTAGAGTAATGCACAGCCTCAAATGAACTATTGAAACACATTGGGAAAATATAAGTAAAGAATTGTGTAAAAGAGTTGTTGAATCCATGCAGAGAAGACTCTAACTTGTTTTGAATAATAATGGTGGATAGACTGATTACTAGTAAAATACCCTAGAAATTTATGCGAGATGTGTATTATCATTATAAGTTTAACATTATAAAAAGTAAGAAAATAAATTAATTAGAAGTTAACAATATATAGTTGACACATTAAGGTAAGGTTGCTTAAAACATTACATTCACTGAATTATTTATATTTGGGAGGGAGTAATTCTAAAAATTGTTGGCTGTAAAGAGTACATATGGAAAATTTTTCTTGTGCACTGAGAAAGCAGGAGTTTCTCCCTAACATTGGTTTTGATAATATGTATTTTAGTGAGTGAAATGTGATAATATTTTGGGGAAACTTTGCATTTAAGGTGCCGTGAACAGTTACGATAATATATTTGTTTCTCCAAGACTCCAACCTTAATCAACCAATTTTGCACATGATGATGAAATTTATTATCTTATTTAATATTAAAAGTATACCTCACGGCAATATTTTGCACACAATGGATTACTTGTCTTGCACAAACAAAGAGAGTATCTTTAAACATGGCTCTAAGACATGCTCAAATCTACAAAGGTTCTCACAATGTCATGCAAAGTATTTACTAAGCTAGAATGGGCAACTCATGGACAATTTTCTGCAAATATTTCATATCTTCCCATGATTTGCTTTAAATAAGGACCTTTTCAAGCAAACACATAGCCTTTCCTGACCACCGTTGCCATTTAAAGTTCATGCAAGTAATATATTCAGTGGCTGCACTGGATCACTTTGGGTTAATAATTACAACAAACGAAAGGGGAGAGAATAATCCAAAATTGCCCTTTATTCTTATAATGTTCAATATTTACTTATGTAAACAATTTATTATTTACCCACACGGACTGTAGTGTATGATTGTCTCATGTACTCATTAAGAGATTCATGAAACTATTTGGCAATCTAGCTAGGTGGGATTCATCACCTGACCATGGATCTTTTAAGCAGCTCTTGGTGAAAATGGTATCCCTGTTAGAACCAAAAATATTTATATGTTTCCCATGCTTGATATTTTAAGAATGTGGCAAGTATTTAGGAAAAGTTTAAAATCATGAGTGGATAATTCAAAAAAGGATAATTGGGAGTTGAAAGAACTTTTGAAATGCTCAAATATATACACATGACAGTGATGCTTTCTATAGGAATAAAAAATTAAGCATAATATTGAAATATTACAGTGGTTACCACCTTGAAAATAACTGGGATACTAGTTAGTTCTTCACCACTTAAAAATCTTAAAATTCATACAAATGTCATTGAAATGTCCTAATGTTGGATGTTTCTTTAGAACAAACTTATGCTAAGTCCCTCTTATTTCCTTTATAATCAGTAACTATTCTCAATGAAAGAATCCCTTCTTATTCTGTTCTTTTGCAATTTTAAAATTTGAAATTAATAAATTGCATTGTAGGTGTATTTATTCACCAAATGTGTCCTCAGTCCCACTTCAACGGACTGCACCTTGACGTGGTGAAGGGGCTTGCAATGACCTAGAGAGCTATACTGGCTGGGACTTTGTTCCTGGTAGGGTCACTCATGCCAGAAAGGTCAATAGGTAGGGGCCAGACGGAAGGTAGTCCACGCAGCGTCTGTACCTCAGTGAGGCGGCAATAAAAACCTTATTGTAATGGGGGATTGGAATGCTGTGGTAGGGCAGGGAAAAGATGGAGACAAAGTGGGAGAGTTTGGTCTAGGAAATAGAAATGACAGAGGACAAAAACTAGTAGATTTTTGCAAGAGGAATAACCTCTGTATTATGTATATGTCTGTTATATATAGAAAAGTTAAACAATTAACGGGGAATAAAATTAGCAATAAAATGGCCACTATTAGGGATAACAGGGGAAACGTCCTAAGGGAGCCAGCAAGCATAAGGGGACGATGGAAAGAGTATGTTAAAGAATTATATTCTAAAGACATGAAGCCTACCCACATAAAGATAGAAAGTATTCAAGAAATAGAGGAATACGATGTTGGGCTGAGTATACTAGATAGTGAACTTAATAGAGCACTGTGGGACATGAAGAGGAAGAAAGCAACGGGTGTGGACGAGATCCCAGTAGAATTTCTTAAGAATCTGGGAGGAAATGGTAAAAAGCAATTCTATAATTTATGTAGGAAGATTTACGACAATGGAATGTGGCCAGAGGATTTTACAAAATCTATCCTGATTCCATTACAGAAAAAGAATAATGCCCTAGAATGCCAGGATTACCGCACCATTAATTTAATCTCTCATGCAGCAAAAGTAATTTTAAGGGTCGTAAACAGAAGAATCGAGGGCAAATCTAAGGAATTCATAGGGAATGATCAGTTTGGTTTTCAGAGAGGGAAAGGGACGAGGGATGCAATTGGGGTTATGAGGGTTCTCGTAGAACGAAGCTTAGAATTTAAAAGGGACGTTTGTGAATGTTTTGTTGATTTTGAAAAGGCCTTCGATATAGTTCAATGGCCAAAACTGATGGTGATACTAAAGAAAATTGGGTTGGATTGGAAAGATAGGCATTTAGTACAAAATATGTATTTAAATCAGACTGCACGAGTAAGAGTTGCTAATGGGGAATCAGAATGGGCAGAGTTAGGGAGGGGAGTAAGACAAGGTTGTCCTTTATCACAATCTCTTTTTAACTTATATGCTGAAGAAATGATCAAAGAAGCTTGGGGTGAAATAGATAAGGGAATATAGGTTGGTGGGGAAGTAGTGAAGTCAGTAAGATATGCAGATGATAAAGCCATTGTGTGCGATTCTGAAAATCCTAGTAAGTGCACTAAATGATAAACAAAGGAGTTTGGGGTGAAAATCAATGTAAAAAAGACTAAAAGTATGAGGTTTTCAAAGGGAAAGAAAGCTATGTTAACGATAAGGGTGGATGGTGAAAAACTAGAACAAATAGATCAATTTTCATACTTGGGTAGCTTTCTTTCTAAGGATGGCAGATGTTCGACAGAAATTAGAAAAAGGGTAGCATTAGCAAAAGAAGCATTCATGAAGCGAAGGGAACTGATGACAAAGGGATTTGATAAAGGAATCAGGAAGAGATTGGTGAAATCCTTGGTGTGGAGTGTAATGTTGTACGGGTGTGAAATGTGGACGTTAAGAAAAGAGGATGTCAAAACATTGGAGTCTTTTGAGATGTGGGTATAGCGTAGAATGGAGAAAGTAAGTTGGATCGATAGAAAAACGAACAAGGAGGTTCTAGAGATGGTAACATTTCTTCCTTTGGTACTATGAAAAACCATCTCATCTGCAATCACCGTGATTTTGATTGCTCTGTCGCATCGAGTCTGGCCTCGACTGGCTTTAAACGAGTCTTACGATGCCTCGTCCGTGGAAGTGCGTGGGGTCTGATTCAGCAAATCACCCTAAATTGCTCATGCTTTCTCGCATATGATGCCCTGTGTTAAAATATCGCCTTTAATCTGCTTCTCCGTAACTCAAACAATCAGCAGTTTCTCCATCTTTTCATGGAGAGAGCTCCGGACCTTAGAAATTATTACAACGCCCTTAGCTGGCGTTACACCCTTTATTGACTCCTTCTGTTGAAGCACAGTACATACTGTGGAAGTACTATGCCCGTACTGCCTCGCCAAGTAAGCTACTCGCACATCTCGCTCATTTTTTCTATGATTTCACGCTTTAATTCAGTAGACCTCATCTTCTTTTGAGCATTGACCTTTCCACTCACTTTCTTCAGACCCAAGGTTATAAAAAGAAATGTGATAAAGTATTTAATTGCACAAAAAGCACAAAGCCCTAGAAAAACTTATCAAAGATGCTTGGACAGCGAGGTAAACTGGTATACTGGGGGGATGCGTGGGATAATGCTAGACGCACGAGGCACAGTGGACTGTTGGGTCGTGTGTAGCCGGCCGTTCCTCATATCTCAAATTTTGCTCGTATTTCAAAGAAAAACTTCGCTCGCTTGGCGGCTCGTATCTCAAAAAACTCGTATGTTAGGGCACTCGTATCTCGAGGTACCACTGTATTTCGTATTTATATTTTTTGATTAATAAGTGTAGATCTGGACAATTTCATTGTCTTATTTCTGATTTTTTGATTTTAAATCTAAAAAAGAAATGTTTGTGATTGGAATATGTCTCAATTGTTATCATATTTGAATTTATTGTTTTCAGGTCTGGACCCAGGAAGTGATGTTTTATCTCAGTATGTTCGTCTAATTGCAAATCCACCATCTGACAGCAGCTGTCCTATCTGCCTTTGCTGTTTTGCCAATTTGGAAATGGTGGTTGCTCTTACTCTGTGTGAACATCTCATGCATCTATCCTGCCTCAATTCAATGCTTCAGAATATCTCAAACCGTGCTAAGGTTTGTTCTCTCATTCTCTCCTATCTAAAGTAATTTTCCTTCCTCAAACATTGTAATTCTGTTCTACAAGTATACCTCTCATTGCCTAGGCCATGCTTTTTGAATTTATCTCTCCAAATAACCAAAATTTCTCATCTATCTTTTCAGAGGCATTAGACTGACTTTGCTATGCTTCCTCCTGGCTATCAAGTGCTTTTTTCACTAATATTTCAGCCATTCGTCATTGTTTGTGCCTTGTTACAGCATTGCAACTCTCATTTTTTGTAATGATGGAATTCATTCCTGTCTGTCATATCGGACAATCCATTGCTATCGTTAGTCATGAAGAAGCTAAGTAAATCATGTTTTAGTTTCAAACGCAGCTCATGTGAAACTCTAGAATTGTTTGAAATGTGGGACATTATCCCAAGTGTGTTTGGTCTCCATTTTAAGTAAGGCCACTTTGACATGCACATGTTTACTTCTAATTTTGTTCACTCACCATGTGAAACAATGTTCTTTTGATGAAAAATTGTTTTAATGCCTCACATTCACTGTGTAAAGTGAAAATAATCAATTTCTGTTTTAATTGATTTGCCATTTCCATGCAAATCTATGTCTGCATTGATATCCTTTTTTTGGGGCATCAGAATAATTAACCAATAAAAGGAAAAGTGACTCTAAGATATTATAGAAGCACTTTATTAAGTGTATTTCACAAAAGAATATAATGTAGATTACATCAGTGTTTTCAGTCAATTTTTCCCATAATTTCAGAAATTAAGTAATGGAATGAATATTGTACTTGGTCACTGGCAAGCTATAAAGAGCATTTTTCTGCAAATTGCATAATGACCATCTGATTCTTCATAGTTTACTTTTCTTTGAAAGATTTGATAGAGAAATTTCACATCTGAATATCGATCTGTTGAAAACATGGATTTCTATACTCAGTTCATCACTAACTCCAGCCTTCAGATTTTTGCAACAATTTAATATACAAAAAGAAAAACACCCAAAAGGGAGTTTAGACTTGTATGAAATAATTTGAATTTTGTTTATCAGAGTCTCTACATCCAATGCCCAGTTTGTATGAGGATATATGGAATGAAAACAGGGAACCAACCGGCTGGGACCATGGATTGGGCAGTTCTTAACAACTCACTTCCTGGTCATCCAAGAACATGCACTATTCAGATCACTTACAAGTAAGTCCTGTAATCTTCCATCGAATTTATTTACTGATAATGTGCTCTGTTACCCTTGATTTGTGTTACTTAATATCAATAATTTCTGTAATTTTCTCTTTTTAATAATCATATAAAAATTTATAGGAAATACAAATTTTTGCTGTAAAATGTTACAGTAGATGAAACATTATGTTATGAAGTAACACTTACTGAAATTTATTTTTATGACAACTATTTAATTAGTAATATTTTGGTTTATATGCTGTTTATCTCTTAAATAGATGTTCTAAAATCAGTATTTGCATAAAGTCATAACTTTGGCATGTAACAACATTGAACAGGAGTCTCTGAATTCCTGGATGATAGTTAGACCTTGGCTATCTGGAGATTGTGTATTTGATTTTATATAATTTTTGGCTGTACTCTCTTAATTTATATTTTCATTTCCTAACACTATTATATATTTAAGGGTTATTTACAAAGCAATTTATTAACTAAGCTATTTTTAGTGAATTTTTGAAGATGTGAAACAATTGTATTTTCCTCTAGCTCAAGTGTATAGAATTGTAAATTTATGGAAAATGAGTTGAGCATTTGTTTCTTAAAGTATAACATCAGGAATTCAAGGGACGGAGCACCCTAATCCAGGCAGACCATACTATGCCGTTGGCTTTCCAAGAGTTTGCTACCTACCTGATACTCCAAAAGGAAGGAAAGTAAGTTGATTTTCATATAATGATCATTGGATATTGTTAGAGAGGAAAAACAAAAAAACTTGTTAATCTTAGATGACTTAAGTTTCAACATCAGATGCGTAGGAACAATAACACACTTATTGCTACATATTCTATGAAGATTTGTTTAAACCTAATTCTTATTGTTATGAGTCATAATTGTTTTTATTTCTCTTTTCGCAACAGTAAATGTTTTTCTAGGTGGTGCTTTGGAGGAAGTTGAAATATTTTCCAAATTTTGTTCTAATGAATGTACAGAAGATATTGCGCTATTAGTTACTGTTCAATGTGGGTTTACCTTTGGCAACCCTGAGTCCTGAGTTTGATTCCCTGTGGGAATATATGCAAATTGAATTAATAAAATTTAAATACTATTATTTGCTCATGATGCATTTGAGAAGCTTTGCTCTCAATATTATAGTTTTAATTTAATTTTGTACTCGAAGAAATATTTTATTATATATAAGATATGAACACAATGAAGTGGTAAATAATTTGCTGATTGAATAATCAACAGCTTATTTAGTATTACAATGACAGGAGTAGATCAGAGCAGTGATGCATTAGAATGAAGAAGGATCACATTGGATGGAAATTATTTGTGCTGATCTCTCTTCTCCTTATTCTGTTTTGTCTATTAATCTCTGATGTTCTAATCTCTATTTTCCCAAGTCATGATGGGTCAGATTCATTTTTTTATAATTTCTAACTGCTTTTTCCATTTTGCATTTTTTATTGCAGACAGAATCTCTTGGCAATTTAGTCCTGGGTAATTTGGTCCTGAGTGATTTTAGTTCTACGGTGATTTAGACCCGTTTTTAGTTGTTTATTGGGGCAATGATGAATTTTATTGCATGGAATGAATAGTTTTATAGAATGCAAAAATTTTGTAGTATTCTTATGAAAAGATAACTGCGTGATGCACTGTGTGCTGAACTCTCTCCCCATTTCTATCTCTATATCTTGAAAACAGTGAAAGCAATCTTTCCCATTCTTTATTACTGATAAATTCAAACTTATTTCCAAATTTCTACACAGCAGTAATACATCTAAAACTAATATAAAAGAAGTCAACATATTCAACCTCCTAATATTTTTGGTGTGGGTTTCTACAAAAAATGTTGTGAACAGAAAAGGTTTACTTACTAATTTGGTACCATTGTTGAGGACTATGAAAGTAATATTATTCAATTCCCTGTGGTAGAAGTTTAGATATAGCGTGCTTTAGCTTTTTCATATGTACATAGATGGCTACAAACCAGCATTCTGTTTCTAGTTGTTTGTTTTTCAAATATTTCACGTAATAGACAGGGATTTACCAAATGTTAATGATTGATATTACGATGTTCATCAAGAATACATTCAATTGCCTCTTCACACTTTTTTATTACTCACATCAAAATATATTTATCAAGCTTTGGAAATATTGGCAAATTGAAAACTTTTGGTAGGTTGAATACAGAATTATATTTTATTTTCATTTTGTGCAAGTTGTTTAAAAGATGTCTGTTTTCAGGTGCTGGGGCTTCTTCAGATAGCCTTTGAGAGGCGGCTAGTGTTCACGGTGGGGCGCTCTGTGACCACCGGAAGGGAAGATGTGGTCACGTGGAATGAGATCCATCACAAAACGGAGGCTGGAAATCATGCTATGGGCCATGGTTATCCTGATCCTGGCTATTTGGACAATGTTCTGCGTGAATTAGCAGCACATGGAGTGTATGCAGAACGCAACCAACTAGGAGAGGAAGAGGAAGGGTGGAGCAACCACTGGGCCAATGATGCTGTGCTCTACCAGGAGGTGTGCTAGCTTTTTGAAGAGACTTTTGTATTCCGTGGAGTTCATTATTTAACATGATTATCCAAGTAGATTTTATAGTGAATTGTTATATCCTGAGGAGATTGGCATGCATCTTTGTTTTTGTGGGCTTGCATTTTATGAGAAATTCAGACGGATAGTCTTTCTTGCCATATTATCAAATCTTATGTTATAAAACAGTAATATTTATGTTAATATTTGAAATGTATATTCTTTCATGTATTTTAGAATTATAATTGGGGAATCTAGCTTCTGCTGTTGCTCTTTCTGGAACATTGCAAATTCATACTGGATATTTGGCATTAATGCTCTTTTAATAATTACTTGAATCGATTACCTCCTTGCTTGAAGGTTAGTACCATATTTACCAGAAAATTAGACAATGAATGAATGAAAGGACATCTGCAGCACATTTGTCAATTTATATTTGTTAAAATTTTAATTTTCATTAAAATCAGTATATTTCTAAATAATGTGACAATTAATGAATTTAAAGTAGACATTAAGTTATATTAACTAAGAGATAATGGTTCCTCATGCGCCGAAAAGTGGCGAATCTATTTCAGCATTGGACCCCCCATGAAGATGGAAGCATTGTTTCCGAAATGTACGTCGGGATTCTGAAGAACTGGGACCTCTAAACGATTATCCATTTCCTGGGAATCGCCCTTAGACGGTCGCTGCGTTCGGCGCTTGGAGAACCTTTATCTCTTAGTTCATTGACCGCCGAGTTCCTTTTTTCTCCTTTCTATTAAGTTATATATTATCAGATTTAAATAGATTGATGTGCAAGAGTGTTTTATAATTGTACGTTGAAATCACTACAGTAACTATTTAAAAATGTAGATTAATTCGTAGATAATGTGGTATAACTTCATTCGGATGAGATTGACATTCGTATCTTTTATGGAAAAAGAATCATTTACATTTTAGGAATGTGTTTTAAAAATTTAACTTTAAAAGGCAATGTTCTAATCAAGATCATTTCTCCTGTTTCAAAAGCAGTCATCATTAGCCAAAAAAATCCCTCTTCTCTTTTCAAGCATTGTTCCTTTTTTATAATCACTGATGAGGTAGTTTTCTTCCATCGCCTAACGTTATTTTAAATTTTTCATTTACCTCTTTCTCCTTGTTTCATTGGTATTTCCTGTCTCACATATAATGTAACTCTCTTGACTTTTCTTTATAATCCATTGTCCTCTTCAGAAGTACCTATGAGTCTTTAACAATGATTTTTTTAAATCAGTTAAATGCTGCACTGAGTTGATAAACTCTTAATTAGATTAATGACGTGAAGTCATCATTCTGTCATTATATATTGAAACAAGGACAATATTTCCTATTAAATTAAGAATGAACCTATAAACAGCAGTCTTATATTTCAGTAGAAGTGCAAAAGTTACTTTCAGAAGAAGTAAACAAAAAAAAGGTGTAGACTATATATACGCAATAACTATGTGGACTATAAGATTGTATATAACAGACAATAAGTGAAAAGAAATTGCTCCTACAACTCAAGAATTTGTGATTTTAAGAAGATCCCCTATTTTACAGAGGGTAGATTTGGTAAAAAATCCCTGTCTTACTTTTGGGTAATAGGAAATTTAGAAAAAGTTGGTTGTTGAAATTATGAAATCTTGTTGGATGAAATACTTCACTTTTTTGAGAAATATAAAGCTTGCAACTTTGTTTAGTTGTTAAATCAATTTGGATTTTTCTTTACAATGATGATCATTATAGAGGATTTTTGTTGACTTGTGAAAATGATGTTCAAAAAACAGCAATTGTGCTTTACTCTCAATATATTTTATATACTCTTTTTTATGTACTATTTTACTGAAAAAGATGATTTATCAAAATAAAAGTGTCTTGAAAGCTTTATTAGGGTACTGTAATATTAAATGTATCTTATGTAAAGGTTATCCTTCATTGCAAAGATCTTCCTCACTCAATCCTAAGTTTTTCATTCAGTTAATTCCAAAGGTGAGTGCTTTCCTAATTCCAAGAGTGGATCATTTCTTTAACTTTTGCCTACAAGGGAGATTTACGAGGTATGTTAAAAAATTTCCCAACCTTTATGTATTACAAAGCAAATAATTTGCTTACAAATTATTGCTTCTTCAAAGTACTCCCCACATCAAAGTATACACTTATCCCAATGGTGTCCCAACTTTTGAAATCACTCTTGGAACGCTTCTTCCGGATTGTTCATAGGCTACTCTGTCAATTTTTTCTATATTTTTCGAATGGAGGCAAATCTCTTTCCTTTGTGCAGGGTTTTTAGCTTGGGGAATTGGAAAAAGACACATAGAGAAGGCAGGACACCAGGCCTGGTGACTAGGGTGGTTGGGAAGCATAGTGGTCTTGCTGTAGGCTAAAAAATCACGAGTTCTGAGAGATGAATGAGCCGGTGTGTTGTCGTGGTGAAGAAACCACTTTCCACTCGTCCAAAGTTCGGGCCGCTTTCGCCTGATCCTCTCTTGGCATCTCATGACTCCCAGGTAGTACTCCGTGTTGACTACCTGGCCTTTATGTAGGTATTTGTGATGCTCAACCCCTTTGCATCGAAAAAAACAGTCAACATCTTCTTGACATTCAAGCAAACTTGTCGAGCTTTTTTGGGGTGTTTCACCAATCCATTGTTATGATTTCACGTTTGTTTTGATATCATATCCAAGACTCATCACTTGTTATGATCCTGGACAAGAAGGTTTCAACCTCTTCAGCTTGATCAAGAAGCTCCTGAGAGACGTGAACTCGATGTTGTATCTGGTCTGCTGTCATCAGGCGAGGCACGAATTTGGCCACGACTCGATGCATTCTCAATTTTTCAGTTAGGATTTCATAGCAGGAACCAATCAGGATTCCACACTTCTGTATGCTCCCTGATAGTCAAACGCCGATTTGCACGAACGAGATCGTTCACTTCTTCGATGTGAGGGTCATCTGTGGACGTTGATGGTCTTCCAGAACGCTCGTTGTCTTTCACTGATTGCCGCCCGTCTTTGAACCATAGAAACCACTCATAACACGCGGTACATTTCATAGCATGCTCACCATAAGCCTTGGTAATCAACTCGAAAGTTTCCGTGATGGATTTGCCGATTTTCACACAGAATTTTACAGAAGAACACTGCTCCATTAAAGAGCTCATTTCTGTGGATCCTATTTTTTGCTGCACTCTACGATCACCCGTTCACATAAAGATCCGTAACTAACCAACAAATCAAGATAGCGACAAAGTAATCGAAGGTGCTTATTTGGGAAGCTTTCGCGGATACAACGCCTACAGGCAGATTAAAACTTAACCAACTGGAGGTACACCATTAAGAAAGTTTGGGAACTTTTTCGACATATAATAATAATAATAATAAACGACTTTATTAGAGGGCGAGATTGAGAAGCCTCTTCTTACTACTCATGGCGTCTACACAGTACGTATTCGGTAACAATTCTTTCTTTGATACTAAAGACCACCTCATCTGCAATCATCTTGATTTTCTTTACTCTATCGCACCGAGAACGGCCTCAAAACAAATTTAAAAATTCGCGCAAAAGATGGCGTCAAACTCAGGACCCTTTCGTGAGTGAGAATTGCATATTAATATTAGATAAGTGCCATTCTGACCTGTTCCAAAGATTCGATTCAATATCTTATCTGGAAGGTCGTCAAACAAGATTCCATTATCCCCGTTTGAAATGCTTAGTGGAAATGACATGTCGCTCTTGCATCGAACTTAAGGACCATTAGAGGAACGATAAAACTCAATTCAAATATCTTGCTAAATTAGTAGTTTTTTGAGCGAAATTTGGATTAATTTGAAGGATTTTTCCAAATTCTTGTTCAATAAGCCGTTTTTTGAGAGAATTTCGGCTTGGTTTAGAAGAGTCTTCAAATATCTAGCTAAATAAGTAGTTTCTTGTGCGCATTTAGGATTAATTTGGAAAATTTTTCTAATATCTTGCTAAATATTCCGTTTTTTGAGCGAATTCTGCTTAATTTGAACAAATTTTAAAATATTTTGCCAAATAATCCTTTTTCAGTGGATTTTGGCTTGATTTGGATGATTTTTCAAATATCTTATTATATAAGTCGTTTTTTGAACGATTTCGGCAGAATATGGAAGATTTTTCCAAAAATTTTGCCAAATAATCCTTTTTTCAGCGGATTCCAGCTTGACTTGAAAGATTACTCAAATATCTTGCTAAATTACTAGTTTTTTGAGCGAAGATTGGCATAATTTTGAAGATTTTTCAAAAACCTTGCTAAAAAAGCCGATTTTTGTGCGTAATACGGCTTAATTTGATAAATTCTTACAAATATCATGCTTAATAACCCCCTTTTTCTAGCGAATTTTGGCTTGATGTAGAAGAGTCTTCAGCTAAATATGTCGGTTTTTGAGCTAGTTTTGCCTTAATTTCGAAGATTTTTTTAATATATAGCCAAATTAATCCTTTTTCTAAGCAAATCTCTGATTCATTTGGAAGATTTTTCAAATATCGCAATAAAATAGTAGTTTTTGAGCGAGTTTCGGCTAAATATGGAAGATTTTTTAAATATCCTACTATGAAAGCCAATTTTTGACGAATGTCGGCTTGGTTGGAAAGATTTAACAAATATCTTACATTGAAAGTAGTTTTCTGCGAATTTCGGCTTAATTTGAAAGATTTTTCTGAATATATTGCTAAATAAACTGTTTTTTGAACGATTGTCGAATAAATTTAAACGATTTTTCAAATATCTTGAAAAATATGCTAGTTTTTGATCGAATTACGGCTGAATTTCAAAGATTTTTCAAATATCTTAGCAAATAAGCCGCTTTTTGAGCGAATTCCGGCCTTATCTGAAAGTTTTATCAAAATATCTTGCTGAATAAGCAGGTTATTGAGCGAATTTCTGCTTAATTTGAACTATTTAAAAAATAATTTTCCTAGTAATCCTTTTTTCAGCGGATTTCGTCGTGATTTGGATGATATTTCAAATACCTTGCAATATAAGTCGTTCCTTGAGCGATTTGGAAGATTATCTTGCTAAAAAAGCCGATCTTCGTGCGTATTACGGCTTAATTTGATACATTTTTACAAATATCTTGCTTATAAGCCACTTTTCAAGCGAATTTTGGCTTGATTTGGAAGATTTTTCTAATATCAAGCCGAATTAATCCTTTTTCTAGGCAAATCTCTTATTCATTTGGAAGATTTTGAAAATATCTTGCTGAAAAATATGCGTTATTTTCGAAAAATCTTGCAAATTAAACCGAAATTCGGTCATAAAACGGCTTAATAAGAAACATGTTCGTGAAATCTTCCAATTTCAGCTAAAATTTGTTCAAAAAACGGCTTATTTTGCAAGATATTAGAAAAATCTTCAATTTAAACCGAAATTCGGTCAAAAAATGGCTTATTTTGTAGCATAATTGAAAATCCTCTAAATTCGGCTAAAATTGGAAGATTTTCGAATATAAGCTAATTCTAAATTCTAATTCTAGCTAAATAAGCTAATTCTTTGCCCGAATTTTGGCTTAAAGTGGAAGATTTTTCGAATATCTTGTTAAATAAGGCGTTTTATTGTTAAATTTCGGCTTAAATTGGAAGATTTGTCAAATATCCTCCTAAATAAGCCGTTTTTTGATGGAATTTCGGCTTAATTTGGAAGATCTTCCAATTTCAGCTAAAATTTGTTCAAAAAACGGCTTATTTTGCAAGATATTAGAAAAATCTTCAATTTAAGCAGACATTCGGTCAAAAAAAGTCTTGATTAACAAGATATTCGAAAAATCTTCCACTTTAAGCCGAAATTCGTTCAAGAAACGGCTTATTTAAAGACATTTTCGAGAAATCTTGCAATTTATGCAAAAATTTGGTCAAAAAAATGCTTATTTAGAAGAATCTCCCAAATTAAACAGAAATCCGGTCATAAAACGGCTTATTTAGCGGAATTTTCGACAAATCTTCCAAATAAAGCCAAAATTTGGTCAAAAAACGAATTATATAGCGATTTTTTCGGTAAATCTTCCAACATAGGCCAAGATTTGGTAAAAAAACGGCTTATTTAGAAAAATTATTGAAAAATCTCCCAAATTAAGCCGAAATTCGGTCATAAAACGACTTATTTCGCAAAATTATCGAAAAATCTTCCAATTTAAGCCAAAACTTCTTCAAAAAACGGCCTATTTAGTAAGTTAATGGAAGAAACTCCCAAATTAAGTTGAAATTCGGTCAAAAAACGGCTTATTTAGCGGAATTTTCGAAAAATCTTCCAAATTAAGCGAAAATTTAGTCAGTAAACAGCTTATATAGAAGGATATTTGAAAAATGATGCAGAATATGCCGAAATTCGGTCAAAAAACAGCGTTTTTAACGACATTTGTGATTAATCTACCAAATTAATACAAAATTTGGTGAAAAAAGGCTTATTTATAAAGATATTTGAAAAATCTCCGAAAGTGAGCCGAAATTCGGTCATGAAACGCCTTATTTAGCACGATATTCGAAAAATCTCCCAAATTAAGCCAATATTTCGTCAAAAAACGACTTATTTAGTAAGATAATGGAAGAATCTCCCAAATTAAGCCTTAATTTGCCCAAAAAAAGCTCATTTACCAAGATATTAAAAATATCTTCCAATTTAAGCCGAAATTCGAACAAAAAATGGCATATTTAGAAGGATATTCGAAAAATCTTCCAAATTAAGATAAAATTTGATGTAATAAACGGCTTTTTTTAAAAGGATAATTGAAAAATCTCCCAAATTAAGCCGAAATTCGGTCATGAAACGGCTTATTCTGCGAAATACTCGAAGAATCTTCCAAATTAAGCCTAAGTTCGGTCAAAAAGCACCTTATTTAGCATGAAATCCGAAAGATCTTCCAAATTAAGCCGAAATTCCATCAAAAAACGGCTTATTTAGGAGGATATTTGACAAATCTTCCAATTTAAGCCGAAATTTAACAATAAAACGCCTTATTTAACAAGATATTCGATGCTATTCTTGCTAAATAAGCCGTTTTTTAAGAGAATTTTGACTCAATATCGGAGATTCTTCCATTATCTTACTAAATAAGCCGTTTTTTGAAGAAATTTTGGCTTAAATTGGAAGATTCCACGAAACTGTTTCTGAATAAATCGTTTCTTGACCAAATTTTCGCTTAATTTGTAAGATTTGTCGAAAATTCTTCCAAATAAGCCATTTTTTGACCCAATTTCAGCTAAATTTGGAAGATTTTACGAAACATTCGCTAAATAAGAAGGCTTTTTTCCTAATTGCGGCTTAATTCGGAAGATTTTTCAAATACCTTGTCCAACAAGCAGTTTTATTATTAAATTTCGGCTTAAATAAGACGTTTTTTGACAGAACTATGGCTTAATATCGGAGATTCTTCCATTATCTTACTAATTAAGCCGTTTTTTGAACAAAATTTGGCTTAAATTGGATGATTTCACGAATATGTTTCTAAATAAGTCGTTTAATGACCGAATTTCGGTTTAATTTATGAGATTTTTCAAATATCCTTATGAATAAGCCGTTTTTTCACTAAATTTTGGATTTATTTCGAAGATTAAGCATAAAAATCGTTAAAAACGCCGTTTTTGACCGAATATCAGCATATTTTGGTTGATTTTTCAAATATCCTTCTAAATAAGCCATTTTTTTGACCGAATTTCAGCTGAATTTGGAAGATTCTTCTATTATTTTACCAAATAAGCCGTTTTTTGAACAGGTTTTGGCATAATTTTCAAGATTGCTCGAAAATTTCTTTAATTAAGCCGTTTTTTGACCGAACTTTTACTTAAGGTGAAGAGTATTCGAATATCTTGTTATGTAAGCCGTTCTTTGACCGAATGTCTGCTTAATTTAGGTGAATTTTCAATTATGCTACAAAATAAGCCATTGTATGACCGAATTTCAGCTTAATTTGGAAGATTTTACGAAACATTCGCTAAATAAGAAGGCTTTTGACCTAATTGCGGCTTAATTCGGAAGATTTCTCAAATACCTTGTTAAATAAGCCGTTTTATTGTGAAATTTCGGCTTAAATTGGAAGATTTTTCTAATATCTTACTAAATTATCCGTTTTTTGAACAAAATTTGGCTTAAATTAGAAGATTTCACGAATATCAATACCGAATTTCTGCTTAATTTGTGAGATTTTTCAATTATCCTACTAAATGTGCCGTTTTTGGACCGAATTTCGGTTTATTTAGCAGATTATTCGAAGAATTTATTTATTGAGACGTTATTTTGACCACATTTCAGGTTAATTTGGTAGTTGCTTCCATTATCTAACTAAATAAGCTGCTTTGAAGAAGTTTTGGCTTATGTTGGAAGATTTTTCGAATATCTTCATAAATAAGTCTTTTTCTGACCAAATTTTCGCTTAATTTGGATGATTCAACGAAAATTCCGCTTAATAAGCCGTCTTTTGGCCGAATTTAAGTTTAATTTGGGAGATTATTCAAATATATTCCTAAATTACCATTTTTTTGACCAAATTTTGGCATAATTTGCAATATTCTTCGAAAATGTCTTTATATAAGCAGTTTTATGACCAAATTTCGGCTTAAATTGGAAGATTTTATAATATCTTGCTATATAAGCCGTTTTTTTACTAAAATTTTTCTTAATGTGGAAGAGTTTTCGAAAATTTCCCTTAAATAAGCCGTTTTTTGATCGAATTTCGCCTTAAATTGGAAGATTTTTCTAATATCTTGCTAAATAAGCCGTTTGTTGACCGCATATTGGCTTAATATCGGAGTTTTCTCCGTTATCTTACTAATTAAGCCGTTTTTTGAACAAAATTTGGCTTAAATTGGATGATTTCACGAATATGTTTCTAAATAAGTCGTTTAATGACCGAATTTCGGTTTAATTTATGAGATTTTTCAAATATCCTTATGAATAAGCCGTTTTTTCACTAAATTTTGGATTTATTTCGAAGATTAAGCATAAAAATCGTTAAAAACGCCGTTTTTGACCGAATATCAGCATATTTTGGTTGATTTTTCAAATATCCTTCTAAATAAGCCATTTTTTTGACCGAATTTCAGCTGAATTTGGAAGATTCTTCTATTATTTTACCAAATAAGCCGTTTTTTGAACAGGTTTTGGCATAATTTTCAAGATTGCTCGAAAATTTCTTTAATTAAGCCGTTTTTTGACCGAACTTTTACTTAAGGTGAAGAGTATTCGAATATCTTGTTATGTAAGCCGTTCTTTGACCGAATGTCTGCTTAATTTAGGTGAATTTTCAATTATGCTACAAAATAAGCCATTGTATGACCGAATTTCAGCTTAATTTGGAAGATTTTACGAAACATTCGCTAAATAAGAAGGCTTTTGACCTAATTGCGGCTTAATTCGGAAGATTTCTCAAATACCTTGTTAAATAAGCCGTTTTATTGTGAAATTTCGGCTTAAATTGGAAGATTTTTCTAATATCTTACTAAATTATCCGTTTTTTGAACAAAATTTGGCTTAAATTAGAAGATTTCACGAATATCAATACCGAATTTCTGCTTAATTTGTGAGATTTTTCAATTATCCTACTAAATGTGCCGTTTTTGGACCGAATTTCGGTTTATTTAGCAGATTATTCGAAGAATTTATTTATTGAGACGTTATTTTGACCACATTTCAGGTTAATTTGGTAGTTGCTTCCATTATCTAACTAAATAAGCTGCTTTGAAGAAGTTTTGGCTTATGTTGGAAGATTTTTCGAATATCTTCATAAATAAGTCTTTTTCTGACCAAATTTTCGCTTAATTTGGATGATTCAACGAAAATTCCGCTTAATAAGCCGTCTTTTGGCCGAATTTAAGTTTAATTTGGGAGATTATTCAAATATATTCCTAAATTACCATTTTTTTGACCAAATTTTGGCATAATTTGCAATATTCTTCGAAAATGTCTTTATATAAGCAGTTTTATGACCAAATTTCGGCTTAAATTGGAAGATTTTATAATATCTTGCTATATAAGCCGTTTTTTTACTAAAATTTTTCTTAATGTGGAAGAGTTTTCGAAAATTTCCCTTAAATAAGCCGTTTTTTGATCGAATTTCGCCTTAAATTGGAAGATTTTTCTAATATCTTGCTAAATAAGCCGTTTGTTGACCGCATATTGGCTTAATATCGGAGTTTTCTCCGTTATCTTACTAATTAAGCCGTTTTTTGAACAAAATTTGGCTTAAATTGGATGATTTCACGAATATGTTTCTAAATAAGTCGTTTAATGACCGAATTTCGGTTTAATTTATGAGATTTTTCAAATATCCTTATGAATAAGCCGTTTTTTCACTAAATTTTGGATTTATTTCGAAGATTAAGCATAAAAATCGTTAAAAACGCCGTTTTTGACCGAATATCAGCATATTTTGGTTGATTTTTCAAATATCCTTCTAAATAAGCCATTTTTTTGACCGAATTTCAGCTGAATTTGGAAGATTCTTCTATTATTTTACCAAATAAGCCGTTTTTTGAACAGGTTTTGGCATAATTTTCAAGATTGCTCGAAAATTTCTTTAATTAAGCCGTTTTTTGACCGAACTTTTACTTAAGGTGAAGAGTATTCGAATATCTTGTTATGTAAGCCGTTCTTTGACCGAATGTCTGCTTAATTTAGGTGAATTTTCAATTATGCTACAAAATAAGCCATTGTATGACCGAATTTCAGCTTAATTTGGAAGATTTTACGAAACATTCGCTAAATAAGAAGGCTTTTGACCTAATTTCGGCTTAATTCGGAAGATTTCTCAAATACCTTGTTAAATAAGCCGTTTTATTGTGAAATTTCGGCTTAAATTGGAAGATTTTTCTAATATCTTACTAAATTATCCGTTTTTTGAACAAAATTTGGCTTAAATTAGAAGATTTCACGAATATCAATACCGAATTTCTGCTTAATTTGTGAGATTTTTCAATTATCCTACTAAATGTGCCGTTTTTGGACCGAATTTCGGTTTATTTAGCAGATTATTCGAAGAATTTATTTATTGAGACGTTATTTTGACCACATTTCAGGTTAATTTGGTAGTTGCTTCCATTATCTAACTAAATAAGCTGCTTTGAAGAAGTTTTGGCTTATGTTGGAAGATTTTTCGAATATCTTCATAAATAAGTCTTTTTCTGACCAAATTTTCGCTTAATTTGGATGATTCAACGAAAATTCCGCTTAATAAGCCGTCTTTTGGCCGAATTTAAGTTTAATTTGGGAGATTATTCAAATATATTCCTAAATTACCATTTTTTTGACCAAATTTTGGCATAATTTGCAATATTCTTCGAAAATGTCTTTATATAAGCAGTTTTATGACCAAATTTCGGCTTAAATTGGAAGATTTTATAATATCTTGCTATATAAGCCGTTTTTTTACTAAAATTTTTCTTAATGTGGAAGAGTTTTCGAAAATTTCCCTTAAATAAGCCGTTTTTTGATCGAATTTCGCCTTAAATTGGAAGATTTTTCTAATATCTTGCTAAATAAGCCGTTTGTTGACCGCATATTGGCTTAATATCGGAGTTTTCTCCGTTATCTTACTAATTAAGCCGTTTTTTGAACAAAATTTGGCTTAAATTGGATGATTTCACGAATATGTTTCTAAATAAGTCGTTTAATGACCGAATTTCGGTTTAATTTATGAGATTTTTCAAATATCCTTATGAATAAGCCGTTTTTTCACTAAATTTTGGATTTATTTCGAAGATTAAGCATAAAAATCGTTAAAAACGCCGTTTTTGACCGAATATCAGCATATTTTGGTTGATTTTTCAAATATCCTTCTAAATAAGCCATTTTTTTGACCGAATTTCAGCTGAATTTGGAAGATTCTTCTATTATTTTACCAAATAAGCCGTTTTTTGAACAGGTTTTGGCATAATTTTCAAGATTGCTCGAAAATTTCTTTAATTAAGCCGTTTTTTGACCGAACTTTTACTTAAGGTGAAGAGTATTCGAATATCTTGTTATGTAAGCCGTTCTTTGACCGAATGTCTGCTTAATTTAGGTGAATTTTCAATTATGCTACAAAATAAGCCATTGTATGACCGAATTTCAGCTTAATTTGGAAGATTTTACGAAACATTCGCTAAATAAGAAGGCTTTTGACCTAATTTCGGCTTAATTCGGAAGATTTCTCAAATACCTTGTTAAATAAGCCGTTTTATTGTGAAATTTCGGCTTAAATTGGAAGATTTTTCTAATATCTTACTAAATTATCCGTTTTTTGAACAAAATTTGGCTTAAATTAGAAGATTTCACGAATATCAATACCGAATTTCTGCTTAATTTGTGAGATTTTTCAATTATCCTACTAAATGTGCCGTTTTTGGACCGAATTTCGGTTTATTTAGCAGATTATTCGAAGAATTTATTTATTGAGACGTTATTTTGACCACATTTCAGGTTAATTTGGTAGTTGCTTCCATTATCTAACTAAATAAGCTGCTTTGAAGAAGTTTTGGCTTATGTTGGAAGATTTTTCGAATATCTTCATAAATAAGTCTTTTTCTGACCAAATTTTCGCTTAATTTGGATGATTCAACGAAAATTCCGCTTAATAAGCCGTCTTTTGGCCGAATTTAAGTTTAATTTGGGAGATTATTCAAATATATTCCTAAATTACCATTTTTTTGACCAAATTTTGGCATAATTTGCAATATTCTTCGAAAATGTCTTTATATAAGCAGTTTTATGACCAAATTTCGGCTTAAATTGGAAGATTTTATAATATCTTGCTATATAAGCCGTTTTTTTACTAAAATTTTTCTTAATGTGGAAGAGTTTTCGAAAATTTCCCTTAAATAAGCCGTTTTTTGATCGAATTTCGCCTTAAATTGGAAGATTTTTCTAATATCTTGCTAAATAAGCCGTTTGTTGACCGCATATTGGCTTAATATCGGAGTTTTCTCCGTTATCTTACTAATTAAGCCGTTTTTTGAACAAAATTTGGCTTAAATTGGATGATTTCACGAATATGTTTCTAAATAAGTCGTTTAATGACCGAATTTCGGTTTAATTTATGAGATTTTTCAAATATCCTTATGAATAAGCCGTTTTTTCACTAAATTTTGGATTTATTTCGAAGATTAAGCATAAAAATCGTTAAAAACGCCGTTTTTGACCGAATATCAGCATATTTTGGTTGATTTTTCAAATATCCTTCTAAATAAGCCATTTTTTTGACCGAATTTCAGCTGAATTTGGAAGATTCTTCTATTATTTTACCAAATAAGCCGTTTTTTGAACAGGTTTTGGCATAATTTTCAAGATTGCTCGAAAATTTCTTTAATTAAGCCGTTTTTTGACCGAACTTTTACTTAAGGTGAAGAGTATTCGAATATCTTGTTATGTAAGCCGTTCTTTGACCGAATGTCTGCTTAATTTAGGTGAATTTTCAATTATGCTACAAAATAAGCCATTGTATGACCGAATTTCAGCTTAATTTGGAAGATTTTACGAAACATTCGCTAAATAAGAAGGCTTTTGACCTAATTGCGGCTTAATTCGGAAGATTTCTCAAATACCTTGTTAAATAAGCCGTTTTATTGTGAAATTTCGGCTTAAATTGGAAGATTTTTCTAATATCTTACTAAATTATCCGTTTTTTGAACAAAATTTGGCTTAAATTAGAAGATTTCACGAATATCAATACCGAATTTCTGCTTAATTTGTGAGATTTTTCAATTATCCTACTAAATGTGCCGTTTTTGGACCGAATTTCGGTTTATTTAGCAGATTATTCGAAGAATTTATTTATTGAGACGTTATTTTGACCACATTTCAGGTTAATTTGGTAGTTGCTTCCATTATCTAACTAAATAAGCTGCTTTGAAGAAGTTTTGGCTTATGTTGGAAGATTTTTCGAATATCTTCATAAATAAGTCTTTTTCTGACCAAATTTTCGCTTAATTTGGATGATTCAACGAAAATTCCGCTTAATAAGCCGTCTTTTGGCCGAATTTAAGTTTAATTTGGGAGATTATTCAAATATATTCCTAAATTACCATTTTTTTGACCAAATTTTGGCATAATTTGCAATATTCTTCGAAAATGTCTTTATATAAGCAGTTTTATGACCAAATTTCGGCTTAAATTGGAAGATTTTATAATATCTTGCTATATAAGCCGTTTTTTTACTAAAATTTTTCTTAATGTGGAAGAGTTTTCGAAAATTTCCCTTAAATAAGCCGTTTTTTGATCGAATTTCGCCTTAAATTGGAAGATTTTTCTAATATCTTGCTAAATAAGCCGTTTGTTGACCGCATATTGGCTTAATATCGGAGTTTTCTCCGTTATCTTACTAATTAAGCCGTTTTTTGAACAAAATTTGGCTTAAATTGGATGATTTCACGAATATGTTTCTAAATAAGTCGTTTAATGACCGAATTTCGGTTTAATTTATGAGATTTTTCAAATATCCTTATGAATAAGCCGTTTTTTCACTAAATTTTGGATTTATTTCGAAGATTAAGCATAAAAATCGTTAAAAACGCCGTTTTTGACCGAATATCAGCATATTTTGGTTGATTTTTCAAATATCCTTCTAAATAAGCCATTTTTTTGACCGAATTTCAGCTGAATTTGGAAGATTCTTCTATTATTTTACCAAATAAGCCGTTTTTTGAACAGGTTTTGGCATAATTTTCAAGATTGCTCGAAAATTTCTTTAATTAAGCCGTTTTTTGACCGAACTTTTACTTAAGGTGAAGAGTATTCGAATATCTTGTTATGTAAGCCGTTCTTTGACCGAATGTCTGCTTAATTTAGGTGAATTTTCAATTATGCTACAAAATAAGCCATTGTATGACCGAATTTCAGCTTAATTTGGAAGATTTTACGAAACATTCGCTAAATAAGAAGGCTTTTGACCTAATTGCGGCTTAATTCGGAAGATTTCTCAAATACCTTGTTAAATAAGCCGTTTTATTGTGAAATTTCGGCTTAAATTGGAAGATTTTTCTAATATCTTACTAAATTATCCGTTTTTTGAACAAAATTTGGCTTAAATTAGAAGATTTCACGAATATCAATACCGAATTTCTGCTTAATTTGTGAGATTTTTCAATTATCCTACTAAATGTGCCGTTTTTGGACCGAATTTCGGTTTATTTAGCAGATTATTCGAAGAATTTATTTATTGAGACGTTATTTTGACCACATTTCAGGTTAATTTGGTAGTTGCTTCCATTATCTAACTAAATAAGCTGCTTTGAAGAAGTTTTGGCTTATGTTGGAAGATTTTTCGAATATCTTCATAAATAAGTCTTTTTCTGACCAAATTTTCGCTTAATTTGGATGATTCAACGAAAATTCCGCTTAATAAGCCGTCTTTTGGCCGAATTTAAGTTTAATTTGGGAGATTATTCAAATATATTCCTAAATTACCATTTTTTTGACCAAATTTTGGCATAATTTGCAATATTCTTCGAAAATGTCTTTATATAAGCAGTTTTATGACCAAATTTCGGCTTAAATTGGAAGATTTTATAATATCTTGCTATATAAGCCGTTTTTTTACTAAAATTTTTCTTAATGTGGAAGAGTTTTCGAAAATTTCCCTTAAATAAGCCGTTTTTTGATCGAATTTCGCCTTAAATTGGAAGATTTTTCTAATATCTTGCTAAATAAGCCGTTTGTTGACCGCATATTGGCTTAATATCGGAGTTTTCTCCGTTATCTTACTAATTAAGCCGTTTTTTGAACAAAATTTGGCTTAAATTGGATGATTTCACGAATATGTTTCTAAATAAGTCGTTTAATGACCGAATTTCGGTTTAATTTATGAGATTTTTCAAATATCCTTATGAATAAGCCGTTTTTTCACTAAATTTTGGATTTATTTCGAAGATTAAGCATAAAAATCGTTAAAAACGCCGTTTTTGACCGAATATCAGCATATTTTGGTTGATTTTTCAAATATCCTTCTAAATAAGCCATTTTTTTGACCGAATTTCAGCTGAATTTGGAAGATTCTTCTATTATTTTACCAAATAAGCCGTTTTTTGAACAGGTTTTGGCATAATTTTCAAGATTGCTCGAAAATTTCTTTAATTAAGCCGTTTTTTGACCGAACTTTTACTTAAGGTGAAGAGTATTCGAATATCTTGTTATGTAAGCCGTTCTTTGACCGAATGTCTGCTTAATTTAGGTGAATTTTCAATTATGCTACAAAATAAGCCATTGTATGACCGAATTTCAGCTTAATTTGGAAGATTTTACGAAACATTCGCTAAATAAGAAGGCTTTTGACCTAATTTCGGCTTAATTCGGAAGATTTCTCAAATACCTTGTTAAATAAGCCGTTTTATTGTGAAATTTCGGCTTAAATTGGAAGATTTTTCTAATATCTTACTAAATTATCCGTTTTTTGAACAAAATTTGGCTTAAATTAGAAGATTTCACGAATATCAATACCGAATTTCTGCTTAATTTGTGAGATTTTTCAATTATCCTACTAAATGTGCCGTTTTTGGACCGAATTTCGGTTTATTTAGCAGATTATTCGAAGAATTTATTTATTGAGACGTTATTTTGACCACATTTCAGGTTAATTTGGTAGTTGCTTCCATTATCTAACTAAATAAGCTGCTTTGAAGAAGTTTTGGCTTATGTTGGAAGATTTTTCGAATATCTTCATAAATAAGTCTTTTTCTGACCAAATTTTCGCTTAATTTGGATGATTCAACGAAAATTCCGCTTAATAAGCCGTCTTTTGGCCGAATTTAAGTTTAATTTGGGAGATTATTCAAATATATTCCTAAATTACCATTTTTTTGACCAAATTTTGGCATAATTTGCAATATTCTTCGAAAATGTCTTTATATAAGCAGTTTTATGACCAAATTTCGGCTTAAATTGGAAGATTTTATAATATCTTGCTATATAAGCCGTTTTTTTACTAAAATTTTTCTTAATGTGGAAGAGTTTTCGAAAATTTCCCTTAAATAAGCCGTTTTTTGATCGAATTTCGCCTTAAATTGGAAGATTTTTCTAATATCTTGCTAAATAAGCCGTTTGTTGACCGCATATTGGCTTAATATCGGAGTTTTCTCCGTTATCTTACTAATTAAGCCGTTTTTTGAACAAAATTTGGCTTAAATTGGATGATTTCACGAATATGTTTCTAAATAAGTCGTTTAATGACCGAATTTCGGTTTAATTTATGAGATTTTTCAAATATCCTTATGAATAAGCCGTTTTTTCACTAAATTTTGGATTTATTTCGAAGATTAAGCATAAAAATCGTTAAAAACGCCGTTTTTGACCGAATATCAGCATATTTTGGTTGATTTTTCAAATATCCTTCTAAATAAGCCATTTTTTTGACCGAATTTCAGCTGAATTTGGAAGATTCTTCTATTATTTTACCAAATAAGCCGTTTTTTGAACAGGTTTTGGCATAATTTTCAAGATTGCTCGAAAATTTCTTTAATTAAGCCGTTTTTTGACCGAACTTTTACTTAAGGTGAAGAGTATTCGAATATCTTGTTATGTAAGCCGTTCTTTGACCGAATGTCTGCTTAATTTAGGTGAATTTTCAATTATGCTACAAAATAAGCCATTGTATGACCGAATTTCAGCTTAATTTGGAAGATTTTACGAAACATTCGCTAAATAAGAAGGCTTTTGACCTAATTGCGGCTTAATTCGGAAGATTTCTCAAATACCTTGTTAAATAAGCCGTTTTATTGTGAAATTTCGGCTTAAATTGGAAGATTTTTCTAATATCTTACTAAATTATCCGTTTTTTGAACAAAATTTGGCTTAAATTAGAAGATTTCACGAATATCAATACCGAATTTCTGCTTAATTTGTGAGATTTTTCAATTATCCTACTAAATGTGCCGTTTTTGGACCGAATTTCGGTTTATTTAGCAGATTATTCGAAGAATTTATTTATTGAGACGTTATTTTGACCACATTTCAGGTTAATTTGGTAGTTGCTTCCATTATCTAACTAAATAAGCTGCTTTGAAGAAGTTTTGGCTTATGTTGGAAGATTTTTCGAATATCTTCATAAATAAGTCTTTTTCTGACCAAATTTTCGCTTAATTTGGATGATTCAACGAAAATTCCGCTTAATAAGCCGTCTTTTGGCCGAATTTAAGTTTAATTTGGGAGATTATTCAAATATATTCCTAAATTACCATTTTTTTGACCAAATTTTGGCATAATTTGCAATATTCTTCGAAAATGTCTTTATATAAGCAGTTTTATGACCAAATTTCGGCTTAAATTGGAAGATTTTATAATATCTTGCTATATAAGCCGTTTTTTTACTAAAATTTTTCTTAATGTGGAAGAGTTTTCGAAAATTTCCCTTAAATAAGCCGTTTTTTGATCGAATTTCGCCTTAAATTGGAAGATTTTTCTAATATCTTGCTAAATAAGCCGTTTGTTGACCGCATATTGGCTTAATATCGGAGTTTTCTCCGTTATCTTACTAATTAAGCCGTTTTTTGAACAAAATTTGGCTTAAATTGGATGATTTCACGAATATGTTTCTAAATAAGTCGTTTAATGACCGAATTTCGGTTTAATTTATGAGATTTTTCAAATATCCTTATGAATAAGCCGTTTTTTCACTAAATTTTGGATTTATTTCGAAGATTAAGCATAAAAATCGTTAAAAACGCCGTTTTTGACCGAATATCAGCATATTTTGGTTGATTTTTCAAATATCCTTCTAAATAAGCCATTTTTTTGACCGAATTTCAGCTGAATTTGGAAGATTCTTCTATTATTTTACCAAATAAGCCGTTTTTTGAACAGGTTTTGGCATAATTTTCAAGATTGCTCGAAAATTTCTTTAATTAAGCCGTTTTTTGACCGAACTTTTACTTAAGGTGAAGAGTATTCGAATATCTTGTTATGTAAGCCGTTCTTTGACCGAATGTCTGCTTAATTTAGGTGAATTTTCAATTATGCTACAAAATAAGCCATTGTATGACCGAATTTCAGCTTAATTTGGAAGATTTTACGAAACATTCGCTAAATAAGAAGGCTTTTGACCTAATTTCGGCTTAATTCGGAAGATTTCTCAAATACCTTGTTAAATAAGCCGTTTTATTGTGAAATTTCGGCTTAAATTGGAAGATTTTTCTAATATCTTACTAAATTATCCGTTTTTTGAACAAAATTTGGCTTAAATTAGAAGATTTCACGAATATCAATACCGAATTTCTGCTTAATTTGTGAGATTTTTCAATTATCCTACTAAATGTGCCGTTTTTGGACCGAATTTCGGTTTATTTAGCAGATTATTCGAAGAATTTATTTATTGAGACGTTATTTTGACCACATTTCAGGTTAATTTGGTAGTTGCTTCCATTATCTAACTAAATAAGCTGCTTTGAAGAAGTTTTGGCTTATGTTGGAAGATTTTTCGAATATCTTCATAAATAAGTCTTTTTCTGACCAAATTTTCGCTTAATTTGGATGATTCAACGAAAATTCCGCTTAATAAGCCGTCTTTTGGCCGAATTTAAGTTTAATTTGGGAGATTATTCAAATATATTCCTAAATTACCATTTTTTTGACCAAATTTTGGCATAATTTGCAATATTCTTCGAAAATGTCTTTATATAACCAGTTTTATGACCAAATTTCGGCTTAAATTGGAAGATTTTATAATATCTTGCTATATAAGCCGTTTTTTTACTAAAATTTTTCTTAATGTGGAAGAGTTTTCGAAAATTTCCCTTAAATAAGCCGTTTTTTGATCGAATTTCGCCTTAAATTGGAAGATTTTTCTAATATCTTGCTAAATAAGCCGTTTGTTGACCGCATATTGGCTTAATATCGGAGTTTTCTCCGTTATCTTACTAATTAAGCCGTTTTTTGAACAAAATTTGGCTTAAATTGGATGATTTCACGAATATGTTTCTAAATAAGTCGTTTAATGACCGAATTTCGGTTTAATTTATGAGATTTTTCAAATATCCTTATGAATAAGCCGTTTTTTCACTAAATTTTGGATTTATTTCGAAGATTAAGCATAAAAATCGTTAAAAACGCCGTTTTTGACCGAATATCAGCATATTTTGGTTGATTTTTCAAATATCCTTCTAAATAAGCCATTTTTTTGACCGAATTTCAGCTGAATTTGGAAGATTCTTCTATTATTTTACCAAATAAGCCGTTTTTTGAACAGGTTTTGGCATAATTTTCAAGATTGCTCGAAAATTTCTTTAATTAAGCCGTTTTTTGACCGAACTTTTACTTAAGGTGAAGAGTATTCGAATATCTTGTTATGTAAGCCGTTCTTTGACCGAATGTCTGCTTAATTTAGGTGAATTTTCAATTATGCTACAAAATAAGCCATTGTATGACCGAATTTCAGCTTAATTTGGAAGATTTTACGAAACATTCGCTAAATAAGAAGGCTTTTGACCTAATTTCGGCTTAATTCGGAAGATTTCTCAAATACCTTGTTAAATAAGCCGTTTTATTGTGAAATTTCGGCTTAAATTGGAAGATTTTTCTAATATCTTACTAAATTATCCGTTTTTTGAACAAAATTTGGCTTAAATTAGAAGATTTCACGAATATCAATACCGAATTTCTGCTTAATTTGTGAGATTTTTCAATTATCCTACTAAATGTGCCGTTTTTGGACCGAATTTCGGTTTATTTAGCAGATTATTCGAAGAATTTATTTATTGAGACGTTATTTTGACCACATTTCAGGTTAATTTGGTAGTTGCTTCCATTATCTAACTAAATAAGCTGCTTTGAAGAAGTTTTGGCTTATGTTGGAAGATTTTTCGAATATCTTCATAAATAAGTCTTTTTCTGACCAAATTTTCGCTTAATTTGGATGATTCAACGAAAATTCCGCTTAATAAGCCGTCTTTTGGCCGAATTTAAGTTTAATTTGGGAGATTATTCAAATATATTCCTAAATTACCATTTTTTTGACCAAATTTTGGCATAATTTGCAATATTCTTCGAAAATGTCTTTATATAAGCAGTTTTATGACCAAATTTCGGCTTAAATTGGAAGATTTTATAATATCTTGCTATATAAGCCGTTTTTTTACTAAAATTTTTCTTAATGTGGAAGAGTTTTCGAAAATTTCCCTTAAATAAGCCGTTTTTTGATCGAATTTCGCCTTAAATTGGAAGATTTTTCTAATATCTTGCTAAATAAGCCGTTTGTTGACCGCATATTGGCTTAATATCGGAGTTTTCTCCATTATCTTACTAAATAAGCCGTTTTTTGAACAAATTTGGCTTAAATATGAAGATTTTACAAATATTCTTCTAAATAAGTCGTTTCCAGACCGAATTTCGTCTTAATTTGGCAGTTTTTCAAATATCTTTCTAAATAAGCCGTTTGTTGACCAAATCTTGGATTATGTTGGAAGATTTTTCGAAAATTTCGGTAAATAAGCAGTTTTTTGACCGAATTCTT
This sequence comes from Pachydiplax longipennis, assembly GCA_036926295.1. Classification (NCBI taxonomy): domain Eukaryota; kingdom Metazoa; phylum Arthropoda; class Insecta; order Odonata; family Libellulidae; genus Pachydiplax; species Pachydiplax longipennis. Next base: position 72,204,207 of record JAVFKF010000015.1, read on the forward strand.
GCTTAATTTCGGAGATTTTGCAATTAGTCTTTTAAATAAGCCGTTTTTTGAACAAATTTTGGCTTAAATTGGATGATTTTACGAATTTCCTTCAAAATTAGTCGTTTCTAGTCCGAATTTCGGCTTAATTTGGGAGATTTTTAAAAAATTTCGCAAAATAAGCCGTTTTTGGAGCGAATACGGCTTAAATCGAATCATTTATCCAAATTTCTTCCTAAAACAAACGTTTTCTGAGCAAATTTCAGCTTGACTTAGAAGATTCCTCAAATATCTTGCTAAATAAGTCGTTTTTTAATGGAATTTAGCCTTAATATGGAGGATTATTCAATTTTATTACTATGATAACCGTTTTTGAGCGTAATACGCCTAATAAGAAAGATTTTTCGAATATCTTGCTAAATAAGTTGATTTATTGACCGAATGTCGGCTTCATTTGGAAGTTTTTTCAAAAATTTCGTAAAATAAGCCGTTTTTTGACCGAATTTCTGCTTAATTTGGGAGATTTTTCAATTATCCTACTATATAAGCCGTTTTTTGACAAAATTTTTTCTTGATTTGAGAGATTTGAGAGAGTCCAAGTATGCTTCTAAATAAGCAGTTTTTTCAACAAATTTTGGCTGAATTGTAAGATTTTTCGAATATCTTGCTAAATAAGGCGTTTCTTGATCGAATTTCGGCTTAATTTGGAATATTTTCCAAATATCCTTCCAAATAAGCCGTTTTATGACCAAATCTTGGCTTATTTTGGAAGATGTTTCGAAAATTTTGCTAAATAAGGCGTTTTTTGAGCGAATTACGGCTTAATTCGAAACATTTTTCCAAATATCTTCCTAAAAAAATCGTTTTCTGAGCGAATTTCAGCTTGATTTAGAAGAGTCTTCAAATACCTAGCTAAATAAGTAAACTCTTGAGTGCATTTTGGATGAATTTGGAACATTTTTTTATATCTTGCCGAATTAATCCCTTTCTAAGCAAATCTCTGATTCACGTGGAAAATTTCACAAATATCTTGATAAATAAGCCGTTTTTTGAGTGAACATCGGCTGGATTTAGAAAATTCTTGAAATATCTTGCTAAAGAAGCCGTTTTTTGAGCGATTTTCGAATAAATTTAAACGATTTTCAAATATCTTGAAAAATATGCTGTTTTTTGAGCGAATGATGGCTTAATGTCAAGGATTTTTCAAATATCTTGGCAACTTAGTCGATTTTTTAGCGATTATCGGCCTTATCTGAAAGATTTTTCAAAATATCTTGCTAAATAAGCTGTTTATTGAGCTAATTTTGCTTAATTTGAACGATTTTTAAAATATTTTGCCTTATAATCCTTTTTCGGCGGATTTCGGCCTTATTTGGATGATTTTTTTAAATATCTTGCTATATATGTCGTTTTTTGAGCAAATTTCCACATAATATGGAATATTTCTCCAAATATCCTGCTAAATAAGCCCTTTTTTGAGCGAATTTCGAATAAATTTAAACTATTATTCGAATATCTTGCCGAAAACCGTTTTTTGAGCGAAGGTCTGCTGAATTTGAAAATTTTTAAATATCTTACTATGAAAGCCGTTTTTCTGCAAATTTCGGCTTAATTTAAAAGATTTTTACAAATATCTAGCTAAAAAGCCGTTTTTCGAGCAAATTTTGGCTTGATATAGAAGGTTTTTCAAATATCTAGCTAAGTAAGTCTTTTTTTGGGCGAATTTCAGCTTCACTTAGATAATTCTTGAATTACCTTGCTAAATTAGCCCTTTCTAATAGAGTTACAGCTTTATTTCGAAGATTAGTCAAATATCTTGCAAAATAAGCCGTTTCTTTCGCGAATTCTGGCTTGATTTGGAAGATTTTTCAAATGTCTTGCTAAATATGTCATTATTTGAGCGACTTACGACCTAATTTGGAAACCTTTTCAAATATCTTGATAAATAAGCCTAGTTTTGAACAAATTTCGCCTTAATTTTGAGGATATCTCAAATACCTTGCCAAGAAAGCCGTTTTTTGAGCGAATTTTGTTTTCATTTGAAAGATTTTGCAAATATCTAAGCGGTAAGCGATAATAAGCAGTTTTATGGTCATACTACGGCTTAATTATGTTGTTTTCTCAAATAATCCTTTTTTCAGCAGGTGAACCTAATGAAAGAATGTTTTCTAACCCCTTTGTCACCATTCCGGGTTTTATCTTTCCAGCTTATCGGTAAAGCATTAAAAAAAATTCAAAAACTGCAGTAATTGATTTCTTATGGAATAATTTCGAACCCACCTGGGTTGAACTCACGGTCATTTGGCAACATTTCTTCTATAAGAACCATAGAAGACTACCTCAACTTTAACCTCCGAGATTTCGGTTTCTCTATGTTACAGATAAGTGCCTCAAAATAATTTTCAAAAATCCGTGCAATGTATTCTTATGGGAAAATTGCGATTTTTGGGACATTCTGGTATCGAACCCATGATAGCTAGCGTCGATGTCTGAATTATTCTGGCATCTACAGTGTGGGGCCTATACGTCGAAAAAATCTGACGTCGACGGCGCTCGTGGAACATGGTCAGAATTCGTATCCCCTGTATATATCTATCTTATATCTATATATACGAGTAAAAGTTACTTGCATACTGCAAGCTAATTGGTAAAAATTTACTATAAGTTCCCCTTATGGGTATCATCAAATCATGAAACAGAAAGAAACATTTTTCATTGTTGTTAGTATTGGATTAATTATTTTCCTAATTTCTTTCCAATTCATACCTTAAAAATACACCTTTAATTACATTTTATCAGTTATTTATAGACCGGTCTCACATCGCAATACAAACAGTTATTAAGAAAACTTCTTTTCTTACAAAAAGAAGAAAAATAACTCTGAGTCTATTCCTATGCAAAATGATGCCAAACAAGAAAGGGAAGTCAAATATTACAACAGTTCTTTCAACATCCTCAAGTTAATTTGAGCAAAGGATGGCCATTCATCATGGGGAGAACTATCATCTACTAATTCATCAGCAACATAACTACTGCCTTCGTTAATCATCCTTAAGTCACTCAGTACTTTGTTGGTTGACTCCACAAATTCCTTCCACTCTTCCCCCAATTGCTCATCTTGCATACCTGAGATCGCCTCCAAACATGCATGAGAAGCTCTCAATCCTTTCTCAAGCTTAGCTTTCATGAACTTAGCCTGAAGCAATTTCTTTTCCAAATCTTTCATTTCTGCCTGGATTTGCTCAACATATTCCTTGGAGTATTGTTCAACCTGTGGTTTGTCATCGGGTAGAAGAACGTGACTTGGTATTCCAATAAATGCGCCTTCCAGTTTGTCCTCGATAGAAGAAACCCATTCATCAGCTTTGTGTGCGAACTCTTCGACCAGATTGTTAGAGGCTGACTGTATAACTTCAGTCTTGGTTGAGTATTTACCAGTTAGACTATTCTTCATCTTTTCCACCGCATCTTCGATGATGGACATCTCCATTTCTTTCAATTCATTTTTAAAAATTGATGACGTAAATTGAAAATGTTGGTACTGATATTCTTCTTTTCTCTTATCCTGCAAGAATTCTTCTCTGATATCCATTTCTTGGGCAAGAATAAAAACTTTTACCCAACTTTATTCCCCAAAATAACCCACCGATTCAAACCAAAAAGTTACCCATACAATCTGTACTATCCGTACATGAAAGATACAAACGACTCAAATCATTCAAATGGATTCAAACCAATTCAAACAACGGTCCTGAGTTCGACGCTGGGCGGTCTTTTGCGCGAATTTTTGCAATCTGCTTTGAGGCCGTTCTCGATGAGATAGAGCAATCAAAATTACAGTCTTTGCAGATGACATGGTCTTACATAGTACTTTAGGAAGAAATGTTACCAATGGCCGTATGTTCGACGCCAGGTGGGTCCGAAATGATTCCTTAAGAAATGCATTGGTGAAATTTTGGACGATTTTTTTAAATGCCTTCCCGATAAGCTTTAAAAATAAAACCCGGAATGGTGACAGAGGCGTTTGAGAAGATTCTTTCATGACGTCCACTGCTTCTCTAGTGGTCCTTGGTTCGATGCTAGAGCGTCATTCCGATTCTACCATGCATTTCAAGCGGGAAGAACGGAATCTCATTTTAGGACCTTCCCGATAAGATGCTGAATTGAAAATTTGAAACACGTGAGAGAGCCACTTATCTAACATTTCCATGCCATTGTCTCTCACGAACGGGTCCTGTGTTCGACGCCAGGCGGTCATTTACACTATTTTTATAAAAATTGTTTTGAGGCGTTTCTCTTTGCACTATTCAAAATCACAGCGTTTGCGTTTGAAGTACTTTTCTATAGAACCAGTGGAAGAAAGGTTACCTTTGACCGTGAGTTCGATGCCAGATGGATGAAAATTTCTCACGTAAGAAATGCATTGCGGCAATTTTTAAGAAATTTGCTGGATAAGCTTCGAAAATGATACCCATAAGGAGAACTTATTGTTAAATCTGCACCAATTAGCTTGCAGTATGCAAGCAACTTTTACTCGTGTATATATATATATATATATATATATATATATATATATATATATATATATATATATATATATATATATATATATATATACACACACACACACACGTGTAAAAGTTGCTTGCATACTGCAAGCTATCAGTTTAATGCAGTACCGTACCAAGAAAGACCTCAAAATGTTTTGAGGCATTACTTGGTACGATACTGCATTCAACTGATAGCTTGCAGTATGCAAGCAACTTTTACTCGTATATAATAGATATATCTTTACAAGTAAAAATTGCTTGCATACTGCAAGCTATCAGTTGAATTCAGTATCGTACCAAGTAATGCCTCAAAACAATTTTGAGAACTTCGCGCAAAAGACCGACTGGCGTCGAATTAAGGACCCGATCGTGCGACACAATATCATATTAATATTAGATAAGTGCCATTCTGACCTGTTCCAAAGCTTCGATTCTATATCTTATCGGGAAGGTCGTAATAGTTTTTAAATTTCTATTCTATTACTTCTATTTTAATATTCTTTGTATTTTGTCGAAGGTTGATTTTCAGAATTTATTTACATTGAATGATAACAGGAAATTCATCAAAAGCTCATTATGGGAATCATTTTCTATATTCAACATCTGAAATTTACCTCAACTTTACTTATTGTTAGCTTAATTTACTTTAGCTATTTAGTTTCAGACTACACCAAAATGTAATTTAGTGCCGTAAGTTACGTTTTCCTAGAAGCGACTCCAGCGATGATCGCCTCGCTCAGCCATCATCGCAAAGGACTTCTCTTCCCAATTTGACCATTTTCGCTAAGCAATTTGAGTCTCTGAGAGGAATCAAATCGCAGTCGGTAGCGATCCTCTTTGGAATCCGCAGGTGTCGATACTTTAAAAATGTCTTCTAATAAGAATATAAGGCTGCATATTTCCACTGGAGAGGACGAAAAACTGACAGTGAATGTGAGAAAACATTCAGCATATATATGATATGCAACATACAATTTTAGAGATTTCTATTGTATACTTAATAATCCCTCCCCTGGACTGCAACCTTGGCGTGGTGGGAGGGCTTGTGTGCTCCGAGGATCCTTAGAGCTAAACTGGCTGGAGCAATTACGATTGCTCCTAGCAGGGTCACCCATGGTCGAAGGGTAGGAGCCAGACGAAAGGTAGTCCACGTAGCGTCTGTACCTCAATGAGGCGGCTACAAAGGCGTCTGTACCCCAGAGGGGCGGCCATTAAGTGATGGGGTCACGTAAAAAACCCTATTGGGGAAGGCAACGGGAAACCACCCCAATTATATTTCCCATGAAGTAATGCAGCCCTGCATCTTCAACTATGACATGATGGCATTCCTCCCAGTGAAATATTCCGGAAGTAAAATAGTCCCCCAATCGGATTTCCGGGTGGGGACCATTGGGAGGGGTACATCGGCCAAGTCTAATAAGTGCAGGATAGGAACGTGGAATGTAAGATCCTTAGGAATTTGTGGGAAGCTAGAAAATGCAAAGATAGAGATGGACAGGCTAGGACTAAACATCTTGGGAGTTAGTGAAATAAAGTGGGCTGGGGCAGGCGACTTCTGGAGTGACAAACACAGAATAATATATTCAGGAGATGACGAAAAGATAGCAGGTGCTGGTATCATAATGAAGAAGGAATGGGGAAAAAGAGTTAAGTCTTATTGGCAGTACAGCAATAGATTGCTGATGATCAAACTAGAAGCAGAGTCCACAGACACAGTGATATTGCAGGTATATATGCCGACATCCAGCCATTCTGAAGAAGAAATAGAAGAAATGTATGAACAGATCGAAGAAATCATCAGTGCAGCCAGAGCAAAAGAAAATCTAATTATTATGGGTGACTGGAATGCTGTGGTCGGAGAAGGAAGAGATGGAAGCAGCATAGGACAGTTTGGGTTAGGAAAACGAAACGCCAGAGGAGAAAGGCTAGTGGAGTTCTGTAACGAAAAGAGAATGGTAATAGCGAACACACTATTTGAACAACATCGACGTAGAAGATATACATGGAAGATGCCAGGGGACTTAGCTAGATACCAGATTGATTACATCCTTGTTAGGCAAAGATATAAGAACCAAGTGAAACAATGCAAGAGTTATCCAGGCGCAGACATAGATAGTGATCATAATTTAGTAGTTATGGAGAGTTGTTTGCGCCACAAAAAGATTAAGAGGGTGAAACGTGAACCAAGATGGGATACAAAAGCTCTGGAAGGAAAGGTCACCAGAGAAAGATTCTCTGCAACCATTAATGAAAAGCTTGAAAAGCAAGAGTATAGGAGTGATGAAAGCAATGAAGGAAGATGGAATGACCTGAAAAAGGCAATCACTGAAGTAGCGGAAGAGCTACTCGTAAGTAACAGAACTGATACCAGACGTCCATGGATAACAATGCAGATAAGAGAACTTATGAAAGAAACAAGGAAATACAAGAACTCGAGGAGTGAAGATGGGAGAGTCCTCTACAAGAAACTACGGAACCAAGTTATAAGAGAATCAAAGAAAGCTAAGGAAGAATGGATTGAAAGCTGCTGCGAAGAAATAAATGAAAACATGAGGAAAGGGAACACTGAAACAGCTTACAGGTTAGTAAAAAGCCACTTCAGAGAAAGAAAAACTACATGCAACAACATCAGAGATGTGAACGGGAATATGCTGATAGAAAATGAAGATATAGGAAAGAGATGGGAGGACTATGTTGAAACATTATATCAAGGACCAAAACCTCTTGAAGATATACTAAAGAACGAAAGTGAGCTGGATGAAGATGAGCTAGGCCCAGAGATAACGAGAAGTGAATTCGAGAGAGGAGTGAAGGACTTGAAGAAAAACAAGGCACCTGGAGGAGATAAAATAAATGGAGAGATTGTCAAAGTGCTTGAAGGGAAAGCAAAAGACACCCTGTTTGAAATTATCAAGGACAGTTATAAAAGTGGAAGACTACCAGTGGACTTTGAGAAGAGTATAATGGTTACGATACCAAAGAAAACAAGAGCCGAGAGATGTGAGGATTACTGAACGTTGAGTCTGCTCTCACATGCATCCAAAGTACTCACAAGAATATTAAGCAAGAGGATAGAAGGAATAATTGAAGCCAACTTGTCAGAAAACCAATTTGGATTCAGGAGAAGCACAGGAACCAGAGAGGCCATATTATGCCTAAGGAGAATAATAGAAAAGATGATACATGTCAACAAGCCAGTGTATGTGGCTTTCGTAGACTTGGAGAAGGCTTTTGACAATGTGGAGTGGAACAAATTGTTCCAAATACTGGAAAACAAAGGAATGGACTACAACGACAGAAGAATAATCTACCAATTGTACAAAAACCAAGTCACCACTCTGAGGATGAGAGATGGCAAGAAAATAGAAACTAAGATAAATAAAGGAGTAAGACAAGGATGTAGCCTCTCACCAGCATTGTTCAATGTATACCTAGAAGAAGCAATGAAAGAAATAGAAGGAATGAACATGAAGGGAATTAAGGTGAATGGAAAAGAAATTAACATGCTTCGGTTTGTAGATGACATTGCAGTAATAGCAAAAAATAAAGGCGATTTGCAGACATCCCTAAATGCAATAGATCAAGCTATTCAAGGATATAATATGAAAGTGAACAAAAAGAAAACAAAAATCCTAATATGTGGAAGAGAAAAATTGAAAGCAAACATTACCTTACGAGGAGAGAAATTGGAGCAAGTAGAATCATTCACCTACCTTGGAAGTAGCATAACATGGGATGGGAGAAGTACCACAGACATCAGACATCAAGCGAAGAATAGCCCAAGCAAAGGAGGCATTCATGAGGAAGAGGCTACTACTATGCTCAAAGAATATAAGATTACAGTCAAGGAAACAATTCTTGAAAACATTCGTCTGGAGTGTAGCACTCTATGGATCAGAGACATGGACCATTAGGAAAGCAGACCAGAGAAGAATAGAAGCCTTCGAAACCTGGTGCCGGAGGAGAATGCTGAAGATCAAATGGACAGATAAGGTAAGAAACGAAGAAGTATACAGAAGAATAGAAGAGGTTAAAACAATATGGAGCATCATCCGAAGAACCAGATGGATTGGACATATCATCAGACACAATGAATTTGTTAGGAACGTACTTGAGGGAAAAATAGAAGGAAAAGCAGCAAGAGGAAGACCAAGAGATGAATATATTAGCCAAATAAAGAGAGATATAGGAAAAAAGAGATATCAGGATTTAGTAAAGTTAGCTTTAGATAGAGAGGAATGGAGGGCTGCAGTCAACCAATCTACGGATTGAATATCCTATGATGACTTAATAATATTAAACTGTGAAGGGACCAATCTAAAGAATTCTCGAAAGTTTTCAGCATCCTCCCCAAAAATGATTTAGCTGAAAGAAACATCCTTCTAAAAAACAGCAACAAAGTGTTGGAATAGTTAGCTTGTAGGAAAACACCACAATGTGTTAAGGAAAATGTGTGTAGGAAAACACCACAGTGCTCAGCAGTAATCGCTCATTAAATGACGTGTCTAGGAAAACATACCTTTAATCTCATTCCAAACATCCATTATCTAATCTAATAGGAGTTTAATTAAATTATAAGAAATAAATACATTTAATTTGTTACTTTTGGAATGTACAATAACATTCAATATCTTGAATTCAAAGTATGCGATTAGCCTCACTTTCACAATAAACGTTTTAGAGAATCAATTACTAGTATACATATACAGAACTAGCAAATTGATGTCAGCTGTAATATTCCTCATCCTGACAAAATTCTCTCTCAAATTATTGTTTGTCATCTGTATTAATTAGAGCAATTTTCTTTCCAAAATATTCATAGTATGGACTCAACTCGATGGAAATTCCCTCTGACTCTTTCTTTTCCAAAGACATTTCATTATTTTTTTTAACATTCAAGTCAGAATTTTCTTTGATCAATGATGAAATAGGTTTTGGCAAATGAGGGCTATTTTCTGATCCACAATGCCTGTGCTCGGATTCATGTTTTGAATTATTAGCTTTCCAAGCTTGTAAATTGTTGTAAAGAGAAGTCAGTTCATTTTGAATGAATACTAAGCCATTCTCTTGACTTCTGACATTTTTATCAAAGTGTTCAATTTCTGATGGATTATTGGGAGCCATTGTAAGACCTAGGTTGTAGCTCGTAATGGTGTCTTTGATGTTATTTTCCTTTTGTGAGTGAGAAAAGCCTACTTGATTTGATATTGGGGTACTTTTTGACAAAGCATAAGGATATTCTTTCTCTTCAATCAAAATGGGATGTATGTTCAGCAAATTTGATTGTGGAGCAACTTGTATAATGTGACCAATATTTCCTAAATATCTTTGCACTGATGACTTTGAGCTCATTTTCTCTCTAATCAATTTTCTCTCTACCGAAGATGTAATTACTCGTGATTGAGGATTTGTTTCAATGTTAGTTTTCTCCAATCGACCCACAGAATTTATTTTCAAACTATTTTCCGCCTCCATCCTTGGAGTTGCACTTTTCTGGTTTTCTGCACTTTGAATAGTATATGTAAGCATCGGTTGTTTTCTGGTTAATCTCATTGGAGACCACTTACTTCTCCATGGATACGCTATTATTCTTTTTTCTGCCAAAATTGGATTTTTCCTCACCAATCTTTTTTCGCCTTCATCAATCTTTGTGCCCGACTCTGTAGAAAAGTCGTCAATGTTTCCATTTGTCGAATCCTCTGCTATTTCAAATGACGAAGAGTTTGTCCTTATGCCATCCTTCATCTGTGGGGGAAATTCCATCGCTGCTTTTCTTTTATATATTTCCACCTTCGAGGAGGGTTGTGACAATAAAGCGAAATCTGAATATTGGTCATTCTCATTATCCATTGAGCTCTGATCGATCCTAGTCGAAGGCTGAGGAGTGACGATCATTACGATTTTCTCTGGTCTGTGAGTTACGTGCATTACATTTTTTAGTTTGACGTAGGAATCGGATTCCATTTCTACACTCGTTTGTTGTTGATACTTCTTCTTGGCTGTCAACGGCACTGGCGTCACGATCATTACATCGCCATCTTCTGATTTTTCCATCGAGTCTTTCTGAAACGTGAGTATGTCAGGCTTGAAATATTCCTCTATATCTTTCTCCGACATTTCATCCGTCGAAAAGGCGTTTCTCGTTTCGAGGGAAACGGACGCCCCGCAGCAGCGAACAGTGGACTCGTGAGCACAGATGGGCAGATGTCCCAGCAAAAGGATGTCTACAGGCGAAGTTCCGTAAGGTCGAGGGCACGCAGTCCGCGGGAGACAAGGACACCGCGAGTCTAGAAGGCCTCCTCCTGGAGTGTGAAGCATCCAGCCAGCGTCTTCCATTGCATCTGCACATGCGCCGACGACGCAAATTATTCCAAGACACAATCTGCAACAACGGAAAACATTTACCTCCATTAGTCAATGCAACTTTCTTTCTTTCATTCGATGTTCGTTTATTCTCCTGGTAAATACTCTCTCGACTTTTAGAGCATACGAATACCAGGGGGTCGATTTTGTGACTCAGAGTTATCATATGATAGTGACAACTATGAGTTGTCTCTATCTCGACCGAAAACAGTTTTCATGTGACCGATTTTGTAGCTCTAGTTATTCACCTGTGACTCGTGAACAGTCAGTGGAGAACGACCTTGCAAAATTTAACTTTCCACCAGAGTTCGCGCAGGCGCAATTCCGATTTCGGAGGTAAACAAGACGGCGACTTTCAGCAGTTTCGATATTTATGTTGCAGTTTTTGTGTTGTATTAGCTTGATATTGCATGGCAGCGTAAGTTTTTATTGAATACGTCTCTTGATACACTTAAATGGAGAAATAAAACTATTTTACATGTATTTCTATGTATAATATATGCTTTGTTTTACTTTGTACACACATTTAGATGCTGCAAATATTATGTTGTGATTGATTTACTTGGGAGCATATACGAATGGCATTACGTGATAATGTTACCGCAATTGCTTTCGAATTCTCAGACAGTATTATGTAATTTGAACCTTCATATAACACCAGCTAACCGACAGTCGGTCATTAAATCAGTATTTCGAAGACAATACTGGTGGAGATCTCCGGTGGAGTCTACCGTTTCTCTGTACCTTTTATTATAACTGAAAGAGTGAAAAATAAACACTTTGTCGAGACTCAACGAAGGCAAAACCACTGGTTTCAGTAACTCGTCGAAGTAGTCATAAGATTTCCCGATTTTGAATTTATAGAAGTTGAAACCGATGAGTATTATCAATGAATCGTTCAACTCTTTTATAGTAAGTTGTAGATTTTTTAAAAGATGTCTGCTACGGAGATATTTTTAATATATGAGTATTTTTTCTTATGTTCTGTGAAATTGAAATATCGTACAAAATTGCATATGATGATTATATTATTTCGATAACGTCCATATTGCTCGTTGTTCATCACATAATTATATGTGAGAATAAATGCAGCTACAACAATTCACTTTATTATGTAATAGCTATCTTAATCAGAATGGAATTTTTCTTGCTTACGTCCACTTGTAATGCCAATTCTCGCCTACCAAATAAAAAACGACAAATATGGCGGGAGTAGTCACCTAAGTTCTCACTTTAGGGTGAAAATGACATTTACAAAACCCAAAACTCAATATCGGCCGACAAATTTCCAAAGACGGACGTCTTCTCGTCCAAAAACTACGGGTGAGAAATTACAAAATGGTGCGATATATTGTTGTGAGGAAGCAATTTGTTCAGTTGGCACTGCGATCATGAGCTGTCGAGCTCCATCGACAGCTCATGTCGCACCCACGAGTCATCGCTGTCCTTTGGACCCCGCAGATCCTCCCAGCCCCTCTCCCCCAAATTGAGACATTTTCTGGGCCCCCTGGGCAGTATAAAAACCCGATCAAGACGGCGAAAAAGCCCCTGTTCGTTTCCACCCAGTCTGCCAGTAAGACCACAAGTTCGGTCTGCCAGCAAGACTGCCCTCTCCAGTCTGCCAGTAAGACCCCAAGTTTGGTCTGCTAGTGAGACTGCCCTCAAACTGCTTTGCGGCGTCTAATGCATAGTGAACGAAATTAGCAATAAACTTGTTTTCGGCCAACCGACGTGTTTTTATGTCTTCACGACAATATGATGCGTTATCGTTAAGCAACGTAAACTACAGCGTTTAATTGGCCATTTGTACTTGCGGAGACGAACATTTTCTTAATATTACATCAAGATGCATGACACAGCCTTCAAAAGTCTGATACTTTACCAAGTGTTAAAGGTGTATATATAATTGTAACCGTTGATAATTGGCGAAATAACATTAAGCATAATGTGGGAGGCAGATATGTTACAAAGCAGAGTTGATGATTCGACTTCATCTTTGGAAACACACATTTCCGACAGTGCCAGGTGTGCCAGACTCGAGTTTTAGGCCGGTTATATTTCCTTATATGATTCACTCTTGGGAATGTTTTTGCATACACTAACAAAAGTAATAAGGAGTTTTTAAACATTCACCGATTAGCTTTTTATTTATTTATTCATATATCACATACAGCATAAAAAGATGCCAATTTACAGTGATAACATAACATAAAGAGTGGAGATAAAATATCAACAAGGTAACACAAGACAAAAATAAAGTATTAAGAAGAAGAGAGAATTAAAAAAAACAAAACAAAATGTCATATAAGATATTTACACGGATCTGATGTGAGATAAACTTAATTTTAAGAATGTCCGTTTGGATAGTGAGAAAGGATCCACAGGAGGAGGAATTGAGTTGAGCAGGCGAAAGAAAAGGGAGCGCTTGATAAGCTGAAGTCTAGGAGTGATATAATGAAGTAATGATGCCGAATGGGTAGATCTGTTTGGAACACAGTAATTGAGAAGTGAAGTTAAAGGAGGACAGTCAGAAAGAGAGTTTAATAGCGAATATAAGAAGGACAGGTCATGTTTTGTTCGAGTGACGGAAAGAGATTCTAAAGATAGAGAAGATAGGATAGATATGTTAGAGACTTGGCGGAAGGAAGGAACTCTAACTTTTACAATTCTGAGAAAAAATTTGCAATTCAATCTAATGAGGAAAGATGAGTTGCAGAGGACATTGACCAGATAAGGGAGCAGTAAGTAAGAGTGGGAAGGATGAAAGAGGAAAAATATAAAGAGAAAGCCAAGGGATCATTGATGTCTGTGAATCGATAGAGAAGTCCTAAGAGAGACATAGCATGTTTTTTTATTTTTATTATTTGCTCCGAATAAGATAATTTATTGTCAATGATAGCACCCAGATCCTTTTGATGCGTTACTCGGGGTGCGACTCCATTTAAGTTATACTGATACTCGATAGGTTTTTTTTAGCGTTATAGTCCTAATATGACATTTTTTAAGATTTAGATTGAGTTTCCAGTCGTCACATCATTTGGAGATTTTGTCCAATGTTCCTTGAAATCCTTTACAATCAACAGCACTGATTACTCTGCTGAAAAGTTTGCAGTATTCAGCATAGAACAATTTGTCCTCTTCTGAAGGGAGTATAGTGATTAAATCATCAACGAAAGCTTGCAGTATTTAAGCAACTTTTACTCGCATATCTATTATAGATTTATTTATTTTTGTTACATTTTACATGAAACATTTTCGAAAGTTATCGGGTGTATATTTAATTATTGAAAAATTCGCTTGAAATGTGCGAGCAAGTTATAAAAGTTTATATAAAAACAATATGTTTTAAAACATATGTTATAAAAACATTGTTTTTATAACATAAGTTGCTCGCATAAGTCAAATAACCGTAATTTCACGAATTAGATATATAGTGTCAATTCTGAGTCTTTTTTAAGTAAAATGATGCGAATGGAGACGGAAAAACAAAAAAAGGAAAAATCGCTTAAAGAAGGAAAAAGAAATAACAGGAGGAAAGAGTATAAATTGACAACTCATTAAAATGGTATCAAATTAAGGGAGAGACGAAATAAGTCGCTTCACAATTTGTCAGCAACAAGAACTTTCTTTGATCCCATTTCATTACGCCGAATAATCTATTAGTTCGCTTCACATATGCGTTTGTCATTACAAAATAATATAATTACGAGTGAGCGGGATTGCGTTTCGCCATTTTCGTTGTAATCACATCTTTTAATTTGTTTAGAACTCACAGAAAAAGGTCCCAATTTTTGATTCGTCGTATTGACTCTCATTTTCTTAGAATTTGGAGCTTTGATTAAAATTAGAATTTTTCCGCGATCGCCCTAAATTTATCACGTCAGAATGGAATTTTAAAATGAGACAAATCGCCATTTGGCATCATTCAATGCCATTCTGTTTGGAATGCTTTAATTTGCGCTAATTGCCTCTTTTTACGACCTCATAACCAATGCGCCGAAAACTGAAAAATATATCGTAAAAAATACAGAAAGTTTGAAAAAAGTTTGCAAAGAAAAAGTACTGTAGCCAAATTGACCATAGAAAAAGTAGCAAACACTTGGAAAGATAGTGATGCCATTAGCTGCCTTTCCTATTTACCTAAAACAAATACTCCTATTTAAGTAATTTTCTTTTCTATTTTGACGCTGAGTGAAGTGCTCGTTTGGAATGGTCCGCGAATTCCTAAATGCTAGCCAAGGGCGCTGATTCCATTCTTGGTTTAAATGAAAATCACCTATTCTTCATGATATATTTGTCTTTCTGAAAAATAACTGTTCGCTACTGAAATTTGTTTGGAATGTAAGGAAGGCGGTCAACGCGTCTCGAAATAACTCACACCAGAACGTCACGTCGAAAGAACGAATGCGAAAATTTATACACATGTACACACACAGGTAAATATAGCCACTTCTCCGGATGTAACAAGAAGTATAAGTTGGGTGCATACTGCAAGTTAATAGATGAATATTTACCGAAACATTCAATTACGCTCGGAACTCCTTGCAAAAAAATTCCCAAGTTCACCTAAGCGTACATCAAAACGGGAAAATATAACCGGACTGGTATCGAACCATTAACGTGGACGTCGCCGACCATTCAGTTTCAGGAAAGACCCCTCTTTCTATATGCTGAATATCAAGTCGATCGGGAAGATCCTAAAACGTAATACTGAATTTCCTATTTGATTATGGTACGGTAGAATATAATGGAAGCTCTGAAAATCTAGGTAAAAGCGTTCAAAAATTCTTAAAATTTGCTGCAATGTATTTAAAATGGGAGAATTTTGCACACACCTGGCGTTGCAATCACGTTTATATCGTAAACGTTTTTTCATTTGCTACAATATGAGACTACGCAATCTCCGTCCTCCTTGATTTGAATGCTCTATCGCACCGAAAACGGCCTCAAAACAATTTTTAATACTTCATGCAAAAGACCGCCCGGCGTCAAACTCAAAATTATTGTCCGTTTCAAGCTTCCAGTCAGTTTTGTCTTATGAGAGAAAGGCAAAGCCTCGCGCGCCGGGTCGCCTTTACGCGGAGCTACGGATTCGGACGGGTATAATTAAGATTCGTAGTCTACATTGACCGATTCAAACTTAAGATCTGATGAAATTTGAATTAAAATAACTCTGTCAACACAACACGGAAACTTTTATGCATTTATAGCAGAAACAACAAAGTTAAAAGCGAAAATTGAATGAATTGCCGAGTAGACACCTCACGTAAAGTAGAAATGACAATTTAGTCTTAATTTTTTTATTTTTAAGTAAAAAAGTTTTAAGTAAATAACTCAGAAATTTATTTTTAAGTGAATAAATTGTGAGTTGATATTGAATAATTAATTTCAGTCACGTGAGGGTCCCCTTTGACACGTACCATTGATTTGTCAGTTTAGATTGGTAAACTTATACTTGTTGTTGGAGTAATTTCATGAGCTTAAGGAAATATAAATTAACAAGGAAGATTTTATCCCAGAATTCTGTTTAAAGATATTTTTTAATTTATGAAGAAATTGAAAATTTAGGTCCTCGAGCGACCGAACGCATACTGGATAATTGCTTAGAGTTCCGATGTGCTGGAGCGCATGACGATTATATAAGTGTAATAAAGTGGGAAATGTAAATAAAAATAATGTAAAAGGAAACCTACATGATACGTGTGCAAATGTCATCCGAAAAAGTATCGTAACAGACCCATTTTCCTCCGGAGAAAGAGATAATGGAGTGGGAGAGATGACGAAGAACGTCAAATCTCTGCTGAGTGCTCTCGTTTCCATCACTTCCAGCTATGAGGGATTAAGAATGGTAATCCTCAGATTTCCTCGATGCCTTTCTTAAGACAACTGCATTGTGTACTCCTTCTTTTTCTGGAAACATACGTGTGGTAAGGATTAGTCGTCCGAAAAATTCTATCGGCTTCCCCTTTATATTACTCTTCTGCCGTTATTTGTACTTTCTTGATATTTTTAGCTAAAATAGAGCTCAGTTTTCCTGTTCCATTCGTTCGGAGGAGTCAAATCAGCGTTTTGTGCTAGTTTCAGCGAAATAAGTAGTTAATTTTTGCAGTCGTTTTTGAGTCCTGCACAAGTGTTACTATATATTCTTTTTGAAGAGTACTCGTATTGGTTTATCCGTCTTTAACTTCTTTTCATCATATTTGCTCTAAATCCTGACGAGAGATTGAGTACGTTTGATCATCGGATCATTATATTCTTCTATCATACACGAGTGTGTTCAAAAAGTAAGGTGGCTTTATGTTTCTATGATAAACTATTTATTTATTCATCAATATTCATGTTGTCCCCTTCAAAATAGTCCCCCTCAGATATAATACACTTGTGCCAACGCTTTTTCCAATCCTCGAAACACTTCTGATAAGCACTTTCTATGGTCCGTTTCAAGATTCCAGTCAGTATGGAGCGCTTACGGGGGAAAAATTCAATGTAAATTGCCATAAGCGAAGAAGTAAGCCTCGCGCCGGGTCGCCTTTACGCGGGGCTACGGATTCGGACGGGTATAATTAAGATTCATAGTTTACATTGACCGATTCAAACTTAATTTCTGATGAAATTCGAATGAAAGTAACTTTATCAACACAATAGTGAAAATTTCACGCTGTTATAGCAAGAACAACAAAGTTAAAAGCGAAAATTGAATGAATTGCCGAGTTTTCACCCGTTAACATTTTTGAAACTGCCATAACTCTCTTACAATACCACATAAAATGCTGATTTTTTCTTCCATTGCTCATTGTATCATCTGAGTGCATAAAAGTTCCATGAGATTAATTTTAGAGCAACCAAATCTTAGTAATAAATTATTTAATTGGAACGTAACTCAAGAAAAAATTCGTCGTGCAGTCCAATTTATACGTCGCCTAAAACTTTTTGGTTTCTCACGTGAGGAAGAACTTGTCTCGAGAGAAATCGAGATAAATGTTGTAATTTTCATTTGCAGTTTGTTTCGATGCGATATCTTGAATAGAACTTGAGTTTTTGACTTTCATATCCAAGAGCGTAATTCGCTTCGCGCTTCGAATCGCCGACGCTTCGAAACCTCACAGCTTTACTGCGAACCGAAATCGAGGAAAACCGGCCGCAGTTGATAATAATTTAGTATTCATTATTTTATTTTTAAGTAAAATAAATTTTTAGTAAATTATTCAATAATTTATTTTTAAGTGAATATATTTTGACTTTAGACTGGATAAGTAATTTCAGTCACGTCAGAATCCCCTTTGACACGCACCGTTGAATTGTTATGTTTGCGGTCGGTACGTTAGATCGATAAACTTATATTTTTAATTGCAGTAAGTTCATGAGCTTAAGGAAATGTATATTAAGAAGGATGATTTTATCCCAGCATTCTCTTTAAAGATATTCTTTTTACTTAAGAAGAAATTGAATATTTAGATGCCCGAGCGCATACTGGGTTCCTTAGCTTAGGGCTCCGATGTGCTGGAGCGCATGACGTTCATCGTCAATCGAAGATAAATTTTCCGCAGGCAGGAATTCTTTTTCCTTTCCAGACCGTTTTCACAGCCAAACAAAGCTATCCCTGACTCTTCATCTTGGCGGTCCTATTAGTGCAATAAAGTAGGGTATGTATTTGACACGTGTGCAAGCGTCTCACGAAAAGTGGTCGTAACAGCATTATTTTCCTTCGGAGAGAAAGTGAATGGAGAATTGACAAACAATAGCAACCCTTAGCTGAGTGCTCTCGTTTCCATCACCTATAGCTTTGAGGGATTAAGAATGGTAATCCTCAGCTTTCCGCGATGCCTTTCTTAAGACAGCTGCATTGAGTACTCCTTCAATATTTAGAAAAATATGCGTAGTAAGGGTTTTTCGTCCAAAGAATTCTTTCGGCTTTCCCTTTTTATTACTCTCCGGATAAAATCATCCTTCTTAATATACATTTCCTTAAGCTCATGAACTTACTGCAATTAAAAGTATAAGTTTATCGATCTAACGTACCGACCGAAAACATAACAATTCAACGGTGCGTGTCAAAGGGGATTCTGACGTGACTGAAATTACTTATCCAGTCTAAAGTCAAAATATATTCACTTAAAAATAAATTATTGAATAATTTACTAAAAATTTATTTTACTTAAAAATAAAATAATGAATACTAAATTATTATCAACTGCGGCCGGTTTTCCTCGATTTCGGTTCGCAGTAAAGCTGTGAGGTTTCGAAGCGTCGGCGATTCGAAGCGCGAAGCGAATTACGCTCTTAGATATGAAAGTCAAAAACTCAAGTTCTATTCAAGATATCGCATCGAAACAAACTGCAAATGAAAATTACAACATTTATCTCGATTTCTCTCGAGACAAGTTCTTCCTCACGTGAGAAACCAAAAAGTTTTAGGCGACGTATAAATTGGGCTGCACGACGAATTTTTTCTTGAGTTACGTTCCAATTAAATAATTTATTACTAAGATTTGGTTGCTCTAAAATTAATCTCATGGAACTTTTATGCACTCAGATGATACAATGAGCAATGGAAGAAAAAATCAGCATTTTATGTGGTATTGTAAGAGAGTTATGGCAGTTTCAAAAATGTTAACGGGTGAAAACTCGGCAATTCATTCAATTTTCGCTTTTAACTTTGTTGTTCTTGCTATAACAGCGTGAAATTTTCACTATTGTGTTGATAAAGTTACTTTCATTCGAATTTCATCAGAAATTAAGTTTGAATCGGTCAATGTAAACTATGAATCTTAATTATACCCGTCCGAATCCGTAGCTCCGAATAAAGGCGACCCGGCGCGCGAGGCTTTGCCTTTCTCCCATAAGACAATACTGACTGGAATCTTGAAACGGACAATAGTATAGCCTTGAGCTCTTCCAGCGATGCAGTCTTTATCTCCTCAATCGTTGCAAATCTCCGTCCTTTCATAGGTCTCTTCAGTTTTGGGAACAAAACAAAAAAGTCGCATGGGGCTAAATCCGGAGAATATGGTGGTTGAGGCACGATTGTGTTGTTGTTTTTGGCCAAAAAATCTCTCACAAGCAACGATGAGTGAGCAGGTGCATTATCGTGATGCAAAAGCCATGAATTGTTTTCCCACAATTCCGGACGTTTTCTTCGTATTGCTTCTCGCAAACGACGCATAACTTCAAGGTAATACTCCTTATTGACCGTACGACCTTGTGGTAAGAACTCCTGATGCGCTATGCCACGGTAATCAAAGAAAATAGTAAGCGAAACCTTGACATTTGATCGAACTTGGCGTGCTTTTTTCGGTCTTGGCTCTCCTGGGCTCTTCCATCGGGACGATTGGGCTTTGGTTTCCATTTCATAACCATATACCCATGATTCGTCACCAGTTATAACCCTTTTGAGCAAATCAGGATCATCATTGACGTCATTAAGCAGCTCCTGAGCGATACTCATGCGACGATTCTTCTGGTCAAAATTAAGCAGTTTTGGAACAAACTTCGCTGACACACGTCTCATTCTCTGGGCAATAAGGAAGCCCACTGGGGCTGGGCGATTTTAACGCTCGCGTAGGTCAACAGGAAGCTAATGACACCATAGCAGGACAATACGGACTGGGCCAGAGAAATGAACGTGGTCACCACTTGGTAGAGTTTGCTGAATGCACCATCATGTACAGTGGGAGAAACAATTATCGCAACACCAGTTGGCGTCAGAGCGCGGATTACGCGGGAACTAACTGAAAACACTCTACCACCGACAATTCGGCAACTCTGAATCGAGCCAGTAAAAACCGGCAATATTCAAACTTCTTACAAATGGGAAATAGGCTTTACGTATCGTAAATATATGCAGACATTTAGGATCACCTTTGCGAAATTTCCTAATATTGGTTTGCCTCATTGCCTATATTTTTTGCTATTTGTTATTCAAAGCTAGTCGTGATCAAAATGCTATCTAGGATGTCATTATAGTGCGCTGTTGGATAATGACAAAGAAGAGTATTTGATGGCGGAATAACAGACGTTAAATGAAGATTTTTCGGTATTATCTTGCGAATTTAACGGTTAAATACTTTAATACTTAAGATTTAATACTTTGAATTTTGATGGAAAATAATTCTCATGAATAGGTTTAACCATTTAAGAAAACAAATACAGAAATCACCAGGATATGTCCTATTCTTTCCTTTGTATTTTCTCTCCAGCAGTGTAGTTTTCCACGACATATGGTATTAAAAATACCCTTTCGATAAAATAATTTCTAATTCGTGTGATGAGGAAGTTTATTCTTTCTTAGTGCTCTTTAGCAATTAACGTGTTGACAGGAATTAGTATCACTATTAGGTTGTGGAAACGGTAATCAACAATTTTCAGCTCCATCAGCCTATACGTAATAGTGAGTAAAAATTATGTAATAATACGTAACAGAGAATTAAAATTCACGATTAATTTCATCATATTATAAAAAATAGTTACAATAGAATTGATTGATGGGGTTGATGCAATAGAAATTAGCTTCATAGTGTCTTAGTCGTTCAAAATACGTAATAAATGAAAACAGATGCTTCGACTGACTGTTAATTATCCATCAAGCATGCAGTTTACTCTATCTAGAAGACTGCGCGATTCAACTACTACACTGTAGCAAGAATCATTTACTAGATATGAGTCGGATGAATACAATATTCAGAGGCAAAAAGTTTCTAAGAGGCCGAGATTTACTTTTCTTATTTCTCCATAGCAATGACTAAAATTTTCGCTTCAAATTTGATAGATCTCGCTTTCTCAACGCTTAAATATTTTCAGAGGCTATTTTCATTCTTATATTAAGCGTCATACACAGCTTTTATTATATGCTTTTACTAAACTTAAACGGACTGTCCCGGAAAATTCCCGCCCCCCTTTCCCTTCACGAGGACCGACCGCGTAGTTTTAGTGTCGTTTACTACGTAATTTAGCGGTTTAAATGAGTGGCGAATTTACGTAGGCAAAGTTCTTTTGTAATTCAACAGTAAGAATAGTTACAAACACTCACGTAAATAGGCAAAAGGGTATGCATGAGTTAACTTCCAAAAAAATAGAAAAAATTGCAACGGTGAAAAGCAATTTCACTTAAAAAAGGATAAGGTTATTAAGCCTCAAAAGTAAGCCCAGATTTAATGTGCGAACTGAGAGATCAAATAATAATTGTTGTGAATTCCAAGAGCTTACGTAATTAAAAAGGCGGTATTCTTTAACAATACGATGAGCACATGCGGGAAAATCATACAAGAGAAAAGTTACGCGAAGATATTGCTTTAAGCGAGATATTTAAAAGATCTAATCATTGTCGTAGGTGGAGATTTTGACATAACGAATCATAATTGGGATTATCTAAAATCTCTAGCTGCTGCTCCAGCACAAGTAGAGAGAAAAAGTCGCTGCACTGAAAGGGAAAGCCTCATCGTGCTTAGAGAAATCAGGAGTCCCTGTCAAATGATTGTGGCTGTAAAATATAAGTCAAAAGCCACTTCTTTCCAGTGAACGACTGAGCCTCGAATCCTTGGAAGACAAGGTATTAGGCGCGGAAAGCACATTCTTGACCGACTATAGCGAGAATCGGATCCGAATCCTTCAAGTCAAATGATTCTTTTTGTATTGAATTTCATCCCTATGATAAATCTATATATTCAGAAAAGGATTGCATAAAAAAATGTATGTAGCAATCATATCTTACATTCGCTCATTTTGCTAATAAGAAAAAAATAACATAAAAACTCATTTAATGGAAGGAACAAGAGTAAAAGGAACTGGATCCTTTCTTTTACCGATCAGATACGTATGGCAGTTGTACAATCAATTCTTACATAGTGGTTACATTTATGATAATTTCCCACAAAATGAAAACTCAATATTAATTGTTTTTATTATTAGTTTATATTATTAGGTTAGTAAATCTTCGGCTAATACATTTTATGAAGTCAGAGATCAATACTTTAAAAATTGAGTTTTATTTAGAGAATCTTTTAAGACTGAAATAATCCCAATAAATAATGACAAATTATTATTATTTGGGAATTTTATTTCAAACCATCTACGTTTTTCACCTCTTTGCGCCTGCTGTAGTTTTCTCCGACGGAGAATATCAAACAAAAACAAACATATGACCTGTATGGACGCGATAGTTTTTCTCACCCAAAAGAATGAATGCCGTATACACATGATGTGGTATAATGTTTGTTGAAAGAAGGAGCCGGGCCTCTAGGTTAACTATTTTATCCTTTTTGGCCGATAACTGCGGGAATTTGAACACGTTTTTCAGCTTTTGGTTGAGAAAAGCTTAAGCTAAATCGAAGACCTTTACGCAAACCTAAATATTATTGCAGTCGATTTGCTAAAGAATCATTTTTTGAACGAAATGTCAATATGACCATGGAAACGAAAACCTTCTACTTTGCCGACAAAATTCAACTTTAAAATGAGACATTACCGTCAAAATTAAAGTTTTTATCATACGAATCTAATGTAGATTTATTTTCTAGGATGTTTTTTACAAATTATAATTAGCATTAACGACCTATCATAAGGAGCAAGACTGGTTTATTTTCCGAATCGATTTAAGAATAAATAAATGCGTTGCTATGAGTTTCACGGGTTCAAAAAACGTTATTCTGGCACAGTACCAAATTTCGGAACATTCAGTAGAGTTAGTGCACGACAACAAATACATGGAAGTCACATTTAGCAGTAACTTATCTTAAAATGAATATATTCGAAATGCGATAGGAAGTGCGAATAGAGTGCAAAGATTTACTGGTAGATCGTTGAGAGAATTTAAGAGAAAAATAAGCTATTTCTTTGACACTCATCGAGTGTCAAAGAAATGGCTTCAGGTTCGACTGTAGCGTTACGGCTTTACTAGAGTCCCTCGGTTGGAATTTGCTCCAGGTGAGAAGATCTAATAACGGACGGAAGCTCTTCAAACAATTCATCGGTTTACATCTTAAAGACGGAGTAAATGAAATTTTAGTACTAGTAATGACCATTGACAAATCGTTACAGGGAAGTAATCACAAAGACAGACAATTACTTTTTTCCCCGAGCAATTACGGAGACTGATAGAGTAGATTAAGTGATGATGGTGTTATTACATCCGCTACCTTACACATATGGTGGCTCGCGGGATATACATCTAAATCTAATACCTAAATCTATATTATTTGTATCGAATCACCGCTGAGAATATTGGAAAGTGTGAACTCGCGAATTGACCTTGTTGTAGGCGAACAATAATTAATAATAAACAGGAAAATGTCAATAGTTCTCAAGACTTCTGTTTAAAGCCTAAAAATGAAAAAGATTCGCTTGAGCAGTATGTTGGCTGTCCGTCTCTCTACGTGAAGACCTCAATGATTTCATAGTAATAATAAGCCTGAGTGAAGCTCCTTGCCTTGCCAAATGACTTGTTTGTTTTTGTGAGTGACGCTCAGGATTTTGAAAACCCGCTGCACTGGAAGCGAAAGGCTCATCGTGCTTCGAGAAATCAGGAAGCCCTGTCAAATAAAACACTTCTTTCTAGCGAAGGACTTCGAATTCTTTGTAGAAGAGAGAATTCTTTTCCGCTGACACACGAAACATGTTCTTGACCGACAATTGGAATAATCGGTTCCAAATCCTTGATTAACCCAATTATTATTTTCCCGTAGTGAATTTTATTCCTCCTATAAATGTATATTCATCATAGGGGTGCATAAATATATTTGGCAACCATATGTCACATTCGTTCATTTCCCCAACAAGAGAAGTTTAAGTTAAAATGCACATTTAACTTGAGCGGAATTCGAACTCGTGCCCTTCATATGCCAATAAGATGCGTCAAGCAGCTGCACAATCAACTCTTAATTAGGAATTGGTTATAATTATGACATTTCACAACAAACTGAGAAGTCTATTTTAGCAGCTTATTAACAATTTTATTATGGTAGTATAATACGGCTAATGAACTTTATAAAGTCAGACGTTCATAAAATACGTTTCTGTATTAAATAATTGGGTCGTCTGTTAGAAAGTCCTCACTGACCAAAATACGCTAGAATCATAATATTATTTGGGAATATTTTTTACGAGTGCAAATACATCTCATTTCCTCAGCCCCGTGGTTAGGAAGGAGCTTTGAATTAGGCAGAGGATAGTTTCCACTGGGTGGCTGTAAAGGGGAGGGTCCTTAGTCCAGTTGATAGAAGCACGAAAGGGAAAACAATTCTTCGCGCCTGCAATGCTTTGAAGTGCTCAATGTATGGTTAATAACTTTCCTCGCGAAGCATCGAAAACTGAATGCATTTCTACGTGAAATCAAATGACGCAATGACCGAGGGCACCGATCTCGCTGATGCAAAATGTAAGAAAAGTCCGATATATGCGCAAAATGTATTCGGTTTTTATGCAATCCTGTTTGTATTAACTATGGAATTGGTATTTTTCCTCTCAATTCCGGACATACAAAGATTTCACGTATTCTAGGATACGAATGTTGTAAATAAATTTCTGGAGCTAAAAAATAGCCAGCACTTCAAGAAGAAGAACTGGAAACCAAAGTCATTAAAACTGTTAAGGAAGCAGCAGAAGAAGTGGCAAGCTCACATAGAAGAGCTAAAGATAGAAAGCTAAGTGACAGCACCCGACAAATGATGAAACGACGTAAGGAACTGAAGAATTCAAATACACAAAAGGATAACATCGAATACGTTGAGCTTTGCAAGGCTATCAGAAGAGCAAACAAGGAAGACGTAAGAAATTTCAATGAGAGAATTGTGCAAGAGGCAATAGAAAACAGAAATTATGAAGAAGACCAGACAATTCCTAGCAATTGGAAGGAAAGAGATTCTATCCATACAGAAGGAAGGTGGTACAAGAACGTACAACAATACAACAACTTATCAATACTAAGGACGGTAGCAGAATACTTTGACAACCTATACAAGAAGAAAGAAAATGCTGAAGAGAAAAAGAAAGAACCAAGCAAAAACCAACGACGTTCCCTCTCTATTCTCCCAGAAGTAGTAATTGCAGCAATAAAGCAGACGAAGAACGGAAAAGCAGGAGGCATAATAAAGTGTTAACAGAGTATTTAAAACTTAGTGGAACAAAAGTTGCACACATTTTAGCGCAGTTATTCACTGATTGCCTGAAACAGGGAAGAATCGCCAGGACTGGGATCATGCAAGAATAGTCCTTTTGCACAAGAAAGGAAGCAAGGAAGAGCTGAAGAATTACCGTCCCAACAGTCTCCTTCCTGTTGTTTACAAAACATTCATGAGGATAATAGCTGAACAAATAAAGATTACTCTATCATCTGCCCATCCTAGAGAGCAAGCAGGATTCCGGAAAGGCTTCAGTACTATGGACCACTTCCACACACTACAAGAAATAATCAGCAGAACGAATGAATATGAGATGCCACTAGGACTCTGCTTTGTGGACTATGCTCAGGCCTTCCACTCTGTAAGTACCTCCTCTACACTAGAAGCTCTGGAAAAACAGGGAGTAGATGCAGAGTACATCCACGCAGCATTTACAAAAATGCCACAGCCTCAGTAATGCTACACGAAGTTACTGAAGAATTCAAGAATGAAAGGTCAGACAAGGAGATTGCCTTTCCCCAATTCTTTTCACAACTGTTCTGGAGGAAGTTTTTAAAACCTTGGACTGGGAGCAGAAAGGTCTGCGGATTAATGGGGAGCACATCAGTCATCTGCACTTTGCAGATGATATAGTACTCTTCGCAACCAATGGAAAAAATCTAGCTTCAAGACTTCATGAACTGAACACAGTAGGACAGAAGATAGGACTCAGGATAAATTTAACAAAAACAAAGGTAATGTATAACTCTTTTGCAGCACAAGAAATAATCATATTTGAAGGGACGCCTCTGGAGGTCTCTTCAGAATACACATACCTAGGACAACTAGTAACCACAGGAGAGAACAAAAAGATTAACGAAGTGAACAGAAGAATTAAACTCGGCTGGAGTGCCTTCGGAAGAAATGCACGTATTCTTAAGTCACAAATGCCAATGGTCTGGAAGAGGAAGGTCTTCAACCAATGCATTATACCAGTGTTAGTGAAAAGAAACCTGGGTGTTAAACGCAGCAATAACCCAGCGACTTCAGACAATGCAAAGAAGTATGGAAAGATGTATGCTTGGGATCACAAGAAGAGACAGGAAATGCAACAGCTGGGTGAGGATGAAGACAGGAGGGACAGACATCATATATAAAGTGAGGTCACTGAAATGGATGTGGGCAGGCCATGTGGCGAGAAGAAACGACAACCGTTGGACAAGAGCAGTTCTGAACTGGAATTTTTTACCGTTTCCCTTATGTTCGACAGCACCATTTGCATTCTAAAATATAAGTAAATGGGAAATTCGGAATTTGAGTACCTTCCTGATATGATATCAACTCTAAATTCTGCATATGGAAAAATGGTCTTTTTCGAAACTTACTCGGATGCGACGTTTGCCTTGTTTCGATACCCGTTGTATTTTCCCCGTATACAAATGTATATAGTAGTATATTCGAAGTATCTATGTACAATAGATATATATCTAAACATCTATTTTCGGAACGTTTCTCCCTTGAAATTCTATCAATACACGTAAACGACTGACCATTTGAAAGAGTAAATTTCACGATTCCTGCTAAAAATAGTCCGACCAATGAAAAATGCACTATTAGGTAAAAAATTCGAGTTTAAATCTTAGTTCTCGAGTTCCGTTACTGTATGTGTAGATATCGGCGTTGTCATGTTTATTGTTTACTAGGCGTCATTAATTGTGGTCAATATATGGTTTTTCTCATCGTATGGTGATATTCATTCTTGGTCTTCAAATGATCGACTTAAATACTGCCTCAATTGTAATTTCATTTAAACTATCGCTTTCTTTAAAGAAAATCAAATGCATCTCGGTGACAATTTGAGTGAAATTTTCGCACAGAACGGAACTATATATTATTTATAAATTGCATTATTTGTTGTCGGTGAAATAAAAAATATTGATGCAATTTATTTAAATAATAGATGTTATTCCCGCCAATCTCTTTTGTGCTAAATAGAATGAAAACAGGTTATATATTTGAAAAACAAAACAAGTTGAAATGATACCATTAATTAAAGTTATAAAATTTTCTTATTGAGCAACACTTAGACGCCAAATAATATCATTAATTAACCGATTTTTGAAATAATGAATATCAAAACTCAACATTTGGTTTAAACTCGAGACTTTTAAAATTCAATGAAATTTATATTTCCCATCGAAATAGTATAAGAGCTCGGCTATACGTAAGGATCGGTCTATTCCATTCTGATGGCTTTCAACGTCAAATATAGTTGATTTATCAAATTTTAAAATTAATTACTGCTATAAATAAGTAGTCGCTAACAACATAAGACAATTAGCTGAATGAAATACAAGCGATTCTTTTTAAATCAATACACCGAGAATTCGAAACACATTTATTAACTAATTCTTAAGTAACTATTCTTATAGAAAGGTACTTAAGTGGATAAATACACTCACCGTAGGAGCATCCTGCCTGTTCAACTGCCTTTCTTCGACTGCTATTCACGGCTAACGGGTCGCTTAAATATATCATTCCTATTTTTGGTTTAAGGAAATGCAATAATTAAACCGAGCAGACGGATTTCAATTGCTAAGACATCGTGGGGAAACAGTCCAAATGGATTACACGATATCGTAAAAGATTTCGCCATCTTTACATTATCATGAAAACTACCGAGCTACCTTATTAAATATGTGTCGCAGTTAGTATGGCTTCATATACCGTATAGTATGAGTTTGAAATAAGAATTAAAAATCAAGTAATCTCAGATACTTCTAATCAGAATTTGTGAATAATTTTGCCTGAAAAAATTAAAAAGTTGTGAAATATTTAGTTTGAAATTGAAGGTTTCATGGATAAAGAGACGTGTTAAAGCAACTACGGTGAAAGGGGCCTAACGTCGCGATTTCGATAACACAATTTTTTAACACGTCCTGTCGATTTTGCAGTCTCTCTGTGCGTTTTTGCTATCTAATACCGGCCGAGCGCGGGTTCCGGCTGATGGTTTTCCGATTGGCGTTAGGAAGGGCTGAATCCAATCTCATCACCCAATTATCATTCATTAGCCATAAGTGATAAGGCTTAGAAAAAGATTATCTAAATAAACTTGGTGTTAATATTAAAGCATCAGAATTCACGAAATCGCAGGAAAGAAACCCCGAGAGAGGGTAAAATGGAAGCGTGGCTCTAGCAGCCGAACTTTCAAGCGATTAAAAGGAAAATAAACTTCGAAGGACAAGTGAATATTTCTGCGAAGTTCCACTATATTTTGTGTAGATATTTCTCATTTACAAGCAATCCTTTCACTCAACCTCTCACTCCACTTCTCCTTCGTTATTTTTCCCTTGTATCTGCATTTTTTCTCCTAATGATGCAACCTCACTCCGGTCAATTTTTTATGCTAAGCAAAAGCTATCACGATAGCCAATTATGCCAGGATAAGTCTGCTTCCACGAGTCGTATTTTGGTTCAATTCATGATAAATGATACAGTAAATTACACTTCACCTTAGGCTTTATCGGCAATTTATACGGAGACATTAAGATTGAACATCATTACATAGGGAAATATTATATTATGTCGGCTATGTATAATAGAATCGAAGATCAACAAAACATGGAAATTACATGAATGGCATATATATTTTAAGTCTTGATAGAAATGCTGAGCGTCGAGCTTATACTTCTAAAGTTAATTGAATGAGTTGAAAATTAATGAACGAAATACGATTTTCTTATAATTCAAACTCATTTTGTGTTTCAAGAAACAACATTGGCCGATCTCTAATTACACAATGATGAACCACCAAATTCATCTATTCTTCTCTGGTTCAGTTACATCTCAAAGTATACACTTGATTGACCATGCATTATGAAATGTTAGAGATTCATAAGAAAAACATGAGTTATAATTAGATCTCTTTAATCAGAACTAAATTAAATCTTCTAGAATATTAGTTTGATTTGAAGTCCTAGATCAATAAAATTGAAGGCTTACATCAATAAAAAATGCTCTTGAACCACATGTAGATTGTATATAACCTTTCTTTATTGTAACCTGACGAATTCTAACTATTCAACGTGTCCTCCATTATTAAACGATAAAAGAACAGGCATCTACTCTTAAGGTCCATCTCTTTACAGTGAAGAAAATTTTATCACTTCCGTTCAAAGTCGTCTAACTATAATTGAAAAATTTCATGTCATGTAAATATCATAATCGAATCAGATCTAATTAGGACTAACGCTTTATTGATTAAATCGATATATTCAAAGCCAAATGATAGCTCAAATGGACATGAACTAACACTGAAGATATTTCTTCAACGAATTCAAGGCTTCTCAGCTATAACAAAAACAATCATATCAATAAATAATAGATATTTCTCGTAACCAAATTTTATTTCTATTAACCTCGAAAGTGAAGAAGTTAAAATATATACAAAA
Source organism: Pachydiplax longipennis (assembly GCA_036926295.1). Classification (NCBI taxonomy): domain Eukaryota; kingdom Metazoa; phylum Arthropoda; class Insecta; order Odonata; family Libellulidae; genus Pachydiplax; species Pachydiplax longipennis. The sequence goes on from JAVFKF010000015.1 coordinate 72,234,639, forward strand.
GCTGAAGGTATCTTTTATAATGGGTGGGAATTGAAAGTTTGAACGCTTCTCCAAAGCAAAATTTATCATTTCATTGATAAAGAAAGAAAGAACTTTTCGTACACTTCCACGACATGTTTCGCTAGCGAACTACCATCTTCAGGCAATATTTATCCTACATTTCGTTTTAATTTGTAAGTGTCCTTCTTCTATGACGTGACCCTGTTGTGTTCCTTGCTTTTGGGGATAAACCGCGTCAATAATACCCCTGCGATTCCCTTTTACCTTTCCGAAAGCCTTCATATCGTTAGCGGGGTATAGAAACCTTCGGTATCCCCTTTTTCCGTCTCTCATATACGTATACATGGGTGGTCTGAAAAGTTTCTGAAGATTTCTGAAAAATCTGGGGGTCGGAAACTTTTCAGACTGCCCTATTTGAAAAATGGAGACTAAATTTTGCCTGAAGATGGTAGTTCGTTAGCGAAACATGTCGCATTAATGAAATTTCTGAGGAAGTGCAATTCTTTCTTTCTTTGTAATGGAGAGGTGATGCCTTCCCAGTTTATTTCATTGATCAAGCGTATAATCAATCATTTCTTAATCTTCAATTTGTAACTAGTTCATCATATGGTTTTAATAATGTCTATTTCTAAATCTTGCAAACATTATAGAGGCAATCACTTAGGGAGACGAAAGATGCAATGACCATTCTTCAAATCCTGAATTTGAATGAGGAAAGAAGTGCTATGAATCCACGATAAGATTAGCGAACCTCAAACAAGAAAAATTTGAATGGAACATTGAATTGAATAGCACTCTTTCGATCGATAAGCGAATTAAGATTTGAAAATAACAGAATAAACCGACTTAGTAATTAAAGAAAGAAGACGCAACAATGTACGTGATTGTTCTAAAATGATATTATCCGTAATTGGTATGCATTTGTAGAAACCGATGTTTATCACTGAGAGCTAAATGAAAAGGGGAAAAAGCTTTCTCTTGCGCCGAGAAAATAGCTCTACTGATACTTAGATAACAATCTCAAGTATCGACAAGTCTCCATTTACGTGTTCGATACTATGATTCCTGCGGAAAAGATATCGGATAAATATAAATGAAATACGGAACTCATGAAACCATTCAAAACGAACCGATTGAGCGATGTTTGATATTCCTACTATACAAAGACTGAACTGTAAAGTACTTACTCTGCTTCCGAGATAGGCACCGCTGAAATCCACCTGAGACGTTCCTCGATTTGATACGTCGACATAACATTTACCAGGACACTATAAAAGAAAATAGGATATTGTAAACTCTAATAGTAAGTATTGTTATTATCAGTATAGTACAATATAACATAAATATAGAACTTAATTACAATCATTGAGAGTCGACCGTAAATTGAAAGAAAGAGAGATATTGCTGACCTAGATCTATTCAAAACGAGTAAAAGTTGCTTGCATACAGCAAGCTATCCGTTGAATACAGTATCATACCAAGTACTGCCTCAGTTCAAATTTAAAACTTCGCGCCAAAGACCGCCCGGCGACGAACTAAGAACCCGATCGTGAGAGAAGATAGCAAAATAATATTAGATAAGTGCCATCCTTACTTGTTCCAAAGTTTCGATTCAATATCTTATCGGGAAGGTCCCACGCCTCTGTCACCATTCCGGGTTTTATCTTTCCAGCTTATCGAGAAGGCATTTAAAAAAATCGTCAAAGATTTCCGCAATGCATTTCTTATGGAAGAATTTTGCATCCACCTGGCGTCGAACTCACTGTCATTTGGCTACATTTTTTCCATGAGAAGCATAAAAGACTACCTCAACTTCAACCTCCGAAATTTTGGTTCCTCTATCTTACCGATAAGTGCCTCAAAATAATTTTCAAAAATCCACGCAATGCATTCTTATGGGAAAATTGCGATTTTTGGGAATTTCTGGCATCGAACTCATGATAGCTAGCGTCGATGTCTGCATTATTCTGGCATCTAGAGTGTAGGGCCAGTACGTCGTAAAAATATGACGTCGACGGCGCTTGTGGAACATGGTCAGAATTCGTATCCCCTATAAATAGGTATATCCGGAGAGTTAAGGCCTGAACCCACCGGTGCGGCGACGCAGCCGCATGCGTTTTTATGACACTTGGGAGGGGGGCCAAAGTCCCGTTAGGTGACGTAGAAATGCACCCTGTCCGCATGGTAGGCCCCACCGGCGCGGCTGAGGCAAGAACGACCACCAGTCGTGATTTAGGAGCTCGTCTGTTAGGTTCGACATTTCTCACGCGTTAGCAGCAGGTGCTGAAAGAAACTGATAGCCGTAAGATGACATTTCTTAATATTTTCTTTCCAACGGCTATGAAATTGACAATTTCAAATACCGCTGTCATAGGAATAAGAGATAATTTAAATAATTACCGAAACGAAAACAAGTACTCAATGAATTTAACTTAACAATTTCCAATAAATTACGCCGATGAAATGGTGACTCGCGAAATTTTCTCATTTTCCAGTCTGCGTCGTGCATAGTACATAACATTTAATTTTAAATGTACACTGGCTGAAAAGCCCGTTGATTCACAACGGGGAATTAAAAATTTCAATGTTCCATATTGATTATGTCTTGGGTGTAGGTTGTCTCTATGACTCACATTTAAATTTTGAAGATTAATATACTCTCTCGATGAATTCCTCTATGTAAAATAGCGAATTTCGTCTCTTGAATATTTCATCTCATTTCATCTATATGTATTTATCTACGATGTAGGAGGTAAAGTTTTTCAATCGTTACTCTGAACTTCAATTTGATATTTTTTAAGTGGAGTTAGAAACAGAAACGTCTTCTATTTGTTATTTTATGAATTTGATAAATTAATGCATGGCTTTCTGAAAATAATTTTGAAATATCTTCACAAGAATGCAATTTATAACCAACTAAACTCAATTAAATTTCGCTAAAAATATCTTCAAGTTACTCCAAATGTATCATTAAATTTTACAAATATGTTTTATAACTCAATGTTAATGCGATATTTGTCTGAAAAAATAGTCGCAAGATAAATATTTTAAACATTAGAGTAGAAAGATTAATATTTTAAACATTTCTAATTGAATTTCTCTTAACTTTCAACCGAGATAATTATGAAACCGACAATAATGATGAGTCTTGATTAAATATACTTTTTAATAAACTTTTATCAAACTTGTACGATGATTCTTTTAAATAATAATTTTCTATAGAAATATAGCCTGAAAACTACTAGAATGTAGTCCATTTGCTTTTATTACGTTAGATTACTCTTTGGCCCGCCTGGGATCGAAACGGGGACCAATATTACAAATGAAAAAAATATATCGAAATAGCGTACACAAAGTCGAGCTGATTAAGGAACTAATAAATAGTCGCTCCCTGCAATCACCTGTAAACCGATCCTGCAAATTTTTCGTAACTGCAAATGTTAAAATTTCAGATTATTAATGGCTCCTATTAACATATTTTATTTCTTTTGGTGCTAGTTTCGATTTCGAACGACTATTATTTCTAATTTAATTTTGCAAAGGGAATGTAATCTGTATATAACACACACCTGTTACTTTAATTGCCGCATATATTAGATTGAGGAAACATACAATTAAGTGAAGTAAATATGCTTGACATAAATAAATTAAACATTCTGTCGCAAGAATTTTTATTGATAATTTTGAACGTCTTCCGTCAAAACTTATCAAAACTATAGAACTCTTGGCTGAAAACAGTCGCTTGTATGCCGAAAACACATCGTACGTATCATTTTTGCAGTATTTTACGGGGACGAGATTCTACGGAGTACTATCGCTTTGATTGTTCTGAAAACTTATCACGGTGTACAGATATTGTTAAGGTATCGTGTACAAGCATCCTTTTGAGGAAATTAATCAAAATAACGACAATATTTGATTGCAAACGGGCTGCGGCAAATCGAAAAATTGTGCATGCAGAGTTCGTAGCCGAGCGGCGTATTTGCCGGCGCGAAAACGCTGCACTAATCCCTTGAACTAATCCGCCGGACGGCGCTTTCCGCGTCGGTGGGGTCGGCCCCATAAGAAACCATTGAATTTGAGTACGTGACGAACGCAGAGGAAGGACCAGGTACCATCATAAAAACGCATGCGGCTGCGTCGCCGCACCGGTGGGTTCAGGCCTTTAGCTATCTATTATATATAGCTAACTCTCCGGATATACCTATATATATATATATAGATATATATATATAGGGGATACGAATTCTGACCATGTTCCACAAGCGCCGTCGACGTCAGATTTTTTTGAAGTACTGGCCCTACACTCTAGATGCCAGAATAATGCAGACTTCGACGCTAGCTATCATGGGTTCGATGCCAGAAATTCCAAAAAATCGCAATTTTCCCATAAGAATGCATTGCGCGGATTTTTGAAAATTATTTTGAGGCACTTATCGTTAAGATAGAGTAACCAAAATTTCGGAGGTTGAAGTTGAGGTAGTCTTCTATGCTTCTCATGGAAAAAATGTAGCCAAATGACAGTGAGTTCGACGCCAGGTGGATGCAAAATTCTTCCATAAGAAATGCATTGCGGAAATCTTTTTAAATGCCCTCCCGATAAGCTGGAGAGATAAAACCCGGAATGGTGACAGAGGCGTGGGACCTTCCCGATAAGATATTGAATCGAAACTTTGGAACAAGTAAGGATGGCACTTATCTAATATTATTTTGCTGTCTTCTCTCACGATCGGGTTCTTAGTTCGTCGCCGGGCGGTCTTTGGCGCGAAGTTTTAAATTTGAACTGAGGCAGTACTTGGTATGATACTGTATTCAACGGATAGCTTGCAGTATGCAAGCAACTTTTACTCGTATATATAATAGATATATGCCAGACTCCACCGTTGTGATTCAAAGACAGGTATGCGCGGTACGAAAAGGGAATGGGGCAACTCGCCGCGGGCATATTTTAATTACGTTTAGAACTACCTGAAATTACACGTTCTTCGCTAGGGTTTTAATTATCTAATGTCATAGAAAGAAGAAACCCCTTAATTAGTCTTGTGGGCTCAATATGACCTTTTTTTTACAAATTAATTTAAATAATTATATAATAAACATTTTAATTATTTTTAAGTGGTGATCTACAAAGTAATTCAGCAGTAAATACCAGGTGCAAAATGAAAAATTATATTTGGGAGTTAACATACAACCAGAATTTTGCTATACAATGATATGACAAACCAATTTTGTTGATTTAACCGATAAAATACTTTACATATTAGCAGTGTTATCAAATTTACAAAAATAAATGTAAATAATTGTATAATTAACAGATCATGGTTTTTAAGGGCCCTTATATTAAGCAATTCATTTGTAAGTACCATGTTAAGAATAAAAATCAGATCATGCATACCAACTGATAATTATATACATATCAACTTTTCATAAATATATATCCCTTCCTAGCTGATCTTTACGTAATACAGTAAACATAATTATCCCTAAATTAGTCTCGTGGGGTGAATGTGACCCCAGGTAGTGTATTCCCCTTGGTAAAACAAAAACAAATCAAGATATTTTAACCAATTTTTTTTGTTAAGATCTTTACCTTTTTCCAATAATCTGAGAATGTAGGTAATTTTAAGCAATTAAAAGTATGCAATTTTGGCAGTTTTATCAGATTTCCAAAAATAAATTTAAATAATTTTTAAACATTATTTCATAACCTTTTAAGCGCCTATATAATAAGTAAATCATTGCTAAGTACCAGAAAAATAATGAACACCAAATCTTGCCTATATTTTGCATTTATAGGTTCCGACGCTCTTTGATATAAAAGTCAAAAACTAAAGTTCTGTTCAAGATATCGCATCGAAACAAACTGCATGAAAATTACAACATTTATCTCGATTTCTCTCGCGACAAATTCTTCCTCACGTGAGAAACCAAAAAGTTTTAGGCGACGTATAAATTGGACTGTACGACGATTTCTTTCTTGAGTTACGTTCCAATTAAATAATTTTTAATAATATGTGGTCACTCTAAAATAATACTCATGTGACTTTTATGTATTCAGATAATACGATGAGATATGATTCAAATATTTTACGCAGAATGTTAGTGAGTATCTCTTACAGAACGAGATTTAGCTGGCGATGGATTTTCGGCTTGCATAATTCGAAAATTTCGGTTGAATGAAACTTCTACATTCTATAAGAGGCGTTCAAAGAAAGTAATATATAATTATAAGTTTACCGACACAGAAAGTAAGGTATGAAGATATTTCTATGTTAATTTTGTGTGGAATGAAAGAATGCTTTTCTCTCAACAGCGTGATATAAATGAAATGAGAAAATCGTCTTTCTACGCGAAAATGTAGAGAAATAATTTGTATCAATTTTAATTTATTTAAATATTGAGAAATAAATTCCACCACTCGATGTATTATGCATCAGTGAAGACTTTTTAAATCAAACAAGCAATTTTTCGCAACGCTTGACAACATCGCTACATACACGGTATGTCCCAGTAAGGAAACAATTCTTTATGAGAACACTTGTCAACTAAATATGGAACGTATGTTGTGTGATCATACATGTGTGGGTTTATTCGGAAGAAATTAGAAAAATCATTTCGCTAGATTTTTTTTAATTCTTTCATCAACGATTATACTCTTCTAAGATAATATAATAAATGACATAATAATGATTACTGGAGCTTAATCTTGTAATTGATGATTGTAATTAATTTCAAATTCCTTTCTAGGGGAATTATTTGCAATTCAAGTAAAATAAAAACGACGACTATCATTTTTATGTTAATTGTCAGGTTGATGATGTTTACTCCACAGTTATAAGATATGCTACATTTTCCTTCATTCTTTATTTCAGACAATGGTCTAAAGAGGTAAATATCAGACTCAGAAAATACCCTGAGAATCAACCAGTTTCGGCTCTTCAGGTTCATAACAGATGCTTCCTATACCTAATGGACACAGGAGAATGCTGGAAGTTGTAGCCTATAAGAAAAAAGTAGTCCTGCGTAAATAGCTTTCACACTATAATTTTGCGATGAGAAAGCCAAACAAATTATGAAACAGAAAAGCTGAAATTTAAAAGTATATGCAAAATTGCATTTGTAAAGCTCAGTCAAAATAATCTTGTCTATTGTAACCAGACCAAATATCAAATGCAGAAAAGAAGTGCAAAGCATTTCCATATATATTTATTCTTCCAATTTAATTTTCATAAAAATTAATACAAAAGTTAATCTATTGAAAATATATTAAAATTAAATTTATTGCAAATTATTGAAAACAAGAATGCTTCAATTAAAATTTCAAAAACAATAACTCTAATTGAAAGCTGATGAAAATTCTTGGAAAGATCTTCCTCTTTGAAAGAGAAAGTATTTAAATAAATAAAATAACCATTTAATTAAATGCTCAATGAATCACTCATTCTACTCATTTTTAATGGAAAATAAATATCTTTCCCTTCTTCACTTTTGGGAGCAAAATCTAATCCAATACCATTTATTTCTTATTTCTGTATAATATATAGAAGATTTTATAACTATAGAATATTTCTGATAATAATATAATCCAAGTAATTATTATCTTATCTTATTAGTACCTATCTGTGCTAGAGTAATTGAATATGTAGTAAACTCACAAATTATTACCAATAATGAATATAATAAACTCTTCTCTTATTCTCAGTATGGCTTCCATTCAGGGAAATTCAAAGTTCTTACAGTTGAACAAGTAGTAAAACAAATACTTTGAGTCAAAATGATGTTTATCCATTACCCTCTGATCAACTCACTCAATTCTTGGGAAAAAACTCCAGTACTATGGTTTTGATGATGCGGAATTGAAATTCATGTGTTCCTATCTATCTAATAAAAACAATGTATTCAGGTCAATGGTTTTTATTCTGAATACTTGAATATTCAACAAGGCATACAGCAAGATTTCATTCTTGGGCCTTTTTAATCTCTTATTATGATTGGTGATCTTCCTGCTGATATTACTGCTGACTGCATTTTGTATGCTGATGACAGAATCAGAATTGCTCCAAACCCGAAGGAAGCATTGGCTCTCTCTGAGGAAGAAGCTAATACCTGGTATATGGCAAATAAATTTATAATGAATACTTCTAAAACCTAGTATTTGTAATACAAGCTGAAGACTGGATAACTCTTCTGATATAAAAAAACAGCTTGGTATAACTCTTGATACCAAACGAACCTGGAGTTATCACATTTCTCTCTCTAGACTTTTGATTCTTTTAAGATTAATTCAATTATTTAATTTAAAATTAATTTAAATCATAAAAAAGAGAACCTCAATGTGTACATTCAGTTCATTTATCATTTAAATATAAGGTCCTCTAATAATAACTCCTTAATCTGATATTTTGCACGATTGTTGAAATGTGGTTGTTGGCTTATCCAATATATTCCTATAAGGAGTTTTTTGACTTGAAACTGATCGATATCATATTCAACTAAGCTACTGCAAATAATATAACCTGTCACTCTGTCATATGTGATTTTGTGTATATGATTTTACATGTAATTATTGTAATATTTTAACATTTGTAATGTCCTATGCAAATAAAAACTATCTATCTACCATTATTAAACAACTGAGAAAGATGAATAAATAAATAATATAGTCACTTTCTACTTTCAGTTCTTTTTTGTGAGTCATTTAGACATTGCAGATGAAGACTCTGGTAATAGGTTTAGACTTAGCTAAGAAATCTTATTCATAAAAAGAATAACAAAGTTGGATGTTCAGCAATGCAAGTTTTATTAAAATTTAGTTGAATTATATGCACCAGGAATATTTTGGCATGCGATTAATAACTTTTGAAATGGGCAGGAGACAGGATACAGAAAAGAATCAAGTGATGCTCAGAAAAATTACCATCCATTTGAATTGATTCACAAGAATTTTGAAGAGAAAGCTTCATGAAAACAAAGTGTACTTATGAAATTCAAGGTTAAACAGGTGTTCTCTTCTTCTTGTGACCACACCACAATTTTCATTACAATTCATTTGAAAATCTGATACAGCAACAGCTGCACTTTTCGTAAAGAAGCAAGCTGAAGAACTTGTACAAAGATCTCATTTTAATACCAAATACAGATTATGACTATGAAAAAATGTGAGTTAGAAAACACTACCCACAACTTATTTTAATTATCAACAGTAATAATCTCTTTACAAGTTTGTAATTTTAGTAGAAAAAGTGGTGTTGCATCAAAATGTACGTCTCACAAAGAGGCAAGAAAAGTGAAGACCATTAAATCGGCCATCATATAATGAGAGAAACTGTTGGCTTTTTCTTTCTTCAAAAGGAAACTTGGATCTCTTCCCCTTGGATTCAAGTTTCACTCCTCTTTTTCTATTTGTATGAAATTGTGCTACAGAATTATTTTTACATGTGCTATGGAATGAGTTTTTCTTATCTTAGATGCTGAATGCTGTATTTATGCAGATGGAATGAGAAATGAAATTCTTAGAAATCTATTATATATTTGTGATATATACTATGTCCGTCAACTATCCATTAAAATGATATCTTGGCATTAAATTTAGACTAATTACCAAAATTTAATTATTTGTCGAGATTTATAGTTGTTTAATCTTAGGAAGTATTTAAAATTAATGATATTTCAAGTGCATTAATGTTAAAAATGTGCTTTCCTTTTAAATAGCATTAATTAATTTTTGTATATATTTAATAGAAAATTTGGAATAAATATTTGATCATCACTATAGGTAAGTATCTAAGCTGAATTATTACTTGGTGTATTCTATAATTCATTAGTAAAATGCTTCTATTTGACCTCAATAGGAAATAGCTAATCATTTAACTATGATTATGTTATTAACATTATCATCACCTATAATTAATATCATTATTACAAGCAATCATCACTGAGAATCATTTCTCATTATTCATGACTTGAAACTCTTCTTTCAATGTAATTCCAAAGAGGCACCTAGGAATTCGTGCCATTTTGTGAGATGGAATTGAACAAGGGTTCATGTGCACTTTTTATTACTCTAAGTACTTCCAAATGAATAAACTTTATTCTTCAATGAAATATATGAGCAGATGGAATGAATTTAGGCTGAAGATGATTGATGAAATTTGGGAAGGAAAGTTCGCCTCTATAACCTTTGGTATTATTTTATCAGGGCTTTAGGCTCCAAAGGCATTTTGTTAGTTTTCATATATTTTATACACCATTTTCCTTTTCTGCTCATTAGAAGCCAGAAAAATGGAATATGTAAAATATATTGTATTATTGAGATAGTTAAACGTAAGTTTCCTCTCTGCACTACTCTACATCACTCTAATAAGACTTCTCGGCTCAATTAAGCCATTTTCACAGTAATTTATGGCACGAGTTTATACTTCTTTGTCTCCATGCCTAAGTACAAGAATAGATTTTAATCAAGGAGTGATTTATCTCTACTATTTCAGCTTATTGACAATTGTGTGAAGTCGCAAAGAAGTGTTACAAAGGTCAGCAAAGCAGAATTTTCCAAATGTTTAATAGTCCTATTTAAATAGATCACTTTCTTTTATAGATTGAGGATGAAAGCTTGATTTATTTCAGTGTCTTACATCTAGTTAATCTAAAGTTATTTAGTGAAATCTACTTTATTTAAAATGCAGTACTGCATAAATAGCTCGCACACTCAGTTACTTGCTGGTCCCAAAAGATCACACTATTATTTACCTGACATAATGAATCAGGATGACTTTATTCATTTTTTGGAGGGACTTCTGACCATTTCAAGATTAATATATATATGTATATAATAATTTTCTGGAATTTATGCCATGAATTGCTTAAACCAGTATTAGAACATGTGTCAATGCATAGAGGGGATTGGTGATCATGATAAATGAAATGCATAGAAAAGGTATATTCTAGTGGAGCAATGTGGCATTTTGTGCACTTGAGTCGCTAAACATTTGGGTCCCTGACTTCCACAACGACATTTCCAGATCCAGCTCCTCCATTAGTTCCTGGAGGGGATGATGCATTTGGAGAGCTTGGTGACTTTGGGGATGTCCCTGAAGCATTGCTGGCTTTGCTTCCTCGTCTTGATCCTCCTCCTCAAGTTTGCAGTTGGAATAGATAGAAAGTTATCAATTCAATTAAATCAGGCCTTATTTTATGTACCCTCTCTGATATGCTCAATGTTAGGCCTATGCACATTTTTTTGCCAAGTTCTCTTTAGTTTTCACAAAAATTAAGCATAACATTATGACAAAATACACTCAAAATATAAATTGAGATTTTGTGAAAGATGTTGGTGTACATTGTGTCTTCAATTAAGTTAAATCAGTCACATTAAATGGCCTTTATAAAAATATTGAGTGATTGATTGATTTCTTAGTTATCTATAGAATAAACTCACAGTGTTATTATTAAAATATTTAGTATTTTACTTGTAAAAATTTAAAGTAGGTATAAATCAATCATAACCAATTGAAAACTTCATTCCTAATCTTGGAAAAATAAATTTATTGTCAAATTGAACAAAAACTGTACTTTGATACTTAAATTTCATTAAGATGTAACATGGTTAATATCAATAAATATTTCAAAATATTTTACAATTCAAAGAGAAATCTAGACTTTATTAAGAGAATACATGGAAGTTGTCTTTAAACATGTCTTCTAAGATTAAAGAAGAAAATAATTTTTATCAAAGAGGAAACTGAAACATGAAGGTATTAATTTTTGGTAAATTAAAAGAAATTGCAATAGTAGAAGATTTATGAAAAGATATGAAAAGGTACTTAATAGCCCTAGATTTATGAAAAGATATGGATGAAATTGGTAAAAGCATTAGCAGAAGCAACAGCAAATAGAAAGCAGTAATGTAATTATGAAGTAGCAATTCAAAAGTAAAATATGTGCATGAGAAAGATTTTCAAGGAAAAGCAATTTAAATAAATGAATAAAGGAAGATTAACATTTACATCTAGTGATAATGAAGCAAAATACAAGGGTTACCGTATTGAAGAGACCATTTTTTAAAGATGAGTAATTGACCATCATTTGTTCTAATTATCTTAAAGTTTTCAATGATATCCTTCAACACTCAATGAATGTTTTTATTACATCTACCAAAATCTGCCGAAAGTAATATGATCAGAATGAAACAGAGATATGCCAAAACTAATTTCCACTGTGAGCAGAGAGAGAGTGATTTAATTTGGAATGATGTTGCTGCATTTACGTATTCAACCTACTGGCCCATTCTCATGAAATTCAAATATGAATCTATGAGAGTAGGCATTAGTCTTTCATAGCAGAAGTACATACATAACTGAACTGCAATTGCCGATAAATTCACAAGATTTCCAATATTTTTTGCTGGCTGAGGCAAGATTCCTGTTAGATGGATGAAATATGTTAGGGTGATATAAGGTACAACCAAATACTCATACTGACAATTAAAATGGATTTACAGACTTACTAAGGGCTCACCATTTCATTCTACTTCTTCCTCATACAATGTTCCACCATGTTCATTTTTTTACCCAATGGATTCTGCCAGAATTCCACCTACTGTTTGGTGGTGAGAACTACTTTACTTTGGTGGATAACTTAATTCCGCTTGAATCCAGAAATCTGAGTTATGGCATTGCACAAGCCATTCCATTCAATGAAGATGGCCTACAATTTAATTCAATTGTAATAAAAGGCAAAGTACCCCAGCTCTTGAACCCTGAACATTGGCAATGGTAGACTAACCATTCCTACAAGAAGATCAGCACACAAACCATTGTCAGTTTTCTTTAAATTTATTTCATTTACATTTAGGAAGATTTTAGAATTCCCTCTATCAGAATCTTTTAAATAACTTATAGTAAAGAAATGCTGGTTAAATCTTTTGCCTCTATATGATTGTGACTCAAACTGATTTTGGGAAAAATTGGTTGAAAATTGCCATGAAAATAGAAACGTACATTTTGAAATTTTTAAAATAATTTCATTGACATGTTGATGTGTGATGTTCACTCAAGTGCTAAAGTGGGAAAAAAAACCTGAGTGCCATCCAAGGCAGGGACAGTCTGAAGTAATCTCTTCAGAACTAAATAAAATATGCTATACAATCACATGTATTTAATAATGGTAATGATAACTTTCATTCAGGTAAAATATAATAATTCTATTGGGAATCATATTGATAATATAAAATTAATAATTTTAAACACTATCCTCTTAAAATTTACAGACATGACCAAGATGTTGTAGAAGTCCATATTAAACTTTAATATGATTTATTATCCTCCAATAGCATCATTATTGATCTAATTAAGTGTGTTTGTTAAACCTCTAGAATGTGATTTAGCACAGTCTGTAACATTTGGAAACAAATCAGACATCAACATTCTCATCACAGTTATATATAGGATTTAAACATAATATTTGATCATAATCTTTAAGAGGCTGTTATTATAAGGTCTTATGATGGTGAATCCTTGTAAACCCTAGATCAAAGGGTACCTCCAAAGTCATATTGACATGTGATTACTTGTATACATTAACTTGTCTAAATAAATTTTCTATTCATTATATATTTCACACAGTTATTTTGCATTACACAAAAGAAAACTAATCTAAAATTTCATTACTAAAACTATAAGACAAAAACTTACTACAAAAATATGTTAAAATTTAAATCTAAAAACTCACAACAAGGTTAAAAGTATATAAAAGAGACTAGTTAAGTATTATAAAAGCATTACAGATAAAGACATTCCAATGTAAGGTGAAAAGAGATGAAATGATAAAGAGATTATCCATAGCACTGTTTGTAACATGAAATCGACCACCAAGTTTGAAAAATTTGAAAGCAGAATCTCTCGTTATGTTAGATATATCTACAGTTAAAATACTTGATAACGCAAAGAAAAGATAATGTGAAACAGAAATCATTACCTAAAATAGCTTCTTTTGATATAACTCTGCATCATGTTTTGTGAACACACATTTTATATTTTTTAAATACTCTTTTTAAATGAACAACTTGTTTACTGAACAAGGAGGAAGGTGGTACCATTGAGTGTTGGCAAACTTCTTCAGAATTTATGCCAATTTGACAGGAAAGAGTATAACTCAAAAATTTCATTTCCAAATTCCAGAAGTTTACTGAGTTGAGACAGAAATGATATACTAGAGCAAAATGGAGACAACAGAGTCAAAAGAAGAGATGAATTTGATCTATAGCATCTAGTAGACATTTTATAAATCAGAATAAAAAGAATGAAGTGATCATTGTCAGTTAATGGATCACATAACTAAATCCTTAATGATCAGAACCAATTTCTGTTTATATAAGTATGCATCAAGAAGCAGGCATTAAAGTTTAAAATGACTATTCATATGCTTCATCAATTCAGTTGAATTTATTCAAATCTTCACTAGAATATGATTGAATGAATAATATTAAAGCGTCATCTCTCTGCTCCTAATTTTCTGATAAAATCAATGGTTTAATTTCCTGCCTTTTAGAAAATTAAATTTGAAAATCTTATTTCAAATTCAACCAAGATTAATCATTCAAGTTTTTGCCCTATTTAAGAGTTAAGAGTAGTTTGAAAAATAATTGCAGTAAACATGATAAAGACATCATGGATAAAAACCAGGCTTAAAAAAACAGAGACTGTATTAATCATCAACCAAAAAAAATTGTATGCTTTCTTAAAAATTTTAGAGAAATAACTGGATACTTGGATAATCTTAAAAACAGAGCTAAATCATCACAATTTAAGGGAAGGCTCTGATTTATTACCTTACTTTATTAGCGTTAGTAGTGTTAAAGAGTAAGTGAACATATGTAGCAAGATGATAATGATGGATAGATTAAGATAAATAGTATCAAACTAACATAATTTATATAATAGCAGACAAATTCCACAATCTATAGGTGTTTTACTAATAAGCTATCTAAAAAATTATTAATAAAAGAAGTATTTTTTGAGACTTCTTAGTGAAGAAGGGAGGAGTACATTCTTCAATCGTGCTTAAGACAATTTCATCTTAACCAATAATGAAGATGTTATGTATTATGGAAGCTCCTTATCATTCAGCTACCCTCTAGCTTTTTGTTTGTATGTGTATTTATGTATTCGGTTTTATGGCAGCTCTGGGGGAACTGAGTTTACCCCTGTGTTCTGGGGAAATTTTGTGAGAAACAATGAAAAGCCTGTTAAAGTCAATTTGATAACTAATTTATTTGAGGACCATCTAATGTTTATTTTTAAATTCTCACGTCGATTTAACAGCAGTTACTAGAATAACCCAATATTTTATTCTGGCATGATAGCATTTCTTTGTCATAAGCCATTAATGTTTTGCAAAAGTAAAAGTACATCCTTGTGCTTGCCTCTCTTTCATATCCAATTAGTATGATAACTTGTAGCAGCAATATTGTCATGTGTTAGGATAAACAAAGTTATCAACTACATAGAAAATAGTCAATGTAATAAGTTTGGAGAGCTTTTCGCACTCATGATATATCCGCAGTAAAGTGGGGTGCATCATAATCAGATTTTACTGTATGGCTGTGACAAGCCATTTTTATGCTGAAGGAATTTTCTACCTTTTATTATATTTCCAAGCAATTTTGTTTGAATTAAGTTGTAATGATTAGAAAAAATATTGCCATGATGAAATTCACATCTTATAATAAATAAAACATGGATGGATGTCATTCCTTGGAATAGCCATATATATGTACGAGTAAAAGTTGCTTGCATACTGCAAGCTATCAGTTGAATGCAGTATCATACCAAGAAAGGCCTCAAAACAATGTTCAAAACTTCGCACAAATGACCGCCTGACGTCGAACACAGGACCCGATTGTGAGAGACAATGGCATATGAATGTTAGATAAGTGCCACATTGACGTTTTTTAAAGTTTCATTTCAGTATCTTTTCGGGAAGGTTCTAAAATAAGATCCCGTTATTCAAATTGAAATGCATGGTAGAATCGGAATGACACTCTTGCATCGAACCAAGGACTACTAGACGAACGGTGAAATTCATGAAAGAATGTTTTCAAACGCCTCTGTCACCATTCCGGGTTTTATCTTTCCAGCTTATCGGGAAGGCATTTTAAAAAATCGCCCATGATATCAGTAATGCATTTCTTACGGAAGCATTTCGGACGCACCTAGCGTCGAACACACGGACATTTGGTAACATTTCTTCCTTTGGTACGATGGAAGACCATCTCATCTGCAAATACCGAGATTATGATTGCTCTATCGCATCGAGAACGTCCTCAAAACAGATTGCAAAAATTCGCGCTAAAGACCGCCTAGCGTCGAACTCAGGACCCTTCCATGAGAGAAAATAGCAAATTAATATTAGATAAGTGCCATTCTCACTATGACACTCTTGGATCGAACATTGACGTTTTTTAAAGTTTCATTTCAGTATCTTATCGGGAAGGTCCTAAATTAAGATTCCGTTATTCCCGTTTGAAATGCATGGTGGAATCGGAATGACCCTCTTGCATCGAACCAAGGACCACTAGACGAACGGTGAAATTCATGAAAGGATGCTTTCAAACGCCTTTGTCACCATTCCGGGTTTTATCTTTCCAGCTTATCGGTAAGGCATTGAAAAAAAAATTTCAAAAATTGCAGCAATTCATTTCTTATGGAAGAATTTTGCACCCACCTGGAGTCGAACTCACGGTCATTTGTCAACTTTTCTTCCATTCGTATTATAGAAGACTACCTCAACTTTAACCTCCGAGATTTTGTTTACTCTATCTTAACGATAAGTGCCTCAAAATAATTTTCAAAAATCGGGGCAATGCATTCTTATGGGAAAATTGTGATTTTTGGGACTTTCTGGTAACGAACCCATGACACCTAGCGTCGATGTCTGATTTATTCTGGCATCTACAGGTTGGGGCCAGTACGTCGAAAAAATCTGAAGTCGACGGCGCTTGTGGAACATGGTCAGAATTCGTATCCCCTATATCTATCTATATATCTAATTGTAAGTCCGTTTCAAGATTCCAGTCAGTAAGGAGCGCTTACGGGGGAAAAATTCAATGTAAACTGCCATAAGCGAAGAAGTTAGACTCGCGCCGGGTCGCCTTTACGCGGAGCTGCAGATTCGGACGGGTAAAATTAAGATTCATAGTTAACATAGACCGATTCAAACTCACTTTCTAATGAAATTCGACTGAAAATAACTTTATCAACACAATAGTGAAATCTTTACGCTCTTATTGCAAGAACAACAAAGTTAAAAGCGAAAATTGAATGAATTGCCGAGTTTTCACCCGTGAACATTTTTGAAACTGCCATTACTCTCTTACAATCCAACATAAAATGCTGATTTTTTCTTCCATTGCTCATTGTATCATCCGAATTAATAAAAGATACATGAGATTAACTTTAGAGCAACCAAATCGTAGTAAAAAATTATTTAGTTGGAACGTAACTCAAGAAAAAATTCGTCGTGCAGTCCAATTTATACGTCGCGTAAAACTTTTTGGTTTCTCACGTGAGGAAGAACTTGTCTCGAGAGAAATCGAGATAAATGTTGTAATTTTCATTTGCAAATTGTTTCGATGCGATATCTTGAATAGAACTTGAGTTTTTGACTTTTATATCTAAGAGCGTAAAGCGCTTCGCGCTTCGAATCGCCGACGCTTCGAAACCTCACAGCTTTACTGTTTCAATTCAATATCTGATCGGGAAGGTCCTAAAATAAGATTACGCTTTCCCCCTTTGAAATAAATAGTAGAAAAGTAATGACGCACAGGCATCGAACCAAGAACTGTCAGAGGAACTGCGAACAGCGTATATGAAACATATGAATTACCTCTGTTTACATACCATTTTATATCATTCCCGGTTATCGGATATGCATTCAAAAGAATTGTCAAATTGACCGCCATGCATTTTATACAGGAGAATTTTGCACCCACTTGGCTTCGAACTCTGGGTCGTTTGGTAACATTTCTTCAGTTAGTACAATAGATAACCACGGCATCTACAAACTCCGTGATTTTCACTGTTCTATCGCTCCGAGTAAGGACTAAAAACAATTTTCTTTCAAAAATACGCACAATGCATTCCTTTGGGAAAATTGCGATTTTTAGGACTTTCTGGTATCGAACCCATGATAGCTAGCGTCGATGTCTGAATTATTCTGGCATCTAGAGTGTAGGGCCAGTACGTCGAAAAAATCTGAAGTCGACGGCGCTAGTGGAACATGGTCAGAATTCGTATCCCCTATATCTATATAGGTATATCCGGAGAGTTAGCTATATATAATAGATACGAGTAAAAGTTGCTTGCATACTGCAAGCTAATTGGTAAAAATTTACAATAAGTTCCCCTTACGGTATCATTTTCGAAGTTTATCCAGCAAAATCTTAAATATTGTCGCAATGCATTTCTTACGTGAGAAATATACATCCATCTGGCATCGAATTCACGGTCAAATATAACCTTTCTTCCAGTGGTTCCTTAGAAAAGCACTCCAAACGCTAACACCGTGATTTTGAATAGTCTCCTGCAAAGAGAAAGGCCTAAAAACAATTTAAAAAAAATTGCGTAAATGACCACCTGGCGTCGAACACAGGACCCGTTCGTGAGAGACAATGGCATACGAATGTTAGATAAGTGCCACTCTGACGTTTTTAAAAGTTTCAATTCAGTATCTTATCGGGAAGGTCCTAAATTAAGATTCCGTTATTCCCGTTTGAAATGCATGGTGGAATCGGAATGACCCTCTTGCATCGAACCAAGGACCACTAGACGAACGGTGAAATTCATGGAAGAAAGTTTTCAAACGCCTCTGTCACCATTCCGGGGTTTTATCTTTCCAGCTTATCGGGAAGGCATTTAAAAAAATTGTCCATGATATCAGCAATACTTTCTTACGGAAGCATTTCGGACCCACCTGGCGTCAAACACACAGACATTTGGTAACCTATCTACCTTTGGTACGATGGAAGACCATCACATCTGTAAACACCGAGATTTTGATTGCTCTATCGCATCGAGAACGGCCTCAAAACAGATTGCAAAAATTCGCGCAAAAGACCGCCTAGCGTCAAACTCTTATTTTGGGACCTTTGGGAATCTTATTTTGGGACCTTCCCGATAAGATATTGAATCGAAACTTTGGAACAAGTAAGGATGGCACTTATCTAATATTATTTTGTTATCTTCTTTCACGGAATGGTCCTGAGTTCGACGCTAGGCGGTCTTTAGCGCGAATTTTTGCTATCTGTTTCGAGGCGGTTCTCGATGCGATAGAGCAATCAAAATCACAGTCTTGTTAGATGAGATGGTCATCCATAGTTGATAAGGAAGAAATGTTACCAATTGTCCGTGTGTTCGACGCTAGGTGCGTCCGAAATGCTTCCGTAAGAAATGCATTACTGATATCATGGGCGATTTTTAAAATGCCTTCCCGATAAGCTGGAAAGATAAAACCCGGAATGGTGACAGAGGCGTTTGAGAAGATTATTTCATGTTATTCGCCGTTTCTGCAGTGGTCCTTGGTTCGATGCAAGAGTGTCATTCCGATTTTACCATGCATTTCAAACGGGAATAACGGAATCTTATTTTAGGACCTTCCTAATAAGATATTGAATTGAAACTTTGAAACACGGCAGAATGTCACTTATCTAACATTCCTATGTCATTGTCTCTCACGAATGGGTCCTGAGTTCGACGCTAGGCGGTCTTTTGCGCGAATTTTTGAAAATTGATTTCAGTCCTTCCTCCGAGCCATAGAACAGTGAAATTCACGGAGGATGGAGATGAGATGGTGTTCCATAGTACGAAAGGAAGAATTACTTCCAAATGACCGTGAGTTCGACGCCAAGTGGGTGCAAAATTCTCGAGTATAAAATGCATGGCGGTCAATTTATACAAATATTTTGAATGCATATTCGATTACCGGGAACGATATAAAATGGAATGTACATAGAGGCAATTCATATGTTTCAGATACGCTGTCCGCCTTTACTCTGACGGTTCTTGGTTCGATGCCAGATCGTCATTTCTATTCTACCGTGTACTTCAAAGGGGGATAGCGTATTCTTATTATAGGACCTTCTTTATAAGATATTGAATTGGAACTTTGGAACAGGGCAGAATGGCACTTATCTTACATTAATATGCAATTGTGTCGCACGATCGGGACCTTAGTTCGTGGCCAGGCGGTCTTTTGCGCGAAGTTTTCAAATTGACTTGAGGCATTACTTGGTATGATACTGCATTCAACTGATAGCTTGCAGTATGCAAGCAACTTTTACTCGTATCTATATAGGTATATCCGGAGAGTTAGCTATATATAATAGATATAGACAGATCCATACATATACACATTCATTAGAATGTTGATATTCCATCCAACTGCAATGATGTATCAATGGAAGAGCTTTAGGATGTATGTGTTAGATTGGGAGTGAACAAAAAAAGGTAGAATACTTGCACAGATGACAGCTCTGTCAGTGGAACCGCTGAAAAGTTGTGGTTTCACCAAACTATGAGAGTGAAATACATATACTTTAAATGTCCAAGGAATGTTGAAATCACATTAACTTTCATAAGAGACTTGCAACCTTCTCAGGATAAAATACAAAATGGCACTTCTGGAGAAAATATAATATTTATATAGGGATATAGAGATTAGTCCATTAAGTCCAGGTTTGGGCTCATAAGGGCTTTAGCAGTTGGAGCACTTTTGAAAATATATACATAATATATGCATAATTTATCCTGTGATATTAATGAATGCACTGAATAAAGTATATTGAATAATAACCATCACTTAGGTAGTAGATTATGGGTAATTTGGTAATAATTACATTAGTAAGATTCAGAATTAAGCTTACATCAGAAATTTCTATATATCTGTAGAGCAAGAACTCCAGAACCATCTGTAAACCTTTCAGAAGAGGAATTGCTTTTGATTGCATCCTATGCTTAAAACAAGACAGATCAGTTCAATGGTTATATTTGTTAGGTTGGTGTTTGCGTGTGCGCATACCAGCCCAGTGCGTGCGTAGCGGCAGGCGTGTCGTGGCAAGCGGGAGTCTGCGGGGGCCCGCCTTACCGGGGAGTGAAGCAGGTGATTGGGGCCTGAGAGATGCCATACTGGGCTGCCTGCTTGGAGCCCTTATACTCCCACGGCTGGCCCTTCGTTCTCCACCGTGCAGCAGTTTGCTGTCCTTAAGAAGTGACACGTTCATTAGGCGAGGATTGGGTGTGTTGAAGATGGTCCTGTTCTCCCTCCATCTTGCTCTGAAATTACAAAAATCACATCAACTCATGCAGCTCTCTCAGTGGATGATAGAGGGGAATTGAGAGATTATTTACTTACAGACAGAAGTCTGACAGCAGCATTATATGTATGATTTATATTTATAATTAATAATGAGAAGTATTTAACATTTAATAATACTCAATAGTTACAGAATTAACTTCAATTTATCTGAGTACATCACAGTGCAATAAACAACACAATAATTAAGAAAGAGTTAAGAATCAATATAAAATACAATGAGTATTACAATAATCAATAGAATAATTAGAACAATAATTAATAATTTTTATAAATGTTAAAAATATGCTCACTACATTTAAATTGACTATAATAATATATAATATATATAGGATATTTTTGGGGTTCCTGAGTAATTTTAAAAAAGACATGAATGTCATTAGAGATAATTGATAGACATGATGGCATATTCTGAAGATAATAGCAGTTTTCATTAAAAGCACTTTCACTACTTATTTATGTAATATCTTAGAAAGTGTCAAACTTGTGGCTCCATAATTAATGCAATGGAATAACCACATCAAAACTTGTCAGAATTCAAAGAAAATACAAAAAGCCCACCAGATTTTCAGGATAAAATAAAAATCCAGAGGCTCAAATGGAGGGTCAATAATTCTCATTTATTTATGGGATATTTGAGTATGGCAGAGTGAAATTGTACTTGAAAGGAAGTATCAAGACAAATAGCTAATCTCACAAGAGAATTCAATTGTGCAAGTGCTAGCAGTTTACTGCTAGTAATAGAAAGGAGCTCTGAATCTCTGAGAAAAATGCACACAAAAGAGCATCAATGTAAAGGCATTTGTTTGAAAGAATCTCCCAAATTTAGATAAACCTATTTTATTTTAGTTAAACTTAGAGGTACACTGACTGCAACTTTGTTCCTGGTAGGGTCACTTATGCTAGGAAGGTCAATAGGTAGGGGCCAGACGAAAGGTAGTCCATGCAGCGTCTGTACCTCAGTGAGGCGGCTGCAAAGGCATCTGTAACCCAGTAGGGTGGGGCCTATATGAGTCACGTTAAAAACACTGTTAAGGGGAGACCAACTCAACTATCTATCCCATGATTATGATTTGCCACAATACTGATATTGTCCCTGGCGAATACGGGACTCAGCCCTCTAGGGAGTGTGTCATGCCCAGCAGGGATGGTGCTAAGGCCATCATTCCACCAAATCCTTACCCAACCAACAAAGAGAAGAAGATGGCCAAGGAAACAAGGGTAGGGAACTGGAATGTCAGAATCATGCTTAGAAAAGGGTAGTTAGAAAATGTAAAGTTAGACCAACAAGGGAAAACAGATTGCAAAAATTCGCGGAAAAGACCGCCTAGCGACGAACTCAGGACTCTTCCGTGACAGAAATTAGCATATCAATATTAGATAAGTGCCATTCTGAGTTCATCCAAAGTTTCGATTCAGTATCTTATCGGGAAGGTCCCACGCCTCTGTCACCATTCCGGGTTTTATCTTCCCAGCTTATCGGGAGGGATTTTAAAAAAATCATCCAAGATTTCACCAACGCATTTCTTGTGGAAGCATTTCGAACCCACCTGGCGTCGAACACACGGTCATTTGCTAACATTTCTTCCTTTGATACTATCATTCCGATTCTACCATATATTTCAAACGGGAATAACGGAATCTTATTTTATTACCTTCCCGATAAGATACTGAATTGAAACTTTGAAACACGTCAGAGTGGCGCTTATCTATTATTCGTATGTCATTGTCTCACACAAATGGGTCCTGTGTTCGACGCCAGGCGGTCATTTACGCAAATTTTTAAAAATTGTTTTGAGGCCTTTCTCTATGCAGGAGACTATTCAAAATCACAGCGTTTGCGTTTAAAGTAGTTTTCTATCGAACCGGTGGAAGAAAGGTTACATATGACCGTGAGTTCGATGCCAGATGGATGAATAATTCTCACGTTCGAAATGCATTGCGGCAATTTTTAAGATTTTTGCTGGATAAGCTTCGAAAATGATGCCCGTAAGGGGAACTTATTGTTAAATTCGTACCAATTAGCTTGCAGTATGCAAGCAACTTTTACTCGTATCTTCTATTATATATAGCTAACTCTCCGGATATACCTATATATATATTTATAGGGGATACGAATTCTGACCATGTTCCACGAGCGCCGTCGACGTCAGATTATTACGACGTACTGGCCACACCCAGTAGATGCCAGAATAATTCAGACATCGACGCTAGCTATCATGGGTTCGATACCAGAATGTCCCAAAAATCGCAATTTTCCCATAAGAATTCATTGCGCGGATTTTGGAAAATTATTTTGCGGCACTTATCGTTAAGATAGAGGAACCAAAATCTCGGAGGTTGAAGTTGAGGTAGTCTTCTATATTACGAATGGAAGAAATGTTATAAAATGACCGTGAGTTCGACGCCAGGTGGATGCAAAATTCTTCCATAAGAAATGCATTGCTGAAATCTTTGAAGATTTTTTTAAATGCCTTCCCGATAAGCTGGAAAGATAAAACCCTGAATGGTGACTGCAGCGTTTGAAAACTTTCTTCCATGAATATCATCGTTCGTCTAGTGGTCCTTGGTTCGATGCAAGAGGGTCATTCCGATTCCTCCATGTATTTCAAATGGGGAAAGCGGAATCTTATTTTGGGACCTTCCCGATAAGATATTAAATCGAAACTTTGGAACAAGTAAGTATGGCACTTATCTAATATTATTTTGCTATCTTCTCTCACGGAAGAGTCCTGAGTTCGACGCTAGGCGGTCTTTTGCGCGAATTTTTTCAATCTGTTTTGAGGCCGTTCTCGATGCGATAGAGCAATCAAAATCTCGGTGTTTACAGATGAGGTGGTCTTCCATCGTACCAAACGAAGAAATGTTACCAAATGTTCGTGTGTTCGACGCCAGGTGGGTCCGAAATGCCTCCGTAAGAAATGCATTGCTGATATCAGGGACGATTTTTTTCAATGCGTTCCCGATAACCTGGAAAGATCAAACTCCGTGTGGCGACGGAGGCGTTTGAAATCCTTCTTTCATTAAGTTCACCGTTCGTCTAGCGGTCCTTGGTTCGATGTGAGAGGGTCGTTCTGATTCTACCATGCATTTCAAATGTGGAAAACGGAATCTTATTTGAGGACCTTCCCGATAGGATATTGAATCGAAACTTTGGGATAAGTCATAATTGCACTCACCTAATGTTAATTCGCTATTTTCTCTCACAGAAGGGTCCTGAGTTCGACGCTAGGCGGTCATTAGCGCGAATTTTTGCAATCTGTTTTGAGACCGTTCTCGATGCGATAGAGTAATCAAAATTAGGGTGTTTGCAGATGAGATGGTCTTCCATAGTATCAAAGGAAGAAATGTTAGCAAATGACCGTGTGTTCGACGCCAGGTGGACGACGTACTGGCCCCACCCTGTAGATGCTATAATAACTCAGACATCGACGCCAGCTATCATGGGTTCGATACCAGAATGTCCCAAAAATCGCAATTTTCCCATAAGAATGCATTGTGTGCATTTTTGAAAATTATTTTGAGGCACTTATCGGTAAGATAGAGGAACCAAAATCTCGGAGGTTGAAGCTGAGGTAGTCTTCCATGGTTCTTATGGAAGAAATGTTGCTAAATGACCATGAGTTCGACGCCAGGTGGGTGCAAAATTCTTCCATAAGAAATGCATTGCTGCAATTTTTGAATTTTTTTTCAATGTCTCACGGATAAGCTGGAAAGATAAAACCCGGAAAGGTGACAGAGGCGTTTGAAAACATTCTTTCATGAATTTCAGCGTTCATCTAGTGGTCCTTGGTTCGATGCAAGAGGGTTATTCCGATTCCACCATGCATTTCAAATGGGGAAAACGGAATCTTATTAAAGGACCTTCCCGATAAGATAATGAGTCGAAACTTTGACACAAGTTGTAATGGCACTTATCTAATATTAATTTCCTATTTTCTCTCATGGATGGGTCCTGAGTTCGACGCTAGGCGGGCTTTTACGCGAATTTTTGCAATCTGTTTTGAGGCCGTTGTCGATACGATAGAGCAATCAAAATCACGATGTTTGCAGATGAGATGGTCTTCCATAGTACCAAAGGAAGAAATGTTACCAAATGGCCGTGTGTTCGACGCCAGGTGGGTTCGAAATGCTTCCGTAAGAAATGCATTGCTGAAATCTTGGACGATTTTTTTAAATGCTTTCCCGATAAGCTTGAAAGATAAAACCCGGAATGGTGATAGAGGTGTTTGAGAACATTCTTTCATGATGTTCACCGTTTCTCTAGTGTTCCTTGGTTCGATGCAGGAGCGTCATTCCGATTCTACCATGCATTTCAAACGGGGAAAACGGAATCTTATTTTATGACCTTCTCGATAATATATTGAACAGAAACTTTGCAACACGTCAGAGTGGCACTTATCTTACATTCGATTGCCATTGTCTCTCACGAAAGGGTCCTGAGTTCGACGCTAGGCGGTCTTTTGCGCATTTTTTTGCAAACTGTTTTAGGCCGTTCCAGGTGCGATAGAGCAATCAAAATCACGGTGTTTGCAGATGAGATGGTTATCTATTTTACTAACTGAAGAAATGTTACGAAATGACCGTGAGTTCGACGCCAAGTGAGTGCAAAATTCTCCGGTATAAAATGCATGGCGGGCAATTATTTCATTTACTTTTAATGCTTATCCGATAACCGAAAATGATATAATATGGAATGTGCATAGAGGCAATTCATATGTTTCATATGCGCTGTTCACCGTTCCTCTGACGGTTCTTGGTTCGATGCCTGAGAGTCATATCTATCTACCATGTATTTCAAAGGGGGATAGCGTAATCTTATTTTAGGACCTTCCCGATAAGATATTGAATTGAAATTTTGGAACAAATCAGAATGGCACTTATCTAATATTAATATGCAATTGTGTCGCACGATCGGGACCTTAGTTCGACGCCAGGCGGTCCTTTGCGCGAAGTTTTCAAAATTGTTTTGAGGCATTACTTGGTACGATACTGTATTCAACTGATAGCTTGCAGTATGCAAGCAACTTTTACTCGTATATATATATAGGTATATCCGGAGAGTTAGCTATATATAATAGATATACGAGTAAAAGTTGCTTGCATACTGCAAGCTAATTGGTACAAATTTAACAATAAGTTCCCCGAAGCTTATCCAGCAAAATTCTTAAAAATTCCCGCAATACATTTCTTACATGAGAAATTTTCATCCATCTGGCATCGAACTCACGGTCATATGCAACCTTTCTTCCACTGGTTCTATAGAAAACTACTTCAAACGCAAACGCTGTGATTTTGAATAGTCTCCTGCATAGAGAAAGGCCTCAAAACAATTTTTTAAAATTAGCGTAAATGATCGCCTGGCGTCGAACACAGGACCCGTTCGTGACCAATGGCATACGCCAGGTGGGTTCAAAATGCTTCTGTAAGAAATGCATTGGTGAAATCTTGGACGATATTTTTAAATGCCTTCCCGATAAGCTAAAAAGATAAAACCCGGAATGGTGACAGAGGCATTTGAGAACATTCTTTCATGACGTCCACTGCTTCTCTAGTGGTCCTTGGTTCGATGCTAGAGCGTCATTCCGATTCTACCATGTATTTCAAGCGGGAAGAACGGAATCTCATTTTAGGACCTTCCCGATAAGATACTGAATTGAAACTTTGAAACAAGTAAGGATGGCACTTATCTAATATTATTTTGCTATCTTCTCTCACGACCGGGTTCTTAGTTCGTCGCCAGGCGGTCTTTGGCGCAAAGTTTTAAATTTGAACTGAGGCAGTACTTGGTATGATACTGTATTCAACGGATAGCTTGCAGTATGCAAGCAACTTTTACTCGTATATATATAGGTATATCCGGAGAGTTAGCTATATGTAATAGATAACTCAATTTTTAATATACATCCGTGTCAAATGAATTGAAGGCTTTACTTAAGTCCCGTAATTCCATGAATTAGCCCAATCCCTCAGATGCTTGGGAAGTAAAATGCCTAATATTAAAATGCAATTGGTAAATTCAATCCATGATTCATCACAAGAGCTAGTTACAAAGATGCAACGTGCCGAGAATTCGTCTGTTCGGTTCATATTTAACTTGAAAAAGTATGACTATATTTTCGATACATTTAAGAAAATATCTTGGATTTAACTCGAAAATCGTCAAAGAATTCATGTTCTAACGCCAGCTTTCAGCGTCTCGTGAGCACAAACTGCGGAATATCTCTTTTCTAAATTTGTCAGCTTAGAATCTGTGCATAGTTGCAATACTAAAGGGAGAAAAATCTATAGTAAAACCATATATAAGAAACCACATTTTAACCACCAAATTATTGCATTCCGACCTCCTTTTGCTATAATATTACTATTAAACTATATCAAAGAAACAACTTTAAAATCACCAAATAAATCCATTCCGACCTCCGAATCGCTATAATATTACTCTGCCATATTAATGCCACTAAATATCGAAGTAATGAAGCGATTTTAATAACAATAATACTAATAATGACGAAAACAAATCCTTCCAAATACTCAACGTGGACTTGCATAGCAGGCAATGTCCTCCATTTTTATTTTCTCTCCCTCTATTCTGAAGGCTCGCTGGCGCCCGAAATGTGGTGTCTGTCGGACGAGTTGCCTCTGAAAGAGGTAACTTTTCTTTTTAAAGTTCTATAAATCAAGAGTGCATATTCTCTGATTACTTCCTAGAAATACAACTGAAAAAATTTAACGTTTTGTCAATCAATTACGATCAAAATTTAATGATCAACAATTTTTTTCATAAAATCTACGGAACATAAACATACAAAAGAGAGAATTAAGATAGTAAGATGCTTCTTTGGACGAAGACATGGTGGAAGGACTAGAGAGTCTGTAGCCCTCTTAGCATCTTCTCAGAGCTCATGGTTGTAACAGAAATGCCTAATGGTCCATGATAATGTTTAAAATTTTCTATAATGGGTACAGTCGTCCAAGAAAAAATCGAACGGTGTACTACGTGGTGCATAAGATTGAGGGGTTTCAAATGTCACTCTTTACCCCTTCCACCCGTCCTTCTATTAGCTATTGGCAACACCGGAAGGCCTTTGCCGGAGCGTATCCACGTGCCTACGCTCCGTCCGATGAGGAGGGCTGCTATTGCGAGGTCTAAAGGAAAGCGATACCAGCGATTGCTGGAAAATTTTCGGTAGATCGTAAGAAATTATATTTTAACCCTTTCGAGACGGCCTTATACTCTTAAAATCGCTCCCTGGCACCTAATACATTCGAAGGAAAAACTTCTCCTGGACACGGAAGCATTTTTCGACTCAGATGGTGTCAGGTATAGAATTGAACCCTTCTTAGTCCTAAGCGGGGCTCCTTCCTCGGCAACCGCAATCGGGGGAAAACCGTCGCCGGGTAGTTAACCTTCCCTCTCACAGCATGGGGCCGCGGCAAACTAAATGTCATTGCTGTCGCTTTGCCAAAGAGTAATTTTTAGCATTAGTTGTCAATATGAATTTGGAACTTAAAATCTTGCACTTTGCCGACTATATGCAACTTTTAAACGAAATTCTAGCGCTATTATTAAGGAATTCAGTATACTGCTATAATGGCAACGATGCATCCTCTGATTATTTTGAAATACATTCCATCTTTATAATTTCTTTTGCAAATTCAAGCACATGCAAGGTACAGTATTATTTTTGAAGCTTTTTTCGACGCAGAGGTTTACTGCAGTAGAAGGCATAAAAATGCACTCGTTGAAGAATTATTATAAAGTAATTCTGATAGTATAATTATATTACGATGTATTTCATCTCTATTGATTTAATTTCACTTTGCCTTATTTTCTTCGTCTGGTCTCATATGCTATTCCATGTTTGAAATTCTGTTATGTACGGAACATTCATGTCTTATATTTTCCTCCTTACACAGAATGTAGATGTATTTATGAAACAGGCACTTATCTTTTTAGCGGGTTTTTCCTAATTCAACGCTAAATTCTTTCTTAATCCTTAGGAAATGCATCAAAGGTCCCCGCCTACCATTCAGCTTGCAATTCTTTGAATTGTTCTCTTAGCCGTTGAGTCCCATCTTTTTTTCCTAGAACATGCACATTAGAAGCACACCATTCCTTTCAGATATCTCAGTATCGATCCCACTTGTACCAAGTCAAACTGAAAGACTGCCACTGAAAGACATCCAAGCACTAACAGAATTTTTCTAACCAGTCCTGAAATTAGAATAGAATACCACCTTTTGCTGGACTGTTTCTTCTTTACTATCAAATTGTGTCTTTAAATACTGTAATGCAATTGATAGTATTAAATTTCGAAAATGTAGAGGATAGAGAATTCAAAACACAGAGGCCCTAGATTACCTGATCTTCTATAGTACCAGTGGAAGAAATGTATCCAAATGAGCATGGGTTCAACGCCAGGTGAGTGGGAATTTCTTCCCTTTAAATTGCATTGCAGTCATTTTTAAGAATTTTTTAAATACTTTTCTGAAAGCATGGAAAAGTAATACCCAGAATGTGGATAGCTGCCATAATTAATTAACTTTCCTATGCACAGTTTACCATTTCCCTGATGTGCTTTGGTTAGACGCCAGAGCATCATTTTGATTCTACCATACATTTCGAAAAGAGAATCCGGAATTACAGCTGAGGAACTTCCCAGTATGATATGCATGTGAAATTTGAGAAACGATCGGTGTTGCTCCTACAGTTATATAAAATTTTATTTTATAGTAAGCTCCTAGATTCAGCTCCAGGTTCTCCTGAGTCTCCCATAATAAATGTATGGGGAGCTGCACATTAGCAGCACAAAGCATATAGGGCTGTATATTTCATTATGAAGCTGTTAAGAGAAGGTGGTTCAAGAAATTAGCCTACAATTCTTTAGTCAGGCCCATCTTAGAATACGTTGCAACAGTATGGGATCCCTAACAGATACAAGTGAAATTAAAATGGTTCAGAGAACAGCAGCACAATATATTCAAAGGAATTTTAAAAGGACTGCAAGCGTCACAGAAATGCTAGAAGTATTGGGTTAGAATCAAGAAGGAATTTATGTAGATTAGGAAATCTGTATAAAGCGTACCATGGGGAGCCAGCATGGCTAGATATCAGTGATAGGTTAAAAAAGTCAACTTACTATGGCAGAAGGGACCACATTAAAATTGGACCCCTGTTCCAGACCCCATTTCTTATGCCATTACTCTGGATTCCCCATTTGACATATATGGTAGAATCAAGATAACACCCTGGCATCTAAGCAAGGTTCATCAGAGAAATGCTAAACTGCGCATATGAAAGCTTATTATGACCGCTATCCACATTCTGGGTTTTACCTTATCAAGTTATTGGAAAAGTACCCAAAAGAATCCTTAAAAATCACTACAATGCTTTTTAAATGGGAGAAATTCTCACCCACCTGCCATCAAGCCAACTCTCATTTGGTAAAATTTCTTCCACTGTTAGTATAGAAGACCACTTCATCTGCAAATCCATGATTTTGAATTCTCTATCTTACGGAGAAGTGCCTAAAAAATTTCCCAAATATTCCTGCAAAAGATTCCTGCCTGGTGCTAAACTCAGAATCTGTTCAAGAGAGACAATTGCATATTGATGTTAGATAATTGCCATTCTGACCATTTCTGAAATTTCAGTTGGGAATTATTTCTTATTACATCTTATTGGGAAGTTCCAAATACTAGATTCCATTCTCCCTGTTTTTAATGCATGGTAGAATTGAAATGATACTCTGGCATCGAACCAAGGACTATCAGTGAAACAGTGAACTACACAATCAATGGCTTTTTATAAAGGCTTTTCACATTCTGGGTTTTACGTTTCTAAAAATTCCTAAATATTGCTGCAATGTATTTCAAATAGGAGAAACTTTGCATACACTTGGTGTCAAACTCAACCCAACCTGGGGAAGTAGCTCTCTATCTATGTATATAAAAATCAATTGCTGTTTGTTAGTCTTGCTAAAACTCAAAAACAGCTTGACCGATATAAATAATCTTTATTTTTGTTTTGTTTGCTCTAATATAGAAGAGGTTTATGCAATAAAAGAAACTGAGAAACCTCAAAAGAACAGCTGAAAAATTAAAAAGTTAAAATTGGGAATTGTCACTTCGGATTTATTTTCAATAGATATCGTTTGTGGCGGACCAATTATCTAACTGTAACAAAGCTGTCATTCTTTCCATGGGGTTGAGTAAAATGTATTAATTTCAAATAGTTTTTTGTAACAAAATGTAGTGGATTTGAAGACATTACCACAAAGTGTGACTATGTTTGAGGCATTCTAAGGGTGGTCTGAAAAGTTTCCGACCCCTGATTTTTCAGAAATCTTCAAAAAACATGTCAAGAAATGGCGAAATGTTGGAAACTTTTCAGACAACCCATGTATTTACCAATATTGATTTGCCTCAAGGACATACTTTGAGGTTTTCAATATTTTAAAATTCTTAAGGTAAAATTGAAAGAATTGAGCGACTGAGAAAAAAATTTCATTACAATGCTGAAGAGAAGACAAGCTGACATATGTCATCAAAGTCAGTCAAATGTTCGCTGAGCTACCTCACGTGCAATTATGTAAAATTTAGTCATTTTTTATCGCGTAAATTTTTTTCATCTGTAATATTGGTCCCCGTTTCGATCCCAGGTGGACCAAAGCATAATCTAACATAAGAAAAGCAGATAGAGTCATTTTAACAGTTTTCAGGCTCTTTATCTATAGAAAATTATTATTTCAAAGAATCATCGTACAAGCTTGATGAAATTTTTATGAGAAGTATATTTAATTAAGAATCATCAATGTTGATCATACTCATGGTTGTTGTTAGCTGGTAATTATCTCGGTTGAGAGTTAAGGGGCACTTCATTTAGAAATGTTTCAAATATTAATCTTGCGAATCTAATTTTCAGACAAATAACTCGTTAACATGGAAATTTATAACATATTTAAAAATTTAACGACACATTTGGAGTAAATATATGATATTTATAGGGAAAATTAATTATGTTTAGTTGGTTATTAATTGCATACTTTTAAAGATATTTAAAAAGTATTTTATATTTATCAACTTCGTAAAATAACAGATAGAAGGCATTTATTTTTCTAAATCTATTTAAAAAATCAACAAATTGAGGTCCAGAGTAACAATTGAGAAACATTACCTCCTATATCATAGACCGAAACCTTAGATGAAACAAGATGGAATATTCAATGGATGCTAATCTCTATCATACATAGAGGATGATTTTCTTTTCCTTACCTTTCTATGGGTCCTATCTCTCCTTTATATTTAGAGAAGAGTTTTGTTCAACAATTGCCTTAGCTGTCTGGTATGAGATTTTCATACTCAAAATTTATGCAAATATTTTATCCTTTTGTCTGATATTCATATCATATTCTGTTACGAAAATAAGAATTTACATTCAATTTCCTTTCTCTTGGCTACAATTCATTGGTAATTATTCCTGATATCAATCCAGGTCTGCAATGGATCAAAATTAACTCTATCTGCATTTTTTAGGAGAGCATTTTCTCCTAGAGTCAAACTAAGTGTAATTTTGGTAAGATAAAGTATCTATATGAGGGTGGTCTGAAAAGTTTCCGACCCCAGATTTTACAGAAATCTTCAGAAAATTTTCAGAAAACATGTTGAGAAATGGTGAAATGTCGGAAACTTTTCAGACCACCCATGTACATAATCAGTAGATTGCCCTCTCTCGATGCTCTTAATTTTGTATTTTGATACTGACTTGCTGAAAAGGCGGAGTACGACACACAGGATGACGAACATAAGAGCCAATCCAACAAGGACACCGATCATCGCAGGGTCCACTGTCCTCAGAGACGGTCTCTCTTCTTTTAAAGCTAAAAAAACATCAAAACATCTATTAGATAACAAACACTCTCAGCTCAAGTCTCAGATTTCACCTCTAATCAATCACATTGTCAACCATAAATTGAATTATCTCAAAAAATAGAAATAATACACCACTTAAAAAACAATTACACACTCACCAACATCCACCTTTTCCACAACTATTCTCCCCTGCTGCCCATTCTTAACCTTCCTCCTCCCTCTAACTTCCCTCCCACTATTGACAAGAGTTAATCCCCCTCCCCTTTTACTGATATTGGTGCCTTGGCCTTGTACTCTTTCTATATATATATATATATATATATATATATATATATATATATATATATATATATAGAAAGAAATTATATAGAACGAATTAAACTCGTCTCTTGAGGTATCACTGTATATATATATATATATACAGATACCTCAAGAGACGAGTTTAATTCGTTCCGTAACCTTGCTTGTATGTCAAATTCCTCGTATCTCAAAGCAATTTTCCCCATTGAAATTAATTGAAATGACATTATTTCGTTCCAGGCCGCAAAATGCCACCCCAGTTGTTCTTTTTACTTGTTTTTGAATAGCAAAAATGTATAAATGACAAGTATTGTATAAAAACATAACAAAAGATAACGTAAAGAAATAAACTTGCTTTATAAAGTGTATTTGTATTTCAGTCACTAAAATGCAACTTAAATGCTATTGTATGCTTAATTTTAGTTACTGCTTTTCTCTTCACTGGCCTTTGCCTTTTTACGCCTGATTAAAAAAAAACATGTCCAAACAGGTTTGTTCCTTCTTCACTTTCAGAATGTTAGTTAGGAAATGAGTTAGGCGATTAATCTTCTCCTCTGTCGTTATGTAAGTCCTATTTGGCATCCTCTTCCAGAAAAACTCTGTCTTGTCACAGTTGAAGACTTGCTGGGGGATGTGTCCTTTGGCTTCTATCGGTTCGGAAAAAGTTTTGAGATAATCCTCAGCTGCCTTCAGATCCGAACTTGCAGCCTCACCATGCCTGACAACGGAGTAAATGCCGGTCCTTTTCCTAAAGTTGTCAAATTTGCCTCGACTGGCTTTAAACGAGTCTTACGATGCCTCGTCGTGGAAGTGCGCGGGATCTGCTTCAGCAAATCACCGTAAATTGCTCGTGCTTTCTCGCATATGATGCCCTGTGTTAAAATATTGCCTTTAAGCTGCTTCTCCGTAACTCAAACAATCAGCAGTTTCTCCATCTTTTCATGGAGAGAGCTCCGGAGCTTAGAAATCATTGTAATGCCCTTAGCTGGCGTTATACCCTGTATTGACTCCTTCTGTTTAAGCACAGTACATATCGTTGAAGTACTACGCCCGTACTACCTCGCCAAGTAAGCTACTCGCACATCTCGCTCATTGTTTCTATGATTTCACGCTTTAATTCAATAGACGTCATCTTCTTTTGAGCATTGACCTTTCCACTCACTTTCTTTGCACCCAAGGTTATAAAAAGAAATGTGATAAAGTATTTAATTGCACAAAAAGTACAAAGCCCTAGAAAAACTTATCAAAGAAGCTTCGACAGCGAGGTAAACAAGTATACTGGGGGGGATGCGTGGGATAATGCGAGATGCACGAGGCACAGTAAACTGTTGGGTCATGTGTAGCCGGCCGTTCCTCATATCTCAAATTTTGCTCGTATTTCAAAGCAAATCTTCGCTTGCTCGACGGCTCGTATCTCAAAAAACTCATATGTTAGGGCACTCGTATCTCGAGGTACCACTGTATATATACATATATATAACAGCACTGTCAGGATTATGTATGTACAAATTTAAAATATTCTTCATAATTATTAATCACCTGTTATTATATAAGTTTGTCTAAGTATGTTATATTGTACCATTATTATTATTTTAGGCTGCTTTTATTCCTGTAGATAGCAGAATTTAATCTCCTGATATTTAATGTTGAAATTTTTGAAAGCTGATGTTTACTTTTCCACATAATGTTTTATTTGCAAACTACCGGTTTCGGTGTATAACCATCATCAGGTTCGCACAGACTGTGTGAAAAGAGTCTGTGCGAACCTGATGACGGTTATACACCGAAACTGGTAGTTTGCAAATAAAACATTATGTGGAAAAGTAAACATCAGCTTTCAATTAGTTATTTCCACCACATCATGGCTGAGACTATTGAGTATATGTTGAAATTTTCTTTAAAATACATTAGTTTAAAGAGGTTAAAATTTTTTTCCCCTAAGATCCTTATAGAGGAACATTTTATATAATACCACATCCTTGATAGCAGAAAATGTTACCTTGATAATGCTTAATATTCCTCACTGATTATTTATTAAGTAATTAACTGATTCTTTTAAACAACGACACAAAATTACACCAGTAGGTTTCCTATGATAAAAGAATTAGTAATGTGAAATTCTTCGAAAATGTAACCTTTGTTGTCATTGGCCACACAGTGGTGCAAAAAAGGCACCAATGTACCCACCAATGCAATCGACGCTGCCATCTGGGTTGAAGAGTGGCAACTTGTCGAATCTGCATGCACATCTGCCGTCTCTGCATTCTGTCTGCACATTCTCAGATTCACACTGCTCGTGAAAGGAGCATGACTCGTTCACCGTGGCCTCTGCAATTCAAATATTATATTTACACATGTAGTCTTTGTAATGGCAGGGACCATCACTCTACTTCACTAATGGATAACTTACACATATCATTCTTGGAAGAAATGAACTATTGAATCAACTGGTTCTTGCAATATTCATAAATAGAAGTATTTTATTTTAGTGCTATATATGGGAAGATTCCCTTTTATAATAAGAAAATCAGCAGGCAGTAATAAGAGTTATAGAAAAGAGCACATTTCCATGATACATATAATAAAAAATACTAAGTTATCTGTAAGTTTAAATATCAGAACCTAAACGCCAAAGTAAAATCAACTAATATCAACTGATATCAATTAAAAGTATTTAAAAAACAATTATTCATAAATAATAAAAATTATTTGTATAATGATACATTTTACATAAAGTTAAATCAATTACAAACAGCACAAATATGTTTCTTAGATTTACTTTTGCTAAGGAAAAGGTCAGAGTCGCTTAAGCAATTGCCTGCTCTCATACATCAGTTGATTGGGCTGAATTTTAAATAATTAGTTCTAATATGAGGGATTTCCAATGAAGTAGAATTTCTGACATTCAGAAGAGAAGTGGAAGTTAATTTGTGTAAGTATTAATGGTCAGTCTGTTAAATAATTTATTACTTTAAAAAGAACAAAATCAACAATTCCTTCCAGATTCTAAGGTCTGCAAAGTGAGTGGCTCGAAAATAAAACTTTACAAGTAAATTTGTTGCAAATTAGAAAATCTAAAGTGAATTGTTTGACAACATTTATGCTGCAGTCTCCCAATTGTTTGCATGTGACTATTGTAGTTTGGTGATCAAGTAGGAGATAAGCATTCAACTATTGGACCTACTAATGATAAACATAACAAATATCTGTCAATATATCTGTTCAATATAAACAAATTTGTTTGACAAGAGACCATAAACTACGTTCTACTTTATTGCTCTTTTGACTCCCCTAGATGTGGGGAGGATCCTTTCCCATCCTAAACTTCCCATCTCACATTCCCCCGGAATAATCGACAGTGGCAAAACGCCGAAGTAAAAGAGAGAAAGATTGAATGAGAGATTTAGAAATCCCCTTAAATCCCTATCCCAATGTGGCTACCGTACAATTAAATTGGAAACTAATACCGATGAAAAACTACTAATTAAAAAAATTAAACCTACTACTTATCATAATAAATCCATTATTACTAATGATTAACTAAATCGAATTTATTCCTGAAGGCACAGTTACAAGAAGCAAAAGAAGTACCAGCAAGGTACAGTTGATGATATCCTGGCCACGCAGTACAGATTTTCAACTATTTTTCCGACGCTGTCACATCTACTCACTTGATTCTCGCACCCGGACTACGTTAGCCCCGGGTCATGTTAGTCCACCGTAATCCCATGTCTTTGAATACGGACTAGTTAGTCCGGTCCTAGACGTGCCTATTCTATTCCGGAGTAACTGCCTTTTCTCTGAATACGGCCGACATATATTACTTGTAATCTTTTCTTATTTTTAGAGTGCTAAAGTTTGCCAAACTTAGCTGACTTGGTTGTCTACAGTTATGATTAATTGATTAATAATTGCTAACGAAATTGAAAATATAGTGAGCTAACTGAAATGCCACAAGTACCACTTTATCGACCTAACAGACATTTGTTTCTAAAATACGAGTGATTATAAAGACGATTCACACAACTCTTTTGGTTTCATCATAGCGAAAATGTTTTGTATAACCGAATATTCATTGATCGACAGTTAAGAAAAATAATTTCTATTCGAAATATATTTAGTAGAGAAAAAGAGATAACTTTCAATTTGCGGAGATAAAGGCAATCCTAATCTAGTTCTCCATTCTGCCGCTACGGCAAAGAGGCATACATGAGCGGATTCTTGATCTCGGTGAAGTCAGCGCCACGCGTTATCAATGTTTCGAATCAATTCTAAGAATGAAAGCTGAATAAATTACGCTGAGAGATTTGTGAGCAAAGGATAAAATTTTTCCGGTCATGGAAAGGGTTTCCTTTGAATGAAACAAATACAATTAGCCTCCTTTTACACCCTTCATCTATTTAATCGAGGAAGCAAATATCACAAAAGAACAAAATGGCCGCTTTGCTATTGAGATAAAAAAGAAAAGGACGCAAATAAGGAGCATACTGTCCAAAATCGCGGAAGAGTTTAAATTTAAAATCAACAAAACGATGCCAATAGAAAATAAAATTTCAAACTGGCCGATTATAGGCTACCTTGGATTTGTTTGAAAAAGGAATGAAAGTGTGCATTTTTCACCCTTGAAAATTTTAAAAACTGCCATTATTCCCTTCGAATACAATACAAGACGCCGGTTTTTTCCTTGATTGCTCTTTGTATCATCAGCACGCATTAAAATTATACGAGGTTTAATTTTAAGCAACCAAAGTTCTATTTTTATATCCGAAAGCGTTATTCGTTGTGGCATCGGCCGCTACGCTACGGAACGAAATCGAGCAAATCTGGCCAAAATTAATGCTAGGTTTTTGTGAAATTTTCATGCTCACGAGTTTTATTTCTAGTATTTTGGATAACTTAAACACTCTAGTAATTATTAGCTAAATGACATAGTATTGCTTGAATTGTCTAACGAATTATTGACGATATGGGACATTATCGACAGAGATCGAAAGAGACCATACTTTTGAAAGGCCAATTTGGTGCCAAATTATGAAATGGAGAGAGGATGATCACGCCATAATTTTAGTGAAGAGGTGGAGAAATTTTTATGTATGAAAATCGGGGAAATTACATTTATTTCATACTCAATATACGACGAAAGCCTTCGCATGAAAGTTTCAATTATTTATTTTGAAGAGAAAATATGCCGACCTGAGATGAAATCTTTTTAACCTAGCCTAATTCCTAATAGCACAGTGCGATTTAATTGAAGTGAAATAGTGTGGGTAATAGCTGATGAGCAATGAAAAAAGTGATACTTTCGGGAGTTGATGATGATTTTCTTTTAACCGATATATTTGAGTGGCATGGTCTTTCCTCGTATCAAAATTTGCCTCATTTCATCCAATTTCTACCTATGCTATTAATGTTGCTGTGAATGATTTTGAAGGCGAGTGTCTTGGCAAAATATATGAGAATTCTGAGAGCGTTGGTGAAAATGCTTTTAGAGACGTAGTCGCCTGTTCGTTCTATGTCCTTAGGAAAAACCTCTAGTGGGAAGGTTTATGAGAAAATACTGAATTCATATTCTGTGATATTCTTCATACCTCCATTGTCTACGTAAGCATGTTCGATAACCAAAGTTAAAATTTGTTTATCAGTGTAATACGAAATCGCTGACAGAAGGTCGATTCGCAATCGAAGCTAAAAAGGTTTCGCTACAGTCCATTTCAGGTACTTTAGTTACAGGACTTCTTCGATACGGAGCATTTTCACAATTTCCTTATTAGTTACGATTTATTTTTCTGCATTTTTTTTCAAATTGATCAAACGAATTGCTTACTTCTTTTACCGATGATTTTTTTAAGGATGACTTTCAGCCAAACATTTCCTTCATTTGATAATTGAAGTGGGAGAGGCAAACTTTATTTGTAATCTGCCCTCGACTACAATATTTGCCATAAAACGATCGAAGTAAATATTTTAGATGAAATATCAATGCTAAAGGATGAAAAATAGCTACCAAAATGATAATCTGCAGCAAGTAAACATTCATTTTTCATCTTTTGTCGATTTTCAAGGCATTCATTAAGGCAGCTGATTCATTCGAAATTAGTCAAAGACAAATTGGTTTTTTCACAAGTTTTGAACGATAGATCAAAACGCCACTCGAAATCGAGGAAATCATTTCATACTAAATTCCATCATTTAAAGCGTCTCTCTTTCACATACGTCCTTTTTTCTCAACGTTTCACAATGTTGAATTGGTACAATGTATTGTGAATTTGCATTGCTTCTCATTCAGTCATGTAAACATAAAAATATGTCTCACACGAGAAGATTTCTCGATTCTGTGACCGAATTAGAAAGAATAGGATGAAAACTAAAATTCATCAACGCCTCGCAAACTTTAAAAATGCAGTTCAGAAATAGAAAGGAACAGAAAATAAAGTATATAATATTCAGAGAACATAAAGAAAATTAATCAATGTAGCATCCTTCAGGGCGAAGGAGTCGATTGGAAATTAAAATTGCCTTTTTTCAAAAAGGTGGTGATCAACTGCACTTCATTTTACTTGTAAGAAAGAATTACAAGGCAAAGGGCGTGTTAGGAATTGAAGAAGCACTTAATTGGCCTAAAACATATTCTGAAAAGTGGTTAATTGCAAAATCGAAAAACAAACTTAAAATAGCTCAAAAAATCCTATTTTTATTCTCATACGCCTTTCCATATTTGTGCAATGAGGGCATAAAAGTCTTTCATAATAATGATTGTTTGTGAATGCATCTGTTTGTGTGGATTATCGAGCGACTACTCTCTTGCCGCATTGCTTCCATTTTGGTACAACGCCTCGCTCAAGTCTCACTGAATCGCTTTTGTGTATATATTTATATATAGATTTATTTACATATTATATAGACATTAATTTATTGCTTAAATCGCACTTTCGAAAGCTCTTTACTTTCCGTCTACTCTTCTCCTTTTTTCTTTTCAGGTAAATGACATCCATAGTCTACCACCTACAAATTTACACGACTACAACTATGCAGCTAGCGATTTACCTGCTTTTATTTATTTACATCTGTGTTTTCGCGGGTTTTTTTCGCTCCCCTTCTTGTGTGAGCGTTTTCCCGCACAGTGGGTTTTTCTCTGAAAGCCTTCAGCCGAGGAGTTTTTTCTCACATCTCAAATCTTTATTTTTACCTCTTTTTTTATCTCCTTTTTATAGATATATTTGTATTTCATTTTTTTTCTTTTTTTTTTCTTTCTAACCTCGCTTGTAATTTACATATGTACCCATAATGGTTAGGTGTAAGAGAGGTCCTAATGGGCCTAACCTCGCCGAATAAAGAGTTATTATTATTATTATTATTATTATTATTATTATTATTAATTAACCGACGAGAACAAGAAATTCCTTAGAGGGCCACATCGATAGGTTTATACCGAAAGTATCCT
This sequence comes from Pachydiplax longipennis, assembly GCA_036926295.1. NCBI lineage: Eukaryota > Metazoa > Arthropoda > Insecta > Odonata > Libellulidae > Pachydiplax > Pachydiplax longipennis. Next base: position 72,275,617 of record JAVFKF010000015.1, read on the forward strand.
TGGTTTCACTCTAGACAACTCGAAAATGCTCTCTTAAGATGTAAAGTTCACATCCATCGATTTTTCTTTGCAGAATTAAATTAGAAACAAATGATCTCAAGACAAGGAAAAAAGGAAAGATTCTCATGGAATCTAAATTGTGAGAACAAATATTTGTAAGATTTCGCAATCAACCTGTTCCCCATCTCATGCATTTTTATTCTAGCCCATTAAGAATGTAGCCCCTTTGAAAAGCCGGCAGTTATTTGCAATACCGTTATTTAATTAATAATTAATTTACTAGGTACCCATCAAAAACATCTTATTAATATTTGGAATAAGACATGTCATTATTTATTCGAAAATTTCCTTTTGGCTTAGGACTCCGCGGAAAAAATACCACAAGTATCTTCTCACGATTATTTCTACAAGGACCTCCATTTCGTAATCTTCGGGACTATCGGAATTCTCTAGCTGCTACTCGTCTGACACAAGAATACTCTAAATAGCTCGAATTAACGTGTTTATTTTACTCTCGATTAGTAATATTTCGACATCTGAGGTCATTTGGCTGGGATTCAAATGGAACGTGCTGCCCAAATCCTCGATTAACAAAGAATTCTATTTGCTTATCTTTGCATTCGTCTTTGAACTAAAACTGAAAATGAGTGTAAAAGGGACTCCACAAATATGAAATGGAAGGGACTCACTTCGTGTTTAAATCACTGCATCGATTCGGAAATAACGCTAAAATCGATTTATAAAATAAGTGTGTCATCTTTTGACGCAACCTCTCTATAAATAGAGTGGACGTAATATGTTCGGTGATACCTTCGTGGAATTTAACAGTAATCGTCTTAAAGAGAAGAAACACTTCTTATTTATTATATATATTAGGGTATTATATATTATAAGGTTATTTTCAGCATCATTTGGTGGTCTGAACCCTAGATGCACCCGAAGATGTCTCTGCAGAGCTGGTCAAATTATAATTTTCTGTTACCAATTGTTTTTTCTTTTTAAGATTACCAAAAGGAGATGGGAGAATCCGATCCGATCTACTTCAAGATCGATTCTTTTAACCCGATTCTCGATTAGTTTAAATCGATCTTTTAGAACCGATCTTTCGATCCGATTCCAACCGATCTCTACGTTTCGATAGGAATGTATGCGATTGATGTCTGCGTCTTAGGAGGAATCGGGGTACGAAATACTTAATGAACAGTCTTCGTTCTTCCAAGTTTATTTTCAAAGAAGAGGGCTGCTTTCATTTTCATATCTCGATGCTTAGGGGCGAGAACTATTCTAACGCTCTAATTAATCTCCCAAACTGTCTTCTCAGTTAGTTATATAAATCCGGTACATTCTACGGAATACGTAGCTCATCATCTTCTAACTTTGGAATAAAGATTGTAACAAAATTATAAGGATTATAATTATTTTCTCGAAAATAAAAAGGTACAACTTAAGTAATTTGTACACTATATTTACAGACATAGATGCTAAAAATCCAGCGTCACGTGGCCATTCCAGCCGATAGACATCGTTGTAAACGATTCAAACGTCCACTAAGAGACAGCACAACCGATTCGATCGATCTTTCGAATACTATCTCGTGTTTGAATCGATTCAAAGCAAACGATTCGATTCGGGAGATCGATCTTTTGATTGAAAACTCCTATTACCAGGTGATAATGTGAGTGCGCCGTGAGATCTTTTCGCTGAGGTGCAAATACGCAATCACAATTAGTTAAATACAAAACTCTTTCGTTAATTATGAAACACTAAAACGATAGGCTTGGAATAGTAACTTCTCGGAGAAACATTCTATACTCCGTCCCAAGTACGAGTACGAGAACTAGTAAATCTTATGGCTCTGTGTATTACTTATGCCGCGAGCTGTTGCGACTCTTGCAGGAAAAAAGAAATTTGGCTATAATTTATTTTGAAGTCATTCAGAAAAGAGTGAAATTGACTTCTGATAGAACAGGACGAGCGACGCTCTCCCGTAAGAAATATATGTTTCCATAAGATTCACGTGATCTCTTCATGATGTTCGACGAAGTGTAGTAACATTTGCAGATCCTCACTTCAGGAATCTTGCGTTTAATAGAATTGACATGACTTAGCTTAACTAACACAAAGAAATAAATCCACTGAACAATTTCCGATTGACTCTGTCATCTTTATCCTTTGAAAGATGAATACCGAAAGTATTCTTCTTTCAAAGCAAATTGGGAGGGAAGTCACGGCGATTTCGAGCGTGAATATTTGCTGTTATTTATCTCACTGAAGACGCGGTTTAATACGAAACATATTATGTAAATACCGATTGAGAAGCTCTGCTAGCCGATTATAAGGCGGATATGTCTCCAGATACATTGTAACACGTTTTAGCCAATCGATTGCACCCTCAATAGACCAAATCCTATATATCTGTGCAGCACTCCCTACCTCTTTCTACTCTGTGAGAGCAAAATTTAGCAAAGAAGAACAATCGGAACTCTGAGATGATCATTGAGACGGCATTAATTGAAAAACACCAAATGTATCTATTATATATAGCTAACTCTCCGGATATCTATTATATATAGCTAACTCTCCGGATATACCTATATATCTATTATATATAGCTAACTCTCCGGATATACCTATATATATATACGAGTAAAAGTTACTTGCATACTGCAAGCTATCAGTTGAATGCAGTATCGTACCAAGAATGGCCTCAAAACAATGTTCAAAACTTCGCGCAAAAGATCGCCTGGCGTCGAACTAAGGACCCAATCGTGCGAAACAATTGCAGATTAATATTAGATAAGTGCCATTCTAACCTGTTCCAAAGTTTCAATTCAATATCTTATCGGGAAGGTCCTAGAATATGATTACGCTATCCCTCTTTGAAATACATGGTAGAGTATAAATGACGCTCAGGCATCGAACCAAGAACAGCCAGAGGAACGGCGAACAGCGTATATGCAACATATGGCATGCCTCTATGTGCATCCCATATTATATCATTCCCGTTATCGTGTAAGCTTTAAAAATAATTGTCAAAATTGACCGCCATACATTTTATAACGGAGAATTTTGCACACACATGGCGTCGAACTCACGATCGTTCGGTAACATTTCTTCAGTTAGTACAATAGATAACCACAGCATATCCAACCTCCGCGATTTTCACTGTTCTATCGCTCCGGGTAAGGACTCAAAACAATTTTCGAAAATTCGCGCGAATGACCGCCTGGCGTCGAACACAGGACCCGTTCGTCTGAGACAATGGCATACGAATGTTATATAAGTGCCACTATGACCTGTTTCAAAGTTTCACTTCAATATCTTCTCGGGAAGGTTCTAAAATAAGATTCCGTTTTCCCCGTTTAAAATGCATGGTGGAATGGGAATGACGCTACTGCATCGAACCAAGGACCACTGGAGAAACAGTGAACATCATGAAAGAGTGTTCTCAATCGCCTCTGTCACCAGTTCGGGTTTTATCTTTCCAGCTTATCGGGAAGGCATTCAAAAAAATTGTCAAAAATTACAGCAATGCATTTCTTATGGAAGAATTTCGCACCCACCAGGAGTCGAACTTACGGTCATTTTGTAACATATCTTCCATTCGTATTATAGAGGACTACCTCAACTTCAACCTCCGAGATTTTGGTTCCTCTATCTTACCGATAAGTGCCTCAAAAAATTTTTCAAAAATCCGCGCAATGCATTCTTATGGGAAAATTACGATTTTTGGGACCTTCTGGCATCGAACCCATGACACCTAGCGTCGATGTCTGCATTATTCTGGAATCTAGAGTGTGGGGCCAGTACGTCGTAAAAATCTGACGCGAATCTGATACGAATTCTGACCATGTTCCACAAGCGCCATCGACGTCAGATTTTTTCGACGTACTGGTCCTACACTCTAGATGCCAGAATAATGCAGACATCGACGCTAGCTATCATGAGTTCGATGCCATTAATTCCCAAAAATCGCAATTTTCCCATAAGAATGCATTGCGCGGATTTTTGAAAATCATTTTGAGGCATTTATCGGTAAGATAGAGTAACCAAAATTTCGGAGGTTGAAGTTGAGGTAGTCCTCTATAATACGAATGGAAGAAATGTTACAAAATGACCGTAAGTTTGAAAAAATGTAGCCAAATGACAGTGAGTTTGACGCCAGGTGGATGCAAAATTCTTCCATAAGAAATGCATTGGACGTTTTTTAAATGCCTTCCCGATAAGCGGGAAAGATAAAACCCGGAATGGTGACAGAGGCGTGGGACCTTCTCGATAAGATATTGGATCGAAACTTTGGAACAAGTCATAATGGCACTTTTCTTATATTAATATGCTGTTTTCTCTCACGGAAGGGTCCTGAGTTTGACGCTAGGCGGTCTTTTGAGCGAGAGGTGCACCGTTTCTCCAGTGGTCCTTGGTTCGATGCAAGAGTGTCATTCCGATTCTACCATTCATTTCAAACGGGGAAAACGGAATCTTATTTTAGGACCTTCCCGATAAGATATTGAATCGAAACTTAGGAACAAGTCAGAGTGGCACCATTGTCTCTCACGAACGGGTCCTGTGTTCGACGCCAAGCGGTCTTTCGCGCGAATTTTCGAAAATGGTTTTGAGTACTTACTCGGAGCGATAGAACAGTTAAAATCACGGAGGTTGGATATGCCGTGGTTATCTACTGTACAAACTGATGAAATGTTACCGAATCAGTGTGAGTTCGACGGCAAGTGAGTGAAAAGTTCTCCGGTATAAATGCATGGCGGTCAATTTTAACAATTATTTTTAATGCTTATCCGATAACCAGGAATGATATAAAATATATAAATGTAAATAGAGGCAATTCTTATGTTTCATATACGCTGTTCGTCGTTCCCGTTACGGTTCTTGGTTCGATGCCTGAGCGTCATTTCTATTCTCCCATGTATTTCAAAGGGGGATAGCGTAATCATATTTTAGGACCTTCCTTATAAGATATTGAATTTAAACTTTGGAACAGGTGAGAATGGCACTTATCTAATATTAATATGAAATTGAGTCGCAGGATCGGGTCCTTAGTTCGACTCTAGTCGGTCTTTTGCGCGAAGTTTTCAAAATTGTTTTGCGGCAATACTTGGTACGATACTGCATTCAACTGATAGCTTGCAGCATGCAAGCAACTTTTACTCTTATTATTATATTTTATTATTCACCGGCCGCGGAGTGGTTAGTGTGCTATAATATTAGTACTCCAATGCCAAGGTCCCGGGTTCGAATTTCGGCTAACCTGAATTTTCTGGTTAGGGCATTGTTATGTATGTTCGTCAATAAAAAACTATTAAAATGGATGTAATTAGAGTTATCTTGTCTCCATTAAGGAAGCTATTACTATTATTCTCTATACCAAATGTAGTACCAAAGGTGCAATGCAATCTCTTAATTTTCTACTGCAGCTCTCTGCCGAAGGAAATCCATTGAGGTTTACCAATCTAGCACCAATAGGAAATTATATTTTAGTATATTAAAATGCCCTTTAAAAGGAAAGATACTTGATTCTTAACGACGAAATACTAAAAACCTGGACAGAAAGACTAACGTTTTTTGTAATTTTGATAAACAATATCATTAATATAATAAATAATATTTTAGAGATACTTTTTCTTAGTGAAACCTCCACCATATAACACCATGTAATTTATTCTCTTTATTACACAAGTATTTCTCAGATTGCTCTGATATGGTTCTTCATACTTTGCCAAGGAATCGAAGATGAAAATTTTTTCGCTATTCCCAGGAGGCCTTTTTTCGTTAGCAAGAGTACGCCTTTCTGGATAACCAAGCTAATCTCCTAAATAACCAATTTTTCGAATGGTGGTATATTATTGTTCGCCCAAATTCACCGTTTTTCATATCGACTTTATTCTTTTATAATTGAATGAATTCTTTTGCAAATAAATTGCACTAATTTAGAAATCCAATACCTCAACTGCAACATTTTCATTGTTATGTAGTTACAGAGGTGATCTCCAGTTAAAAATTAATTATTTAATTCCAAGATCGTTCCTAGATTCTAAAGATAATCCATTGCCAACGAAAATCCAGCATTTGGCCGTGAGATTTCTTTGAAGGAAATTCGTGAAACATGTCGAAATGTACTAGAGAACATCCTTCAATCGTCACCGGGTAACATCAGGCACACAAACCAATTAATTGCGAATCGCGTCTTAATTCACCTAAATTAAATACACATTCATTGATGAATATAATGAATTGTCTTTCTGTAGGCTTGGTTTGTGAAAAATTACATATATTTCCTTTGCGGTCGTGTTTAAAATATCTGTGGACCACTTCAAGAGACGCATATTTAAAAGTAATTCGTACCTTATGTAAATAAGGCGATTTCTCTCTTTCCTTATGTTGTTCTTATTTCTATGACCGAAAGAAATTTAATGCTATAGCTAAATAATACGTAGCTTATGATTAAATATCACTTTCAAAATTTAAATATAATTTTTTTGCATCCCCTTAAAAGGTACGACTGAATCTAATGCGCTCTAATACATGGAAGAATTAAAATACAAGGCCAAAAAAATCGGAGATTTAAAGCAAAATAAAAGCCATAATTATTTTCTAAAAGAGCTAAGATATACAGAAAAGGAAGGTTAAAATGTATATAGTCCAGTTGAAAGTTCCTACTACCTGTAGGAGAATTTCTAAGAATTTTTTCCATATTAGATAGAGAATTCAGGCGATTTTGTTAAGAAAAGTGCCGATTCGAGATGTCTCAGGGCTTAAATCTGAAAGCAAATTGGTTTTCCTTTCTTCTATAGATGGAAATTATTTGAAATTGTTTTAAGGGCTACCATTCCTGTTAATAGATAACAGACGTTTCAGAAACGATATACATTGATGTTTTATAGAATTTGCGGAGCAATGGCTTCATATACCGTATAATATGAGTTTAAAATAAGACTTCGAAATCAAGTAAACTCAGATACTTCTAATCAGAATTTGTAAATAATTTTGCCTGAAGAAATTAAAAAGTTGCGAAATATTTAGTTTGAAGGTTTCATCGATAAGATAAGCTGTATTTGTTTAAGGGAAAAAATAGAAAAACGAATTTAAATTCAACGAATTCGTCCATGATATACAGATAGGAGTTAGCTGCATTTTTTTAGTATTGAAGGAATATTCTAAATCGTGTTAAGATAGCTAGATCTCAACAAAGCCAATTTGAAACAAACAGAGCCTGATTATCACCGCCCGGGTGATTATCCTTTTCTGAGGAATTCGGTGCTTGGGCATTCCTGTCTCTCTTATTCATTGAAAGCCGAGTTCCTTTATTTTCCTTCATTAACCCAAAAGTAACATTCCGTGATATAATGATGTATTATCTCTAATATATAACAAATCTGTGAAGGGAATCGAGTCTCTACATTGAATGAATTTTATAAAACGTACTATAGATGCTCATTATCCTGAGTCCGAAAGACTCATTTTTAAAATTTTTCTCTTCAAATTTTCTCTGTCTGTTACAGCATTTGACAGAAAGATGGTATATGACCTCGAGTGACATAAAAATTACTTTTTACCACGATATAATACCTCGGTTCGATACCAGACCAGGAAAATACTTCTCGTAAGAAATACATGTAAAGTTTATTTCACCGGTTGCAGCCTTTACTGCAGCATGATTAAATTAGAAAAAATTGACATACGAACTCGAGACAAGCATCAAAGGAAGAGATATCGAATATAAGTTCTTATTTTGGTCGCTAAATATCGTTATCGGGTGGATATTTTGAGAATTTTGATGAAATAAACGATAGTTTTGTGAAATTTTGAGGCTATAAACAACCGGTCTCGTTGACGACTAATTCGATTTTTGACGCCAAGCATTTTTCATAAGAATACACGATTAGTTTTAGTTGCTTGAAAAATATTAGTGCGAATGAAAGATAGGATATAAAATTGAGGGCAATTTTCAGAAATTTTAGCATTTGCAGGAACGAAAAAATTGCAGCGTCGATTCGTAGGGAACGACCATTTAAGGAAAGTTACTTAATCCGCTCGACTTTGCCAATTTCATCTCAAAGAAAACTCACTATGTAGAGTCCACAAAAAACTTTTATTAAAGGACCTAAGTTTCGTTACGGTGTAAAATCATCAGGTGAAATTGCCAGAAACAGACCTTTCAGCCCGACGCGCGGCGATTAAATGTCTAGCATTGAATGCATAGTCTTTCCACCATTTAGCGAACAAAAAGGGTCTCGGCAAGAATCGGTCGGTTTTGGAAGAAGAAAGAAAATCCTGTGATACCATTAGATCGCCGGGCATAGAGAGGATCCTCACAGTTTCGCATGATGGGCATCTTCGAGTCATAGAGTTTCAAATACCGGTTAGTATACGATGCGAGGGTGAGGATTATGGCCATGAATATTCGGCTGCGGCACCGATCGCATATGTAAGATTTTCATAACAAAGAAATTATGCAAGACGTGGTCATTGAAAAATGACGGGTCATTTTAATGAGGAGAATGCAGTTCATGTCTTGAAAACAAGCAATAATTCTTCCATCGTTTTCCCTCTCTTGCCTGCCCCTCATATTTGACCTTAATGAAATACCATAGACTATACGTAATTACAGACACTTGAAGTGCCGTGAAAACTGATGGAAACAGAGATCTCATTTAGAAGATAAACATGAAAATTTACCATGTCCTGCTGAGAGACTCCTCAGCTGGCACTAGTTTCTTCTCTCGCTTATTGTAGTCGCGGTGCTGATTTTAATCTAATGCTTCTTTACCGCCAGCCGAATATGAAAGTCTATAAATTAATGTTTTGTAACAAAATCGTACAAACTTTGTTTAAATATGTAAATTTAACGTTAACTGAGATTAAGATGGCTTAACTATATTCCCCTCCTAAAGTTTATATCTACATCTATGATATATATAGGTATATATACCTATATATATATATATATATATATATATATATATATATATATATATATATATATGATATACCTCCGGCAGTATCTCAGGTGCATAATACTAGTCAAGACTAAATAAGCAGCAAAATCTTTCACTCATTCTCCGCTGCACACTCTATGGAGATACCCATTTGATGATTCATGAAATGATTCTTGAAATGGAGATACAGAAACGGCTTCTAATCAGTATTAACATTAATAAAATAAAGCGTAACTTTCTGAAAATAATTTTCAAGCATCTTTTGAAAAAATGCAATATTTAAGAAACTAAGCCCAATTAATTTTAACTAATTAGATTTTGAAGTTTCTTCAATAGTATAGTTCTTCAATAGTAGAAAAAAGTATCATTTACGGAAAAGGGGCTTTGGATGGTTAGGAAAACATTTTTGTATACGATTCGTGAGCTGACATTGAGTGAGTGAGAGGCAGACTGACTGTGCTTCAGGCAATAGACCGCTCCATTCGACAGGCTCTACTAAAGGTATCCTATGACTTTCACATCGCTGGCAATGGGTTGCACACAAGATAGTGACTATATTGAAGGACAATAAAACTTGGTAAATTGTATCTGTTTTTTATCAGTTGTAAATAGTTGCCACTATTTAAATTGCCACTATTTCCAACCCTTGTATTTTTAAATTAACATTTCCTCGGTTATTCTAACCTATTTTTAAGTGATGTGTAAATAATTTCTAATTGATTATTATATTAATTCATTCATTACATTTAAATAATAGTGAGGATTCGTAAAAGCAGGGTAAACAACTAACAATTCTAGCAGTTCATAATTTTAACATGAAAACATCTTTGATTCCACCCACTGAAATTCAGAGACGCAAGATAGAACTGTGATCAATTAATGTAGCACCAATTATGGAACTAAGAAAGTTCCGCAATGCACAGTTATTCTTTAGTGAAATGCCTTTTCCTTTATCATTAAATAAAAGTCTACTTTAAGATATGAATATTACAATAAGAAACTATCTATGACTGTACCTCAACTTTGTTTGTACATTCAGTGGTATATTATAAGAAAATAAATACTGTTGGGTTCACCAGGGTAGAGCTCACATAACGGCATCCCATCTATTTTTAGCAATTAAAATTTTTTGTAGTAACTTAAAAGCTCTATATATTATCATATCTATTATATATAGCTAACTCTCCGGATATACCTATATATATATATATATATATATATATATATATATATATATATATATATAATATATATAATATATATATATATATATATATATATATATATATATATATATATATACGAGTAAAAGTTGCTTGCATACTGCAAGCTAATCAGTAAGAATTTACAATAAGTTACCCTTACGGGTATCATTTTCGAAGCTTATCCAGCAAAATTCTTAAAAATTGCCGCAATGAATTTCTTACGTGAGAATTTTACATCCATGTGGCATCGAACTCACGGTCAAAGGTAACCTTTCTTCCACTGGTTCTATAGAAAAGTACTTCAAACGCAAACGCTGTGATTTTGAATAGTCTCCTGCATAGAGAGAGGCCTCAAAACAATTTTTTAAAAATTAGTGTAAATGACCGCCTGGCGTCGAACACTGGACCCGTTCGTGAGAGACAATGGCATGGAAATGTTAGATAAGTGCCACTCTCACGTGTTTCAAAGTTTCAATTCAGTATCTTATCTGGAAGGTCCTAAAATGAGATTCCGTTCTTCCCGCTCTAAGTGCATGGTAGAATCGGAATGACGCTCTAGCATCGAACAAAGGACCACTAGAGAAGCAGTGGACGTCATGAAAGAATCTTCTCAAACGCCTCTGTCACCATTCCGGGTTTTATCTTTGAAGCTTATCGAGAAGGCATTTAAAAAAATCGTCCAAAATTTCACCAATGCATTTCTTACGGAATCATTTCGGACCCACCTGGCGTCGAACATACGGCCATTGGTAACATTTCCTTCATAAAGTACTATGGAAGACCATCTCATCTGCAAACACCGAGATTTTGATTGCTCTATCTCATCGAGAACGGCCTCAAAATAGATTGCAAAAATTCGCGCAAAAGACTGCCCAGCGTCGATCTCAGGACCCTTCCGTGAGAGAAGATAGCAAAACAATATTAGATAAGTGCCATCCTTACTTGTTCCAAAGTTTCGATTCAATATCTTATCGAGAAGGTCCCACGCCTCTGTCACCATTCCGGGTTTTATCTTCCCAGCTTATCGGGAAGGCATTTAAAAAAGATCGTCAATGATTTCAGCAATGCATTTCTTATGGAAGAATTTTGCATCCACCTGACGTCGAACTCACGGTCTTTTTGTAACATGTCCTCCATTCGTAATATAGATGACTACCTCAACTTCAACCTCCTAGATTTTGGTTACTCCATCTTACCGATAAGTGCCTCAAAAAAGTTTTCAAAAATCCGCGCAATGCATTCTTATGGGAAAATTGCGATTTTTGGGACTTTCTGGTATCGAACCCATGATAAAGCATGTTTTAAAATAATATACAGAGGATTCCCAATATGCTATGGACTAGAACTTTTAGAAACCGTCAATGTCGACTCTACCAAATGGTTATATGAAACATTTTATGAGAAGGTCCTGATTTTCCCATGAGAAACATACAGTGCAAAAATGATTCCTATGTATGAGGCTATTGGCAAGAAAATAGATGTCCGTAACCCGGCATTTGAAAGCAGTCCTGAATTTGTTTTACAAAAGCAGTTTCCCTTAGTTGGTCCTTCGCATTCAAACATGGATTGCCTTTTTTGCGTCTATTCCTCTCTCAGATTACAAAATATAGATTGGTATTCTCACATACATTGTTAGCCGATATCCGATATATTTATTCACTAGTCAAACTCTCCGTCTTCTTCATCGGTCGCACAACGAAAGGACGTCGCTTTTTCGACCTCACGTACCGTTATGCAAGGTATTTTCAATTTGGAATATTTCCATGGAAATCCCTAACCGCAGGACATGAGGAGGTCTCATCATCGTATCCTGACGCTTAATGAAATCACCAAAAAATCGCCAATCACCAAAGGTGGCTGTGCTCATGCGAAAATAATTGATAAACTTAGAATCGCCTTTTCTTAGTTTATCGAAAAGAGTATAGAAGTATCCCACTATATATCTTACAGATGAAATTGGATGTACCATATACTGTCTTTGCTTTCTTCTATATTTTCGCTTCAAATACAAAAGAATGCGAATATTGACATTCGTGCATTCACTGCTCCAACGCAAGTGACCTCCGATTCCGTGAAGGCAGTGGAGTCGACGCAGGCAAAACCCACCTTTTCATTTGAGCACCTCTGTTATTAATTTAGAAATTAAATCCCTACTATCTGATTTCGTTTATAAAACTCGAAGTAAATTGATTTTCAATTTTTCATAAGTTAATGGTAACATCGTTCATCGGAATTATCGAGAGCATGAAAAGAAATCAATTTTACCCGGAAATGTGACCGATTGTGATAATCTCGAATTTCATTTGATGATCATTTCCCCTTTAGTTCATGTAATTTTTTATTTATTCAATTCTCAATCCTCCTCCTTTTCTCCTTCCTCGGAAGGAGAAAATTCGACGCTTCGAATAATAATAATTTTAGTTTTAAATACAAATTTCCATTATATTTCTCATGAAAAGAACGCTGTTACCTGAATAGATATTGTTCAAAAGAATATATCTTAAAAGTGTTAACAAGAAAAAAAGTGAAAATAAATAAGGAAGCGGCTTGAGATCGGTATTGGATGGGTATCATGGAATAGCATATTAGGTATTATTATTACTTCAACAGATTAACAGACTAATATTATTCTATTATTTTTATCGAGATCATTCTAAAACATTTATTCGATATATTAGGATCTGATAGAATTATACTCAGCCGAAGTTCATTAAGAAAGACTCTTAAATAATAAATTTGAAGATAACGAGGGAACAAATGCTTCATCAGACACTTTTCATCGAGGCTTTTTTAATTTGACAAGAAGTTGATGAGACACCAATTGGTGCGTGTGAAATGAATTAAGAGCGCTATTTTACTGAAGCGGATGCACAAATTGTCATTTTGATGTTTTATTTTTCAGAGTAAGTATTGCATCAATTAAAATAAAAAAGAACGAATAAAAGATGGGATAGCAGAAATGAGTGTCGTCTATCCCTTTGGACTGAATTTGTCTCAAACATTGAATCTTAACAACGATCTTGGAGTCAAATGAGGCGTTATTTATCCTAAAATGTGAAATTTTTCTTTCAGTCTCATCCAATTTCGTCGAAACTGTTTTAGAAAGTATCTAACCACTAAGGTGAACCAGAGATGCCCCATTATATTTCCAAAATTTCAACTTAACGTGTTAGAATTTTTATTGTGTTTACATAATTTATAACTGGAATCATTGATCAAGTCGTAAAGTTTTCCTTCAACCTTTTACAAGGGTTACTAAATTCCAAAAATGCTATGAAAGATGCCGGAATAAGGAGCGGCTGAAATTCAGTTTTAATCGAATTTTATTAAAAAAAAGAAGAATTCTTCTCATATTTCAATTTCTTCTCGTGAATTATATCGTAGTGGAAGAACGATTTACAAACAGGCAAAACTGAATGGCGAACCATTTTGCATCAGAAAGTATATTTCAACGTTTTGATCGTCGGTGACACAACCATTCGCGTGCAATTATTTATATATTCATACTCATTTTATTACACAAAAAAAAACATTTTACAGCAGCATTCACATCAATATCACAAGTATTACGACTGAAAAATTAATGAAACGTCACAAATAATAAGGCATAAATATAAAAAGTATAAAATACAGAATAGTAAGGTTAATAATTACTGAATTACTGTGAAAAGGTTATAGAACTCGTATATTACCACAAATTTCCATAAATAACATAGAAAATATCAAATATATCACAATATAAGAGATATTATATAATTTGGTAATTATAGTTGGAAAAGAAATTTCTTAAAAGTATCATCAAATAACATAATAAAATTTACTTAAATAATACTACTGTAAAGGGGGTTTGCACATTGAGGGAATTTTATAAAAAGTGGTATAGATGGTGAGTCCGAAACACTTGTTCTCTGTCTGTCTGTTACAGCATCACGCGACCCGACGGATCTTGATGAAATTGGACAGGAACATGGTCTATGACCCCGAGTGACATAAAAATTACTTTTTATTCTGATGTGAGAGCCCGGTTCGATCCCAGATGAGGAAAACAATTCTCATAAGAAATGCAAATAAAGTTCACTTACTGGTTGCAGGCTTAATTTCTTTTGCATAATTAAATTAGATATAATTATCGTACGAAATCAAGACAAGCACCAAAGGGAAAGATATTAAATATTAATACTTATTTGGTAGCTAAATATCGTTATGAGGTTGAAATTTTGAGAATTTTAATGAAATATACGGAATTTCTGAGAAATTTTGAGGTTATAAACAACCTGTCCCCTTGACAAAGATACGATTGTTGAAGCCGAGCTCACGCATTTTCCCATAAGAAGGGAATTTAGGCTCATTTAAATGTATTGGTATGAATGAAGAATAGGATATATGAATAGAAGGTAATAATCATAAATTTTGCAGTTATGAGCAATTCACAGCGTCGATTCGCAGTACTACCATTCAGTTTTTTCATCCGCTCGACTTTTCCAAAGTTATCTCAATATGATGAAGCCTATCGTATCCTAACCTAACCTACGCTGAAAAAGTTAAAATTTATGAGCTACCTTTCGACGGGAGTCCACTTTCCTTATATTGCGTGTCATATTTTAGAGTAAATATTAACTTAATTCAACGTCTCAATTTTTATACGGGCTATCTTTTGTTTTTGAGAGAATCAAGTGTGTCGAAATTAGAAATATGAAGCTGAACGGGCAATTCAGCTATTCCATATTATCATATTCAGTGTAGCTTTCTGATTTCGCCTGAAACTTGTTTTATAAACTTGCACGTTATTGACTCACCTACCTTATTTGATCTCCGGTTCGATCCCAGACGAAAGCGTTCCCAAAAAGACATGTAAAGTTCATTTTAATCCTTTGCAAGTTCAATCTTATCACAAAATTAAAAGAAAACCAATAACCAGACAAACTTGAGCCAAGTTCGAAGAATATTATAGTAATACTATTTAGTTTCGTATTCTTATTGTCTATCTCAGGTTTCGGTTCCAAATTATACGAAATTGAAAAGATTCCTTTAAATAACCTGTCACATTGAATCAAGGGTATGTGAGAGATTTAAAAATATTCTGATTTTATTTTCACCGTAGAGAATCTGCGGGTATTATAAATATAATAATCTATAACTAAATACAATACAACCCGGTTGAAAGGCTTTTCAGGGAACCTGGCGAATCCCGTGACATTAACAAATTAGAGAGGTAAAGTAGGTTGCGCATACCCCCTGCCTCACTCCGAAAGACGACTCACAATGTAGATATTAAGTTGTTGATTACCTAAGCACACTTACCAATTTCATTTGTCCTCAGATTCGACGTTAAAAATTAAACAATTTTATGCTTGCAGTCTAGCATAACTGAACGGAAAGAAATCAAAGAGCGTGATTATGATTCAGTAATAAAATACTTTCTATTTAAAATCGCTCATAGTTAAATCTCAGCACTAAACGTAATTTTTAGCCCATGAGCAGTCTCTAGTACGAATAAATTTATAATTAATAATAAATATTAAGTAATTTTAATATTGAGCTCTTGGTTGCAGATGGTCTCCCTTTAGTGAAGGCGATTCGGGGTTTAATGTGTACAAGAGCCAAGTTCACTAAGATGAAAAATGAATGAACCTTTGCTTTCTTCTTCTCAGGGAAGAAAATGTTGGAGGTATAAAGTTCTTAGATTCTTATAAAGTTCTTTGTACATACTGAATATTATCATATTCTAAATATCGATATCAAGTTTCGGTTCCAAATCATAAGAAATTCGAAGATTGAAATAGCCATTTTGTATAACCTGTCACATTGAATCAAGGGAAAGATGTTGGCTTCTCTTATTTTAAAATATTGTTAAACTATTACTGCTTATTCCTATTTCTCTTATTTAAAAATATTCTGATTCTATTTTTACCGTTGATACTCAAAGGGTATTTCCGCTATAATAATATATATCTAAATACATCACAACCCAGTTAAGAGGCTTTTCAGGGAACCAAGGGATTATGGTGTCATAAGAGTACTAACCAGGTTGTGTAAAGCTGGTTGCGTTACATATTATTTTTGAACAATGGGCTGCTTTTCGCACAGAAAGAGAGTTACTTAATTTTGGTCAATTTACACTCAAGAGGTATTTAACACATAGACAATTAGATAAGAATGACAATTTTTTTAGTGGTGTGAGTGCATCTCTCCGAGACTACGCTCACACGAATCTCTTCTGTTTCTTTTTTTAAATATGCTCACTTTTTAAGATCGTGATGAAAGGACGACACTGATGATGAAAAAAGACTGTCGAAAGAGGCGAACGATTGGTTAAAGTGTGTTGTAATGCATCTGGGAAAGGGAAAATTCCGCGTCTTAACCGAGAAGTAGGGCGTTTTAAGCGGTATTTTCACTGAATTCCTGAGAATGTGAGAAAACTACATCTAAGGGCCGTGTTTTTTTGAAGGACTTTCAAATAAAATAATGTGTTAGTATTTTGCAATTATGGTAATATATGAATAGGTGATTATAAATTATGAAGAAACATTATGCGCTTTCCTCAAATCCTCTATATATTATTTTAAAACATCCTTTTTCGGTGACCGGGAATTTTCTCCGATATAAACCTGCAACTTCTTGGAGCAAAACGACAGTCACAGAAACATGAGCACTGAAGGAAAGCAATACAAAGGTCTGTTTTTCACTTTTGCCCGGTATTATAAATTTATGCTTAATATTCACTTCATCTAAATTGGAATTTAAACTAAAGTGATATTTAACGGAATTGTGTTTATTATAAAATTTTATTACATCCCTGTTATGAATAGGAGATTCCTTGAATAAGAGTAATTTTCATACGCGTCGTCCATTGCCAATCTTTCATTAATTGAATAACTCATTTCAGTGAATGGATACGATGCAATGTCACTGCAGACGAGTTGTTATTTTTATATTTCGATGGTGTAAAGAAAAATCTAGGAAGTTAATAAGTAACGTGCACGCAGAAGGTATATACGTTGGTTATATACGTTTAACCTGAAGCTTTGAGTAACACACCATAACCAGTATACAGACAGTTTACGTAAAGCTGTTAGTAATGTTTTGTTTTTGTTTAAATTCGTTATGTGATATATCCATCGAGTGAATTGAGGTATTCGCTATAAAATCAAATGCATATATCGTTGTAGCAAAGACGCATACTATTCATAATTATATTAATAAAAGAAAGTTTTTAAAGCATTTATGACATTTAATATGATATAAAAATCTCTCTTATAAGTTAGGGATTCGTTTAGGTTCAAATGCTAAGGTATTAGAAAACGCTAGACCTTGAATTTTCTCATTGAGTTTCATTACTGGATGTGTAGATTACGATATCTATCGCTGTAATGGTATGTCTTAACGGGCACTAATACAGAATATGAAGGAGTGTATTGTTAGGTATGTTTTAGTGTTTGCGTTTTCGTTTGTAGCGAGTAGAGTGTTTGTTGAAATGTATTTGCATGGGGAAATTGAGTATCAGTGTTCGTCTGCGAAAGTTTCGCACGGGGCAGCTATTTTTATAGTAAATATTTATATTTTCATCTTAATTAGTATACTGCCTTGCAAGTCGCACTCACTATGTCATTTGTCTAATTTGACTTCCTCGTTGATAATCAACGGGTATCTCGGCTTGTGTCGTAATGAATCGGTACGTTCTATTATAATTGAATTGTAGTTGAAGTAAGGAAGTTAGATGCTCGGATTTGTGTGTTATAAATTATGGTATCTGAAAGGTAGAGGGGAGAGTAAAATTAAATTCATTTATAAAAATTTTAACGGCACCACTGATAAAACGTCAGTAAAAATATTCCGGATTGCAAAGATTGATTTCATCTAAAAAACAAAAGAAAAGCATTTGTGATGAGGGACTAAGAACAGTATTTTGACAACAAATTATATGAGGTTCTCACCAATCTGCACGGGTTGTAATTAGAATATCACTCTTTTATTGCACCATGTCTCATCAACTGTTGACATGATTTCCATTTAAGCCACTCTTTGCTTTTTGATCAGAATAAGAAAGACTCACTATGCAATTTATTCTCTTGCATTTTCAAGTAAATACAATGCCGATTAACACTGATGCCAAATAAAAAAAATTCTGAGTAACAATGAATGTTTCAACTAGAAAAATCCCAAAACTAAGCTGATGGTTTGGAAAAATTCTTTAATCTTAGCAAGCATCAGTGTATACATTACATTACATACTTTTAAAGTATTCTGTACCATAATTCTTAGCATCTACATCAAATAATCTCGAGTTTCATTGCATTTTGGAAATGTTAAGCATGAAAGAATGTTGTGAAATAACACAATTTTGAAATTTCAATCGAAAATTTTTCTCAAAGTTAAAACATTACTAAAACTGACACCAAATCGTGTAACGTCAAAAATTCACAGTAAGTATCCCTTTCGTTCAATTTAAGTAATGTAGGAACACGATTCCTCCCATTTCAAAGTAATGGAAGAGCTCGTTCGATTTGTTTACATTTCCCTTATATTAATGCAAATAAAATACTCTGAGAAAACAGAGATTATGAGTGTCGATATCACTTGCTATATTAATGACCTCATCTTTGGTGAAAAATATTCCGATTCCAATGTTCTTCTATAAAATTATTAAGCGTATACAACTTTCACCTTTCCCAACAAACTCTTCCTTCCCCTGGTTTGAAAGAAATATGCCTGATGATGCTATCGTAACATGTTGCCAGATTAAATCTACTGTGGAAGTGTACGAAAAGTTTCATTTCATTATCGTTGCATTTTCTTTAAATCATTGGAAATATTGTTGATTTTTAATATTTAGGGAATACGGGTTGTATGGAAGAAAAGACTTCTAAGTCACAAAGACGTCTATATTTTTAGGCGCCGAAACTGTAGAAAAAAACCACATAAAATAAATTACCCATCATGTATCGTTTCTTTCTACACCAGGGATTAGTTTTCAAATCGATTAATTAGTTATTCGCATCAGTACTTTACGGGGATATGCACGAGAAACGAATCTACATAAGGACTATAATCAACTAAATATAGAATGCCTATTATCTAACTCTAACTTCTTTTAGATGCCCGTTCTATCTCTACCAGGAAGCATCGAAAGATTATTGGCGAATAACCCTTGAGTTGGCTGGCATTCATCTCTTTTTTCAGCTTTCAGTTCGACATTGCTTATCTTTCATGATTTGGCTCGCATAGTCTAGTTGGGGTCTTCCTCTATAATTTGTACCCTTAAATTTTCCTTCCATTATGGTTTTATCTTGACTATCATGTCGTAGTAAATATCCCAGTTTAACTCTCTTTTCTTTAATGATTCTTATAATACTTCTTCTTCAGCTTTTTCAAAGTTTTCCTTATTCGTTTTCCTTTACCTCCAGCTTATTTTCAACATTCTTTTATATGTAACACCATGCTTCAAAGGTATTTTCATTTCACTCTCCCCTATAATCCACAATTCCCTTCCATAAAG
The DNA here is from genome assembly GCA_036926295.1 of Pachydiplax longipennis. Classification (NCBI taxonomy): domain Eukaryota; kingdom Metazoa; phylum Arthropoda; class Insecta; order Odonata; family Libellulidae; genus Pachydiplax; species Pachydiplax longipennis. The sequence goes on from JAVFKF010000015.1 coordinate 72,295,269, forward strand.
CGCAACACTCCAAACGTAAGTCTTCATAAAGATTTTTCTTGTCTCCAAACTAATGCTTTTAGATGTTAGTTTCCTTTATTGGAGTGGTTGTTTTGCTTGGTTCTGCATCGCTTGTACTCCTTCCATCCCACGTAATTTTACTTCGCAGATAGTTAAGTAGTAGTATTGTAAAAAGTGCTTCTACAAGTGAGGTCATTTCGCAAATGAGCTCCCACCGGGAATCGAACCCGGGACCGCTTTCATTAAAATCGGCTATCCCTCCAAATAGTTCTCTTCTCTCTTATTTTATCGCAGATTAGAATGTTTGTCTTAAGTTTGTTTATTTCGTAATCATTTCTCATCACCCTCTTCAATATTTTCTGTAAATCTTCCGCTCATACAGCTGAATCATCTGCATGAATTTCTCTTTTATTCTCTCTATAGCGTACGTACAAATTGAATTAATGTGGCGATAAGGAACACACTTATCTAAAACCCTGATTAATTATTGCTTCCTTTTCCTTTGATCCAAATCTAACTACTCTTATTAATTTTTGTAGGAACTATAAATGTTTTCTTTCTCTGAATTTTATTCCAACTTTCTTTAAATTGTGAAATAGTGTATTCCAATTGACATTTTCAAAGGCCTTTTATACATCTACGAAAGAAATAAATGTTGTTTTGCCTTTTTCATCTGTTTTTCTATTATTTGTTTCAGTGACTGCTTCTTTCTTTCCTCTCCTCTACTGCTAATCGCTCTTTTCATTCCTATGATGCTCAATCAACTGCTTTGTCTTTAGCTCTGTACTCTGCTCCACTCTTTAGCTAGATTAATCTCATCTGTCACATGCTTAGTTAGCTTGTTTGCTTTTTTCGTTAAATTGTCCTTATTTTAGGTGTTTTATTCACACTAATAATATGAGTGAAGAAATGCCATGCAAAATCATATTGGTAACTAGATGTCACTGTGGACTACATAAACGACTAAAAGCACGAACTATCAGTAGAAAAACAACATCTCTCATAAGACCAGTATGGACATATGAGACCTGGGCGATGACAAAAGAATACCGGGGGCATTTTAGCGAAAAATACTTAAAAAAATCTATAGGCCAATAAATGATCAAATGTGGCGTAGACTATATAATTTTGAGCTATACAGGCTCTTTTCAGATAAAGTAAAAAGCATAAAAATTTCTGGATTGGGATTGGTCAGACATGTAATAAGAATAGAGAATGACCAAAATGCTAAAAGGCTAACCATGAGAAAACCACATAGCACCAGGATTCGGGAAAAAAGCGGCTGTATAGCCTTGATATGAATGCCATCGTGATGAGGAACTGCAGAGAGGTTAAAATAAGAAGAAAGGAATGGCGAAAAAGAAGGCCAACATCCACACTGGGTTGTAGTATGTACCAAAGAAGCAGAAGTCGAAGGAAAAATAAAGTGATACTTTCAAGAATATTGGGAACAGATTGCAGTTTTATTTGAACCGATGTATTTTTTTCTTAATGAGGCTATTGTGGAGCCAATTCGTCTAATTTTCAATTAGTAATTGCACTAATGCAATAATCTCCTTAATTTTACAACCAATAGAAGTTTTCATGATCGTACGTCATAAAATTTTCCCTCGATGAGAAATTTTCAAATCGCACCATAAGTGACACTATCTTATCCACGGATTGTGATTATTTTTCGAAAGAAGAGAATTTCGCTGAAGAGATCCTCACAATCGGAGATGAAGTAGAAGAAGATGATTCACATGATCTCTTTTGTTAGCTTTACTCTTTCCTCAGATTTCAAGAGAGAGTAAAAACGTGCAGATCCCATTACTTTGGTGGAGAGGACGATTTTATTGAAATCGGGTATAGCAAAGAAGCGTAAGAGGAATAAACAAATTTTCAAAATATTTAAAAGGGTTAATAGCGGTAAATCATGCATGCGTCTCTAAAGGAACATATTCAACTGTTGCAACATGCATACCAGTTAAAACACACGTAGTGCATTTGGATCTAAAAATTCAGTTAAATGATCATATATTATGTAAGAATGATTTATGTATGTGAACACCCTCTATATTTCCCTGTATGGCTCTTATTTGATGAGTTTCTTTTTCTGTGTTGAAATTTTAATATAATTTAAAAATGAAAAGCATGTGGTTCAATAAATGAAACAGCAACTTAACAGTAATTGGGAGATATATGTGAATGGTTTTCTCCCACTGTTACATGTTATTAAAATTTGTATTATTACATTAACTATGTTTCTTAAGATTTCCTTAGTAATTCATATTAGTTGCAAAATGGTAGCTTGTGTGACTGTAAAGAGAGCAAGAAAGTCATTTTGTTATTGTCTTTGAAATATTTTTTATATTTGAATCTTCAATAAATCAATCAGTGTAACCTCTTCATTCAGAATGGGAAATATTAAAAGTTGAATGAGGAAATAAATCGAGATTGTCCTAATCAAAAAGGCCTGTGTTAAGCTTACTCATATTGTATTCGGATGTGAACCTCAAAATAATGAAGAGACTGAATGTGCTTTTCATTGTGTAAATAGTTATTTACGCTTTTACTTGATACATTTATTATCTATTGTTCTTTCTTTAGTTCAACAATTTACAATTACTGAGCTATTCATAAATTATATGTAATGTTATATTTCCTCGTTGAAAATCAACGAGTATTGTATCGAAATAATGAAGATGCTGACGTACTTAATTAGGGCAATCATTTTCGTCAACCACAAGATACATGACGATGCAATAGAAATGTATTATAACTCAAGTCAAAAGAAAATATTGAAAACATCTTAAACTTACCAGGTTTTATTCACTATTTCTCTTGAACTTAGAAACTAAATTTCAAGTGACACTGTAATAGTAAAATCATTTTATTTCACGAAAACGTCCGAAAACATAGAGTAGCTGCAAAGAAGTAAGATTGCCTCATGTTCTTGAAGATTAACAAATATTTGTCATGACTTGTACATGGGTCTAATTTCTCAATGTCTTCTTACGTAAAATTGCTTGAGATCATATCAACATTCCATTGGAAGCCCCGAGGGGGGAATTATCCCTCCAAATACTCTGTGTATTTTTTTAACTTTTTATAAACCCAAAACTAAAAGCCTAAATTATTTTTTGTTATGTTGATTGGTTCAAATATACAACGATAGGCATACTCTTAAACTAAGTAAGAATATTGTTTTCATAACAAGAGTATTTTTAAATTCCTTTGATGTGATATTTCAGGGAAGTATTCTTTGAATACACTGAAAGCCAATCTAGAGATTGATAGGATATTCTCAGTAGGAAACAAAACCAGTTGTCATGATAAGGTTGTTTGAAGTATAAGAAGTTGATACTTGTTCGCAATTCAAGATCACCACTTTCCATTTTTGGCATGAAAACTTTTGATTTAGCCGAAGAGAACACGAGCTCATCCGAAGGTGATTTCGATTCTTTACGGATATAAAAGATCGCTGGAGCTCATTTTCCTTCATTCCGCATCTAAATCGAGACTTGAGGAGTGAATACAGCAGATTTTTAAGGAAACCTGTCCTCAAACCGTTGGATTGAATCTTTTCTTTAATAACTGAGAAATGATTCTCCAAGCGATCCTGTTGCAGTGAAACTGCCTTCATCGACAGAACCAAATTTATAGTAACCATCGAAACATGTGGGGCATCATTTCTTAAGATCCCTAATTATTCGCAACAATTTTCAAAAAGCATAGTTTTCACGTCGTTCTTAAAAAATTGGCTGTTTTGAGTAATTACTTTTACTATTCAAGGCATCAAATAAATTATTTATTTTCTCTATGAAATCATCTGTAGGGAGATGGAGTAGCTCGTTCGGATAGCTGCCGCAACGGAAAAACAATGTTTGCGTTGCCAGATTCATGGATACATTAAAAAAACTTTATGTCATGTATGAGCTGAAGTCAGCTTGCTCTGGTTGTAAAGCTGTATATGTCACTCCGATAAACGAATATTTTCGAAAGAGAGGATTTCTCCATTCGGAATAAAATCACTGTCAAATAAATTATTCCCTAAAATTTTATAAGATTTAATTATGAATGTAATGAATTATTAGTATTTGAGCAAATATTTGGTGAGATGAGCCAGTGTACTTAATTTTGTAATGGAAGCAACAATAGCTTTTTCTACATGAACGTTCATGTTTCATGTTTTTATGTGAACAATTTTTAAATAACGTTTTCTGGCTTGGGTGGTGAACCGTTCAACTACTGGTGGAAAATATTGCGGTACGAAGATATTCCGTACTATTCAGCTGATTACAAGGACCAGTTCTGATGTAGCCAAACATTTTTCACGTCCGTTTTTACAAAAGGGATCATCATTATTATCCATTCGTAAACTTCTGAATTAGTGCTGTTTTCTAATCGACTAAAAGAATGTTTGATGGCAAGGTAAATAAATATATGTGTGTAGTTTTCCTTGATTTGAGAATGAGGAAAATAACATGTATGCGCAAACAAAGGGAAATATAAATACATTTTGTACTAATAATAAAGTGAATCCTTATGTAAACAATTTGGTCAGTGGTGTGGTGAATCAGTGTTAACTTGGTTATTGGGATGAGATTAATATCTATTGTAATTGCCCTGTAGAATGCAGTAACTTTCGTTGCTTTTTCATCCGCTTAGAACTACACGCTAGATGAAACGGAGGGAGAGACGGCAAAGGTATCGTTAATATTTAATTTTAAGCCTTTTCAATACAAAGTTATAAATGGATATACGTGTAAGCTGATGGTTCTCTTGTGGTTCCTCTTGTGGTTCTCCATTAGCATTTTTGATAGATTATTTCCTAACTGGTCTTAGCTTTGCTTACTTGGTCATCTAATACGATTCCGATCTCTCATAAGCACCCTCATTTTCCACCATTTATGATGCTTGAAGTTGTGGTTGATTGATGCCTTCTTTACAATGGTCCTTTTACCATCCTTTGAGTCATTCTCGAGGAGAACCCACCGAGGCCTCTTGCTCTTGTTTATCCTTTTGTAAAAGTCTTGTTACTAAAAGTATAGCAAATTATCTTGTTGAAATAGGAAAAGGCGTCCATTAGACACCATGGAATAATCCATCTCTCACGCTAATTAATGAAAACAGGCATCACAGCGAGATTTCAGCGCGCGGAAAAATCAAAATATTAAAAAATTCATAAATGCCTTTATTATAAAGATAAAAAATGAAATCAAGTGAATGGAAAATTGAATTATTAAGTACAAATCGTTTGAAAATATATTTTAATGTGAACTTTTAAGTGTTGAAGTTGCAATGAATAAATTGATGCAGTTTTTAATCCACAAAATTTCTGAAGCGATATTACGTCTTAATTCCACAGCATTATATGTTTTTTTATGTCATTTTTGTTTTGTTTTCAAGTTTCAGAAAATAATTGCCTTTCAGTAGAGAATTTAGGTATTACTATGAATAGATTTTGCAAGTTTGTCAATCCACCTTTCTTGTCGAAATCTTTTCCCTTCTTAATTAAATCATCATTTTCCCAATCTTCCACAGCGTATGCCCAGGATAAACCTTTATGAAATCTCATTCGTTAGTAGCAAAATCTACTCCCAGAATTATTTTTGCTACATTAATATCATCTTAGGGCAACTCTTCTTCTTCATCATCCCCTACTATATACACCCTCCGAACACTCTTTCAGACTTACTTAAATGAAAGTTACTATATAATTTCCTGCTTACTTCTTATTTAGTTCCTTTTTACACCTCCGTGAGTTGATTTGTTTTTATTTCATGCATATTTATTGTAAATATGCCGTGTTTTGTTGTCATGGTATCCACTATAAAATGGTGTAAGTTGCGAATCTTTTAAATAAAAGTTTCTCTCCGAAATAAGGATGAAGTCAATGAACTCACTGTTCCCGCATTTGTCGATGTGGTTGGTCACGCTGAATCCCTCTTTGCATTGGCACGTGCCCTTGCTCAGGTCGCAGAAGCCTCCTTTCACGCCACACTCACTGTTGTCGCTGCAGTCGTCTCCGAACTTCTTCTCCCCAACTCCATCTGAACAAACGAAATCCGATAATGGCCACATTTATTCATAACATCAATTTTAAAACGCTCGAATAAATAGAAAGAGTATAATTAGAACTTATGATTCTATACTTTCGAAGATATATTTCATCTTCGGTCCGACCCCAAAGAAGCATTCCCAAAAATGCATAAAAAGTTCGTTTTAAACCTTTGCAATTTCTATTTCCATCACAAAATTAAAGGAGGGAAATTCTACGCAGTTTTATATCATTATTGTCGACCTCAGTTCTTAAATTTCGAATCATGAGAAGTTTGAAAAGATTCCAATTTTCATTTTGGATAACCCAGCCCACTGATTAAGAGAACGTGAGAGATGTTAGATTCTCTAATTTAAAAATAGTTATTTTAAGTATTACTTATTTAAATTAAATATTACTGCCAATTCTATTTTCCGTTGAAAGTCAACGGGTACTTCAACTAGTATAACATATAAAAGAGATGGGTCAAATATCTATTATATATAGCTAACTCTCCAGATATACCGATATATATATACGAGTAAAAGTTGCTTGCATACTGCAAGCTATCAGTTGAATGCAGTATAGTACCAAGAAAGGCCTCAAAACAATTTTGAAACCTTCGCGCAAAAGACCGCCTGGCGTCCAAGTTAGGACCCGATCCTGCGACACAATTGCATAAAAATATTAGATAAGTGCCATTCTAACCTGTTCCAAAGTTTCAATTCAATATCTTATCGGGAAGGTCCTAAAATAAGATTACGCTATCCCCCTTTGAAATACATGGTAGAATAGAAATGACGCTCTGGCATGGAACCAAGATCCGTCAGAAGAACGGCGGAAAGCGTATATGAAATATATGACATGCCTCTATGTACATTCCATTTTATATCATTCCCGGGTATCGGATAAGTATTAAAAATAATTGTCAAAATTGACCACCATGCATTTTATCCCAGAGGATTTTGCACCCACTTGCACAGGCGATCTTTTGCGCGAAGTTTTCAAAATTGTTTTGAGGCATTACTTGGTACGATACTGCATTAAACTGATAGCTTGCAGTATGCAAGCAACTTTTACTCGTAAATGTTAAATGCACATGTTTAAAGTACTGTGCCTTGTTTTTATGGCAAAATTCGTTGTTGTATCGTTGCTAAGAAAGGAGTCGGCCAAAGAAATCATCAATCGAAGTTGAGGATTCAGACGTTCGTTTCATAATATGCTCAGAGAAGCATATGAAATCAGTGCTTTGCTGACATAAATTTTACACACAGTTTTTGCCAAAATTGTATACACGTTTCAAGTAATTTGCATTATCAAATTTATTGAGATGCCATGATATCAGTAAAAGTTGCCTTTTTCATATAGAATTAGGGGAGATGCTCGAGAGTTTTATCAGTACGGCAAAATCAATTATCAATTCTATATAAGATAATGTGAGCAAATTGTGAGCGTCTTCCTTTATTTTAATAGCTTTCCTGCTAACAACCACTATATTAGGAACTTTTAGAGGAAAACTTGTATTTATCCCAAGCAGTCACACTAAATCTTATATTCACATATTTTCTCAAGATTTGGCGGACTCCCATAGCCATAGTCGGCCGGGAAAGCCCTCTCCAGATAAAATATTAGGATATCCTAAGAGAGGCACGGTGTCCTCCTGACAAAACATGATTATGACGGAATAAAATGTTAATTAGATACTCGTTTAAGTTACACTCGAAATAATTTCATATTGATCCATGCACTTCGTCCATTTGGAGTGCATCTAAAATTTCTTTCGCTCGTAATTAGCTCCCTTTTTTAATCATCTAATTGTCCTCCCACAGAAGGACTGTTATCTGCGAGTTGTAATGTTTCGGGAATATAACAGAAAAAACGGACGATATAAATAAAGTTGTTGTTCTTGTGTTTTCCGATTACTCTGAAACAACCGCCTTTTGGACTCAGGGATTGTCAGCACCCTTTCCTTCTTTCTTTCCAGTCCTTCCTACACATTTGCACATACATTTTATACTGCTTTTATAACAAGCCGTAATTTCTCGGTCTACGTTAAGTGTACGTGAATTACTCGGCCCCTTCTGCTTCAGGACGGAAAAAAGATCGATTATTTTCGGATGAACAAATTTATGAACTCCGGCGTAGTTTTGAGACCCCTTCAAAATGCTACTTTTTTCTATCCACGCGTAAGTAGTCTTGTGTTATCTCATATTTAGAAGTTTATGAATCACCTCAGTTCGTGAGTGAGCGATTTAAAGGATGGAATGAAGCATTAGTGGCAGTCATTTCCAAAGTTGAAATTGACACGAATTCGATTAATTTCCGTCTCAAAAGCGTTATTCTGTTAATTCTCTTGGATTAAGTCGCAAATCAAAGAATTACTCAGTTTCATACTTCCACTCTTTAGCTTTAAAAAAACAACTTTTTATACCACAGTCAGAAAAGAGTTAACATTTGTTTTAGCATTATAGTTTTGAACGGATAGTAAAGATATATATCAACCAATGTATGAATCCAATCTCTTTTAACAATACAGCGGAATCACAAGTAATTGGTTTCCTTCATCATTCAAAAGCGTGTGTTATTTACCACTGTTCAGTTAAACAATCGAATCCCACTTTCTGACTCATTTTACTTTTCATTTCAATTGGCACAAACTGAGGGAATTCCCCATGAAGATTTTTCTACATTTCTTAATGTAAGCTTAAGGTATTTATTCAGAAACAACAAAAGACATCCATAAAGTAACAATATTGTCGTTATAATGCGAAGGGAGCTTAATAGAGGAAATGTGCTTATCAAACCTAGATTTAATTTGTAAATGAATTGCCACTTACTACAGATGCCTAAATTAATACTAAACTCTCATGCGTGGCTGAAGATTATATGGAGAGATCGATAGTACACATACATATGGAGAGATCGATAGTATGGAGAGATCGATAGTACACATACATAGTAACTCCAAAGAAATACCGTTTGATCATAGGAGCATTGGTTTCACCCGGCTATTCAGCGGACCATGCGAGAACAACCTCTTTAGCGGTTGTGCAACACTGATTGTCTTACAGTGAAGAATAGTCTGCAGAAAGTTACTTAGTCATGATTCACTCTACGACGAGGGAGGGAGATTAATGAATTTTTTAACAGCAGTGGTGAGAGGGCACTCCGAAACACTATTTCTTATTTTATACTTGCAACTTGGCGGCGAAACGAAAAGAATGTACCTAAGAAAAAAGTGATCGGCACTTATTTTACGCCGGCAGGATTTTGATTGCTTGATAATCGTATTTCAGTGATTGGTTGGTTCAGTGAATGGATGAGATGCAATTTCACTGCAGAGGAGTGGTAGTTATTTTTATATTTCGTGTACGAAGAGAAAAAATATAAAATTAATAAGTAACGTTGATGCAGGCGGTATGTTTTCTTGTTTTATATTAGTTATATATGTTAAACACGAAGCCTTAAGTGACACATCATAAAAGGAAATGGCATTTAGAAGAACAGAGTTTACGTAAATGTGGTAGTGATGTTTTGCATTTTTATCTAAATTCACTATGTCATAAATGCATTGAGTGAATCGAATTATTCGGTATAGAGTAATATACATATATCGTTATAGCAATATATCGACGAGTACTACTCATGCCTTTATTGATAAAAGTAATTTTAAAAAATTCTATAACATTTAGATTCCCGCGATCTCTAATATACAAGGTATTTTGTTTAGGTTCAAGAAGTAAGATATTAGAAAGTGCAAGAATTTGAATTAGCCCATAGAGTTTCGTTACTAGATGTGTAGATAACGATATCCATCGCTACAAACAAGGTATGTCGAAACTGACACTGATACGGAATATGAAGGTGCGATTTTTGGGTATGTCTTAGTGTTTGTGTATTTGTCTGTAGTGATTAGAGTGTTTGCTGTAATGTATTTGGGTGGGGAAATTGAGTAGTAATCGTCTGCGAAATTTTCGAGCGGGGTAACTAATTATTATTACTATTATTACAATATTATTATTACTATTTCAAGTAATTCCCTCGGTTTATTTGCTATTTCATAGTATGTACATTTATGATTCAACTGATTATTACAAGTTTTTTGAAATTTTATTTCGCTTTGAGATGTTTATTACTACTGTTCATAGGACGGATCATGACTTTCCATCTTCTCAGGAAGAGCTCGAAATTACGTATTAAAACTCACCCCATTCATTACATTTTTAATTTAATTTAAGGGTTAGATGTAAGAAGAGGCTTACCAGCCTCAATCTCGCCCTCTAATAAAGACGTTTATTATTATTATTATTTTTCCCATTTACTTTAGAATACAAACATCTTTAACACACAAATATTTACACCCTACCCGGAGGTCTGTATACAATAGATTGCAACATATTAACCGGATGCATTCGAGTGTTTAAGGCAAATAGTAGCCAAGTAAGGGCATTTAAGAACCCAGCGTCGAAATTCTTAGAGAAATAGCGGCGTTGGCATCAAAAGTTAAACTAATCACATACTGGTATATTATAAAACTGCATGTAATTCACCATAGTGGGTAGTGCATAACTGTATTTTGACGTAAAATACAGTAACATTCTACTCAAGGATAACAATGGTAATAAATTTTGGCACAAGTCAGAGTCCAAACATAGCTAAAACTTGTTTAAAATGGTGCATGATTGCATTTTGCATAATAATTATTGACATAAACGTTATTGCGTTCTATACAGCAGTACAGAAACAATTAGTAATGGCGTGACCAAAATATTGCCAAAATGGTCTCAGACATCATTCCACTCCGAGCGTCAGTCCGAAGAGACAATGTGGATGGACGCTTCCTTGGTTTTATCCCGAGGAAATCTAAGCGTCACGGCACCAATCAACCATCGGAGAAGGGTTTTCACCATTGCTGACACCCGGTTTCCTCAGTGTGACAATTTTACCGTAGAAAAATTTCCTAATGAAAAATTTTGTCAATCTTTCCATTTTTACCATGCATCACCCCATTGCCAATGAAACCTAAAGTTCTAATTCACTATTATACCGAAATATTTATGATTCCTCTAGCAATAGGCAATGGATTTCTTACTGGTGGACGCATATATGTTCCATGAGTACAGGCATTGATGCTTATGAATTTTAACTTCCACGATTTTTATATTGATACATCTATCAGTTGTATGCATAACATCAGTTTGCATTAAAAATCAGATCATTACCAAGGCACTACTTAAATGTGGCATTTACATCTTCCTGCATATAGGTATCGTAGGGTGGTATATATGGGTAATTTCTTCTTTTGCCGTATCTTTAACAGGAACCTCTAAAAAGTTGCTAATTGGTGTAAAAATGAGATTTTCAAAGTTTCAACTTGATCTGATAAATTTAAGAGCGGCCTCATCAGCCCTTAAGTTTCAATAACTAGCTAATCTAAAAAAAAATGAGAGGATTGCCGCTTTAAAATAAGAAAGGTTTATCCTAGGAAAGTTTTTTTTTATTTTATAAAGAATGTGCCTGGCTTCAATTTCTAATTTAAGCAAGCGCATTGAGATGAAGGAAGAAAAATACAATACGATAGGATATTCTATGATTTTCGTCTAAATTTCTTTACTTAAGTAATCAAGGTGACAGAAAAACTCAGATATCGGTTCTAACGTTTTTAGTACAAGATGTCTTTTGATTTTTCCTCTTCAAATTAGCCCTTAAATCCTCGCCATGGACCATCGATCGCGCCAGCAATATTATTCTCACCTTCAAATCTCTTCTTTCAAAGATGCAATTTTTCTATTCTGCTCTATCGACACTTTCCAGCTAATCAAAGATTGATTTTTTTCTACTTCAATCTGCTCTAATAGATTGCAGCGATACAAATTATTAGAGCAAATTTCTTAAACGACATGTTCCTGATAATCTCTCGTTAGGAATAGTTTTGATGAAGATATCAAAGAATGGCATTATTTTCCAGATTCTAGGAAGGAAGGCGACTTTCTATGCGAACAAATTGATAATTAAATGCGAGTGGCTTTTCAGGGATATTTGCAAAATATGTTAATTTCATTTTACGTCGATGTGAAACAGATTATCAAAGGTGCCTTCAATAAATGGAATTCAATATTTGACTGAGTTGAATGTAATTCGACTAACCATTCAAAATGAGTCACTTAAGTTAACTCGTTTTCCGATTGATGAATACGAAATCCAATTCTCTTCGAGATTTGTTCTTATCTTTTCGATTACTTCATCGGATAACCAGAATATCCTTTTTTTTAGACAAATCTTCTATTTAATAGATGTAATGAAATTCTAGTCCCTCAGCCAACCGCAATCGAGTTCTTCTTTCATTAGGAAATTCAATTTGAAATACCAAACATGTGAACTTTCTTGCCGCTTTCAGTACCATATTATTTATCATATCATACATTGAAAAGTATCATAGGTTTACATTAATAAACTTTTATCCAGTGAAATCAACAGTAAATTTAATGAAATAAACTCAGCTGTTCGTCAGGATCATTGTAAAATTTACGAACGAAGTTTAAGAGGCAATTTAAGATGGAGAACGAAAAAGTTTAAATATTGATTGAAATGGCACCAGTTCGTGAAATCCCAAGTTTTCCTGCCGACCGTTGTTTCGACTTATACAAATTTAAATGAGAACTTCATGTTATACCTAGTATTAACCGGTTTCTATTGACATTAGAATTACTTTTGTATAGTTTTGATGAGAAAGCTCCTTTACTTTGAATGCCACGAATTGCTCTCTCGCAGGTGCATGCATATTTAATTATTCAATTGAAAATGTCAGCCGCTGACATGTATTCATTCTGCGTCAGAAATTGAAGGCTTTCATATTTCACGAATCATCGTGCGTTCGCCAGATTTCCCCAAAGACTTCAATTGACTCACCAATAATTATTACATTCCTATTCATGTGAAGTCGTCGTTTCCTTTCCACGTCGATGTACAAATTTTGATAAGCATTCTACAGAAGAAAACTACCATTTCGATTACTGTGGTATAATACATCGTGATGATTCTTTATCATTTCCACATGTCCAACGACTGTGAATTTTAATAATAGATCGCTTAAAATCTTCCAAATATCAACCTTTTCCTTCTTTACTTGACAAATGCCTCGATATGTTTGAAAGACGATCCAAAGTGTTATTCAAAAAGGCCTCTCAAAATTAATGTAACACAAAATTATGTTGACTAAAATTCAACAGTCATCGTCTGCGCTAGATTCTGCTAAGAAGGAATACATTTATTGATGAACTTTTGAGAGGTTTTTATAATTTTCATATAAAAATATTCCCAATTAGTTTTTACAAAATACAAAGAGCACTTATTATTGTGAAATATCTCAATCCAATTGAGTTGAAATTCATTGGCAGTTTTATCTCCATTTCTTTCCCTAAACCCTCTGAGGATATCCACAAATTAACGAATGAAACTTTGATCAATCGAGTTAGCCGTTACTTAGTAGAACTCCATTCCAGGAAATTATACATTCAATTTGTAAAGTTCTACTGAATTATTTTAATTATACTTGCAACATGTTTCGTCTCAGTGACGGAAAAATTTGATGACTCGGAGAGACGAAACACGAAAATGTCGGAGAGAGACGAAACGCGATGGTGTCTCAGAGAGACGAAACACGAAAATGTCGGAGAGAGACGAAACGCGATGGTGTCTCAGAGAGACGAAACACGAAAATGTCGGAGAGAGACGAAACGCGATGGTGTCTCAGAGAGACGAAACACGAAAATGTCGGAGAGAGACGAAACACGATGGTGTCTCAGAGAGACGAAACGCGATGGTGTCTCAGATAGACGAAACATGTTGCAAGAATTATTAAAGTAATTTTGTAGAACTTTACAAAGCGATTGTATTATTTCCTGGAATGAAAATTTATTCGTTGATGGAAGAAAGATTTCTTTTGCATATGTAAAGGTATTTGTAGAATTTTATTCAAAGCAAATAAATAGTTATTTTCATTTCACTTTTATTCACACTATGATTGTAAAATTTATCCTATTATTACAACATATAGTAATACTTCGTATTTTCTACTGAAAGATGGCGTTTGACAACAACGCATAGAGTTTACAAATTCTTTTTATTTTACTTATTTGTGTATTTTCCATACTACGTATCTTTAAACATGTGCGTTGCGTTATTTCAAGTGATCCTCCCTTATGGAATCCTAAGATTGTCTAGTCTTGTTTATTTAAGTTTTGCATTCCTTTACAAGAAAAGAAATAAATATATTATTTAAATTATATTTTATACTTTTCAAAAATATAGATTCATCGATAGTAAAGCGAGGAAACCGGCCAAATTAAATGCGATATAGCAGACTTATTTTCCACGCGTCGAAACGGCAGGAAAATTACAATTTGGCAATGCCTAAAACTGGACGAAATGAAGTTGGCGTCGTATGAATCGTATAATATCTCATAAAGATTAAATTTTCAATCGAACTGTCTAAAAAATTTCATTGCATTGAATGACTCAAATGTAATGAACCTGTTGGATTCGAATCCGCTTTTCATCCTGAAAATGGACACAAAGACTGGAAGACTCGCCCAAATTATTTTAATTTTTGACGAAATTATTTGCTCCTTCGTTTTCCATTATAGTTTCTAATCGTATTTCTTGCTCTCCACAGAAGGTAAATTTCGGTCCAGCAAAGTATCGTCTAATTAAATACACCGTCTGGAATGGATGTGTCGCCATCTTGTTCTGATTAATTTCCGTACCGTCGCGTGCTAATTCGTTAAGGGTGTGACCGCGTTAAGGGCACGCGAACATCTGTTTGTCACTACTCTTATGCATTATATAAAGGTCGAATTTTTACAATTATTCCTATTTCGGGAAAATGGTTATAGTAGCTTATTTCGCTAATTTTGTTTATTGCATGCCTTTCATGCCGAGTTTTTCTAAAGATTATGACATCAATATATAGTTTTATGATTTAGTAATAGTAATACAATAATAGTAATATAGCTAATGCATTGATATAAATTCAGGCTAAAGTTGGAGGAAAGCATTTCTCTCCCTTGTATGTACTTTTCTTTGAATGTCTAATCTTTAGCAGTCGATAGCTATTATACTTTTCAAGATTTCACACAAAAGAATGCCCCAAAACAGGGCGAATAGAGTAATTCCTCGATTGAATGAGCCAGAATCTGCAAAATTCACAAAAAAAGAAAGGAGAACCACCTCACGCACATCCATAATATATGTGCGAAGAAAATATCGGCGAGCAATAATACTTTAGGTCTCAAATCGTGTATGAATGGAGTGTATCGGCTGAAAAGTGATGCATTAACGAATTAAAAAAGATGCAACGAAAGCCAATACGTTCTGTATTGCTATGATAAGTCGGCAAGTATTAATCAAATGCTTGAGGATGTATGAGCATATTTAGAAGAAAGAAGCTTCAATCAATGCCAGTCGTGGAAGATAAGTCCTCCTTGTTACAAGGCCATTTTGACATCAGAGAAATAGATGCTAGAACCAGTCGATTCAAGAATTCACGTTTCCAGATACGCGAAAATAATAGATTAAGAAAGTAGTGTGCCTGCAGGGCATTCATTAAACTAGAATCCATG
The DNA here is from genome assembly GCA_036926295.1 of Pachydiplax longipennis. Classification (NCBI taxonomy): domain Eukaryota; kingdom Metazoa; phylum Arthropoda; class Insecta; order Odonata; family Libellulidae; genus Pachydiplax; species Pachydiplax longipennis. The sequence goes on from JAVFKF010000015.1 coordinate 72,310,911, forward strand.
ACGTCGCGGCATATGAGCGGACGAAAATAGCCATCTAGTAAATTGTTTTCTTCCCTGTAGTCAGTTTTTTCATGAAGGCAGTCCTGAATTTACATCCATTGTTATATGCAAAGCTTACTGTGGGAATAAATACATCCAGGATTTCGAATTTCCTTAAAGTTTTTCTCTGATCAGGTATGCTCATCTTTTCTGAAATTTCGCTGCAATGCATCTATCACACTAAATCTAAAAGTTGCCCGATTTTGAAAAACATTTCGCTGGACAATTTCTGAAGATCGTTTAAATTCGCAATTCAAAACATTGAATTTTAATTAAAGCGATCATATTCCAGTGCTAGATCCAGTCATTTGTTTTCCATATTGTAAGGTACATACTACATCTATAATATTACGAGTATTTTTTCTATCGACTAAATCTGATAGCATTTTCACCGTTAATGAGTGAATCGTTTTTGCAATGTAACTCGTCCCTATAGGATGGCAATTGCGAAGTGTAGTGGTAGGTGAAATGTCACTTAAACAATTAAACATCGCTTTATCTAGTGAGTAAATGCTAAATTAGCATAACACACATAATAGAATACATAGAACACATAATTTAATTTTAATTTTATTAAATTTAATGATTGCATTTATTTACTAATTGCAACTTAAAGATACTTAAATAAAAGAAAAGGAACTCGGCTTTCAATAAATAAGAGAGACAGGAATGCTCCAAGCACCGAATATCGGCAAACCGTCGGGGGAAATTCCTCAGAAAAGGATCATCACCCGGGCGGCCGCCAGTTTCATAACATCTAAGAGAATGTATATGCGTTAGACATGTTAATCTTAACATTTTCCCTGTTTTAATCGAATCTCCAAAATTTGAAAATATAAAACACCACACGGGGTGTGCAAAAGACGAAGTTTTATGCTCAGAACTTTTTTCGTAAACCAAAGATAATTCTCTCAAAGGGATGTTCTCGCCACTCTAGCAAAAAACGGCCAATCTAAGTAAGTTGTTGTCACGGCGACGTTTGAGGCGATTAGAATGAGGTCTCATTTCAACTTCAATTCGAATGAGATTTGAATAAGAATGATCAACAGCGAACAGCAACGAAGATTTTATGCTTTTATAGTGATAATAATATTGCTGAAACCAAAAAAAGGAACTCTGAATTTTCACCCATGAACATTTTTAAAACTGTCATTTCTCCCTTTGAATACAACATAAGACGCCGGTTTTTTCCTCGTTTGCTCTTTGTATCATCGGTACGCATTAAAATTATACAAGGTTTCCTTTTGACCAACCAATACTTAGTATAAAATTATTTATATTGAACATCACCTTAGAAAATTTCGGTCGTGCGGCCCGATTTATGTGTCGCCTAAAACGTTTTTGTTTCTCACATGACAAATAATTTGCTGCGAGAGAAATTAAAGAAAATGCTAAAATTTTCGTTTAGCGTTCGTTTTGGGACGATATCTTGAATAGAACCTTAGTTTCCGATTTTCATATCTGAGAACGTTATTCGCTATGGCCATTACGATGGAACGAAATCGAGCCGGCCAAAATTAAAGGGTAAAGTCAGCATTAAAAATCCCCTTAAGGCCGTGGCTCCACGGGCAGCGAATAGGCGCGTGTGTTTCGCTGCCGAAAATCTGCTGCTCGAGGGTGGCTCCACGGGACAGTAAATTACTGTCGCTAGGAGCAGCAGATTGCCGTCGGTCTCTGTTTAGCAGCTGTGAGGCGGCACTTTTTCGGATTTTCCGAACCCTTTCACGAGACACGGACCACCTCCCGCGTGGCACGTGCAGTATCATGAAAAGTTCGGAGGGTGCCATTAAGTGATAACGGTATGTAGCGGCAAAATTTAAGATTCCACAGTGGAAAACATTCCCTAGATGACCATATTTCATTGTCGGGTTTTCCACTTCCTTCTTCCCTGGGATTCCCGAAATATGTATAGGAATCGTTCCGCTCCTTAGCAGGGTTCAATGAGTTGCCACAGAATGCGAATCACCCTTTCCTATTTCAATTGACCAATTTGAACATCCGACAACAACATTTTCAAAACAATCTATGCCCTCATACTCCTTTCTTTGATGTTGAATGAAATAACTCAAGTCAACGAGGGTTAAGTAAATTTGACGTAATTAAGTTTTTCTTATTGTATTTTCTTCACTGAATTAGGCCATGTATGTAAACATTTTCCACAGTTTTGAGCTGCACTGCCTTAGCATTTAGGAAAGGAAGGAATTCTTAGGATTATTTAGATTACACTTAATATTTTTTATTTTATTTGACATAGAATAGCATCGAAGCTAAACATTTTAGCAGACTCGGGAATTGTGTTCATATTTCGCAGTCTTCCGTTCTTCTTGTGGCATTTATAATTATAATCAGGATATTAAATTCTTAATTACGTTTATAACTTCACTTTAGTTAACGTAAATATCAAAATTTGCAGAAATGAGAATAAATTAATGGTTAGCCTAAAATTATACTCGAAAAAAGGCGAATGTACGTAAAATTACGAAAGAGGAAAATAATTGAAGTTACCTTGACAAAATAAGGCCTGTAATTTTACGTAAGTCTTTCAGAGGTCTTATCTGGAATCAGCAACCAAAATGTATAAAGAAAAGCTATATTTCCTATGGAATAACTCTTAAACATATTAACAGATATGGGTACTCAGAGATAGTAATATTCCGTGATTGATTAGTATGACATTTAAATCTACATGCATTCATAAAATGCCTATCTTCTCATACACTTAATGATAAAGTAAGAATTCTTTATAGTTTCTTTTAGATGTTTTCCTTTAAGCTTTTGGGTCAACATGTAATTAACTGTTCTTTTTATTGGTTGTTGAAAGGCAGGTAATGAAGCTAAAAACTGTTTTGATTTCTGGATTTCTAACTTACCGGTCTTCCAGAAAACAAATCGATTAGAACTTTCACCTTAGTGAAATCGGTCCCGGATTCTATTTCAGTTAGGATTTCACATAATTATCTTAGATGTCGAAGCACTTTTAAAATTACTTCTATCATAGAAAGATTAAATATAGGGGAACATATTTTCCGGTAATATCAAAGCCAAACAATGTTATATATGTTACATAATATTAATAAAAAGCTGTCGCTCCAAGGGAAAATCTAACAAATTCTTCACGAGTCATATTTTTAACCACAAGTAAAAATAAAAATTCGACAGATTAACATTCTTTCGGCAAAACGCAGAAACAGAGTCCTGTTTCTTATCTGCGTGACTTTTTTTACTTCTTCTTCTTCTTCTTCCTTCTTTCCTCCTAGGCTTATGCCTGTTTCCTTCAGTACCACTCCCCAATCCTTCATCCCGTATCCAAGTCATCCCTCCATCTTTTTCTTGGTCGCCCCACACTTCTTTTCCCTTTTGGAACTTTATCTCTTGCGATTTTCACTATCCTTTCCTCATCCATTCTGTCTATGTGTTCATTCCATTCTAGTTTTCTTCTGTAAACCCACGCGTTAACGTCTTCCACACCACAGTCTCTTCTAATCACCTCACTCCTTTCTCTATCAAGTAGTGTTTTTCCTGTGATCCTCCGCAAAATTCTCATCTCTGTTGTTTCTAACAGCCCCATTGTTTTGGAGGTATTGGGTCTTGTCTCTCCCATGTATGTTAAAGTTGGTCTCACAACTGCTTTATAACCTCTACCTTTTGTCTCTTTCCTTAAATGTTTGTTTTGCCAAATAGTGGCATTCAAGCAACCTGCTATCCTATTTGCTTTTGTCACTTGCTCTCCTACTTCCTTCTCGACATCCCCGTAGTTAGAGAGCGTTATTCCTAGGTATTTAAATGGCATTTCTTGTTGGATAACTTTCCCATCCATCTCCAGTTTACAACGCAGGGGTTCCTTTGACGTAGTCATACATTTAGTTTTTTCTGAGGAGATAACCATATTAAATTTTTTAGCTGTAATATTAAATATATGGAGGAGCCTTTGTAGGTCATCTTCGCCATCTGCCAGGAGAACGGCATCGTCAGCATAACACAGGATTTTAATCTCTTGATTTTCCATTCTGTAACCTCTTCCATCTTTCACTGCCTTGATTATCTCATCCATAACTATACTGAATAACAGGGGGCTCAAAGAGTCGCCTTGCCTTAATCCATTATTAACTGGGATTAAATGAGTTAATTTGAAACCTAGCTTGACTTGAATGAAATTTTCTGTATAGATATTTTTAATCGTATTTATGAGATTGATTGGTATCCCATGTTCATGTAGTAAGTGAATCACATCTTTGAGTCGAATCCTATCGAATGCCTTCTGCAGGTCGATGAAACATATATATGCTGGTCTGTTGAATTCGATGGACTTCTCAATCACCTGTCTCAAGACGAATACTGCATCCGTGCAAGATCTCCCAGATCTAAATCCTTGTTGTTCGTCTGATAACGCTGTGATGGAAGTAATTTTCTTGGTGATTATTTTTGTTGTCAGCTTGAGTGCTGAATCTAGTAGGTTAATTCCTCTGTAATTGGATGGTTCTCTCCTATCTCCTTTCTTAAACAGGGGAAGCAAAATACTATTTCTCCATTCATTTGGTATTGTATGGAGACAAATAATTTTGTTTATCAGTTCCATCAGTTCGTTTGTCAAATGACGTCCTCCATATTTAAGCAATTCATTGGGTATTCTATCTTGACCTGGTGATTTTCTATTCTTTAAGGATTTCAATGCTTCTTCTAATTCTGAATATTGGACCATAACTTCATTTTTGTTTGTTCTTATATTTGGCATGCTCTCATCCGGTAAGTTTGAGTTTCCTTCAAATAATGTTGTTAAATATGACACCCATGTTTCTTCTGCTATATGGCAGCCTTCTATAAGCTCATTGACTTCCTTTCTTTGTTTCCTAATCATTCTCCATATTTGTTTCTGCAGTCCATAGAAGTCACTTTCCATTCTTTTAGAAAATATTTCCCAATGTTCGTTCTTTATTTGGTTGACCAAATTTTTTGTTTCATTTCTGATTCTTTTATAATTTTCAAGGGATTCCTGAGTTCTGAGGGATTTATATCTTACATAAGCGTCCCTTTTTTCTTTGCATTTATCCTTCACTTCCTTACAAAACCATGGTGTGGCCTATCTTTTTACTTATCTGCCTACTTTTTTTACTTGTTTCTTTGAATTTCTGTGACCCAGGTTTAACAACAGGGATCGGCTACTTTCCGTTTGTGGGTAATTGAATGAACTTTCGGACATCCGGTAAAACTCAAAGAACTTCCTTGGATACTTTTTAAGTTTACCACCACTTATGAATACATAATTTTCGACGTCGATAAAGAATAATGAAACAGAGGATTATTTTAGTCCATAAATTGAGCCTAGGCATTTCGATTACTATAGCCTCTACAGGTTATTCAAAAAAATTAAGAACGAATGGAGAGAAGCGCCAGAAGGCAAGAAGCGGCCGAATGACTGAAAAAGTGCCGCCTCACAGCTGCTAAACAGAGAGCGACGGCAATCTGCTGCTCCTAGGGACAGTAATTTACTGTCCCGTGAAGCCACCATCGAGCAGCAGATTTTCGGTAGCGAAACACACGCGCCTAAGCGCGGCAATTTGCTGCCCGTGGAGCCACGGCCTTATCTGTATTTTTTAGTACAGTCACTTACAAAAAAAAGTTACCACTAAAGGATGCAACCCGCTTAACAGACGATGAGCTCGATGAGAGCGAGTCTATGAGCAGCTCTGCCTTTAGCGCGCGTTTCGACTTCCTTCTTACGCATGTTTTGAGGCTTGTTTGACGTTATTATCTTTAAATACTGGCTAAAATTCTTTCATTTGGATGCTGTATAAGCAATATAGTATTGTAAAGGAACTCAATTCGGATTTTTCTTAAATCGGCTCAAATCTCACGCATAATTCACTCTTCTTCACAAATATCGGACAAGAAATACTTTAGTTGCCCATATTTTCTGCTTATGTATAAATTCCCATCAATGGAGGTTTGGAAAGGACTTCATTATTTTTCTTCATGCTGCACATGCTCGCAGGACGAACTTTTCCGTAAAAACTAATAAATGATAGGTCTTAACTAAAGGATAATTAAGAGAAAATGCAATACTACGAATTATGTCAAAAGAAGGGGAAATTACAGAAAACGTAATTAGAATAGAAATGGAGTAACAGTGAAAGAATACGTTAACCCTTCAAAATCCGCTTACAGGGATGATCTTGTTTCGCGTATGCGTAATAGCGAACACATCGGATGAATAAGACGTTCTATGCGTTATTTCTCTGTTGGCTAATATTTCTAAATGAGATTGGTGAAACCATATTAAATATATTTTTAATTATTTCGTTGATATTCATTTCATCTCTCCGAATACATATCATCATGACTGAATGGAAGAACCTTAAACCAGTTTCGATACTCCTGAGAGGGATATTAATGATATTTTTTTCACCCTAAGCCGCGCCGTCCTATGGGTGCAAGGGGTGCATCGCACCCGGGCAAGTAGGATGCCATGGGTATTATCCATAAATAGGAAAATTACAAATAAAACACCTTCAAATTACGTCTATCTATTTAATGCAATATATTTTAATATATATATATTTAATCCACTGACGACCAGATTATAATAAAGCGATAGTGGGTGAGGTGAGGGTGAGCCCTGGCGCTGAAGTTGTTGGTGGTAGTTTTGGTAAAAGTTTTTTCGTAGAAATTACGCCCGGAATCACGTGTGGGATTAAGGGGAGAAAGATTAGCAGATAATGGAATGGCTAGGGAGTAGCAGGTAGGCGAAAGGGGTTCACTGAATTCGGCGTATGCGGATCTCGGAAAGAATTGCGAGGTCTAAGGAGTAAGCAGCGGGGGAAGAGATGGGGTCAATGGGATACCAACTGTGAAGGTCCATTTTAGAACGTAGTATTTCTAGGAAGTAATCAATGAATATGCATTGTCGAGAACCCTCTCCCAAAAGAATCTGGGTTTTCCACACCTTCTCGTCCGTTCTAATCGATGAAATCTCAGAAACGCTGAGTTCTTCACTCGAGAGGTGCATTGCTACCACTTTTCACTTATTATAAAGTATATTTTTATACAAATAAAAAAACAAACTTTGTAAATTCCATACAGATATATTAAAGGCAACTAGTTTCGTCTATAAGAAATCATCAGGCACTTAAATATCGAAAATGAGAAAGACCGAGGGGAACAAGGAGGTGTGGTGGGAAAAACCGTGAATTATCAACGGAAAAGGGCTGAGGGGATGAGAGAGGAGTTGTGGAAGACGTATTCGTTGGTAATGATTTTGTTCTCCCCCCACGCACCGGGAAAGGGCATTTATTGCAGCGGAGTCAGCGGAGAATTTAAATTACTTGATAAATTCAGACAGAGCACGTTCATAGAAGACGTAGCCGATATTATGCGCCCTCCTTGCTATATAGGCCGTTCTGATACAGCGAGAAAGATTAGAGAAATAGATGCTAAAACCAGTAGATTCAAGAATTCTTTTTTTCCGAGAACAATACGCGAAAATAATCGACTGAGTAAATAGAGTCCTGGTGTTTGCACCCCCTGCCACACGCCGAAAGGCGGCTTGCAGGGTACAGATGTAGATGTAGATGAGACCGTACACCCCGCTGAGAGAGTCGCTCATCGAAAATGAGAAAGACCGAGGGGAACAAGGAGGTGTGGTGTGAAAAACTGGGAATTATCAACGGAAAAGGGCTGAGGGGATGTGAGAGGTGGGGAGGAGTTGTGGAAGAGGTATTCGTGGGTAAGGATTTTGTTCTCCCCCCACGCACCGGGAAGGGCATTCATTGCAGCGGAGTTCGTACGCCCCGCTGAGAGAGTCGCTGGGTCTTCTATCTTTGTGGTGGCCGATGGCTCTCCGTAGATTCCAGGGGACATAGAAAGCCGCTCTCAGGTCATTAGGAAGCAATAGTCCCAATATATAGGAGAGACTTCCGAGGAAGGGCAGAGGCGGAGGAGGCGCCTTTGCAAAATTCTTTTTCAATCCAAATAACACTTAACAACTTATAATGGTTACCATTACTCATTACTCATATGAATATGGTATTAAAATCTAATGAATTATATTGCATTTATACTGAAGTGGCAAGCATTATTTTTTCTGATTCAATAAATGCACTAATCATGATTGATGCAAGATTTTCACTTTAAATATGTTTACCGGAAAATTCCTTAAAAATATAATTTTCTGTTATTCTACGACATGTCATTAGCAATGAAATTTTAAAATATTATATACATATGGATGTCTCCGTCTGCGTTATGCTGAGACTCGTTCATACAGCTGATTATCTTCGCAAGAGCCTTTCAACGGGTTTCTTTGTATATAAATCTTTATATAAAGCCCTTGTCATCGTTGCCCAGGGCAACCCCGGCTCGCAGTATCTCCTTCTGGCTGTGGCCAAATACGTAAGTGGTTCTACCAGAGAAGTAATGCAAGAAGAAGGAAAGGGATTTCGAAAGTTTCAGGAGGTCATAAACCGCCTTTAACTTCATTGTTGTTTTCCTCCCTCAGATGTGGGGGAGGGGGATAGTCCTTTCCCGTCCTTCACTACCCACTCCATTTTTCCTTGAAATCCTCGGTATGGTTTCGGAGCACGTCGTGAACATTTGTGAAATAGTTTACTCTTCCATTCATCCCCTCAGATGTTTATGCGAACACTGATATTATTAAGAGAGTTACAGAATAGGATCTCAACATTTTTCAAGATAAGCTTTGTATTCATATCTCCAATAATTTCTTTTACTAACTGTGGATACCCGATGACAATAGCTTGCACTTTTAATGGATTCATCTTCCGAAAATTGTCCTTGCAACAATTGTGAATTCGCTGGAGGTCATGGTTCACATACTGAACACATTTAGGGAGGCTGACAACTGTAGAATCGAGATATATCTGCAGATCATCAGCGTATGAATGATGCTTACAGTATTTAATATAATTTAATTTTTAATATATATCCGCGTCAACAGAATCGAAGACTTTACTGAAGTCCAGAAATGCCATTAATTAGTCCATACCCTAAGATGCTTAGGAAGTTTCCTAACGCCTTATATTAAAATGCAATTGGTAAATTCAATCTATGATTTATCGCAAGAACTAGCTACTAATGCAACGTGCCCAGAATGCGTCTGTTTGGTTTATATTTAACTTGAAAAAGTATGACCATACTTCCGATACTTTTAAGAAAATATCTCGGATTAAACTAGAACATCGTCAAACAATTCATGTTGTAACGCCAAGTTTCAGGGTCTTGCAAGCACAAACTGCGGAATATCTCTTTTCTAAAATTTTTAGATTAGAATATATTCACCATTGCTATACTACATGCAAAAAATCTAAAGTAAAACTATATCAAAGAAACAACTTTAAAATCACCAAATTAATCCATTCCGACCTCCGAATCGCTATAATATTACTCTGCCATGTTAATGTCACTAAAATCGCTTTAAATAAGTTATTTTAATAACAATAACGAAAACAAATCCTTTCAAACGCTCAACGTGGACCTGCATAGCAGACAACGTCCTCCATCTTTATTTTCGCTCTCTCTCTCTCTCTTCTGGATGCTCGTTCGCCTGAAACGAGGGGTCTGTTGGACGAGTTGCCCCTTGGAAGTGGTAACTTTTTTTGTAAGTGACTGTACATACCTCGAGATACGAGTGCCCTAACATACGAGTTTTTTGAGATACGAGCCGTCGAGCGAGCGAAGTTTTGCTTTGAAATACGAGCAAAATTTGAGATATGAGGAACGGTCGGCTACACACGACCCAACAGTTCACTGTGCCTCGTGCGTCTCGCATTATCCCACGCATCCCCCCAGTATGCTTGTTTACCTCGCTGTTGAAGCATCTTTGATAAGTTTTTCTAGGGCTTTGTGCAATTAAATACTTTATCTAATATCTCATGCGGCAAAAGTTATTCTTAGGGGATGAATAGAAGAATCGGGGGAAAAACTAAGGAATTCATAGAGAATGATCAGTTCGGTTTTCAGAGACGGAAAGGGACGAGGGATGCAATTGGGGTTATGAGGGTTCTCGTAGAACGAAGCTTAGAATTTGAAAGGGACGTTTGTGCATGTTTTGTTGATTTTGAAAAGGCCTTCGATAGAGTTCAATGGCCAAAACTGATGGTGATACTAAAGAAAATTGGGTTGGATTGGAAAGATAGGCGTTTAGTGCAAAATTTGTATTTAAATCAGACCGCAAGAGTAAGAGTTGCTAATGGGGAATCGGAATGGGCAGAGTTAGGGAGGGGAGTAAGACAAGGTTGTCCTTTATCACCATCTCTTTTTAACTTATATGCAGAAGAAATGATCAAAGAAGCTTGGGATGAAATAGAATAGAGGTCTGAACCGTCGGCTGAGGGATTTCTGTCGGGGCAAGGGAGTGGACTTTGTCGACCTGGGCTACGTCCTCGACTCATGCAGGGCACCCCTTGACCGCTCCGGAGTGCATTATACGTCCTAGTCTGCGGAGAAGGTAGCGGGTAAGGTCTTTAGGCGTGTGGGTGTTTTTTTAGGTTAAAAAAGATCAACGTTCTTAATGAAAATTTTTCCGCGATTAGTCCTTGTATAGAGCTTAGCTTAGGGAACGAAAACACCCACTTAGATAAGAATAGTAATATGCGGGAGTCTCCATCTAAAAAGGATGTTAATGATAGATGTAAAAGAGAAATTTCAGCAGAGGATATTAGTACTCGTAGATATGCTTCGGTAAATGGCTCTATTTTGATAAAAAATAGCGGAAATGAGAAAAGCAGAACGAGATGTGTTAAAGGCGACATAAGTGACTTAAAAATATCAGCTAGAAATGGTGAGGAGTTAGACAGATGTCATTCCAATAGTTATAATTCGAATTTACCCGCCGAGCTCAAGAGTGATAGTCATAAGGTTATCAAGTTAGTGGTAGTTAACTGTAGAAGTATTCGCAATAAGCAAGCGGAATTCTTCGACTTGGTTAAAAATACATGCGGAGATATAATACTAGGAAACGAGAGTTGGCTCAGCGAAGAAATAGCCTCTAGTGAGATTTTTCCTCCCGACTTCTTTGTGTATCGAAAGGATAGAGACAGCAGAATGGGGGGAGGAGTATTTATCGCTGTAAAAAATAGTTTGGTGAGTCAGTTAGAAAACTTCCAATGCCAGGATAGTGCTGAGATGATTTGGTGCTCAGTGTCTGACAAGCATGGTAGAAAAACGTACTTCTGCTCCTTTTATCGCCCTCCTAATCGCGATGACGAGCCCATAGAGGATCTGTACGAAGCATTGAGTAAACTCCGTAAGAGTAAACCCGAAGCAGCTATTTTCGTAGGAGGTGATTTTAATCTTCCTTGTGTTAACTGGAGGAATATGTCCGTCGCTAGTAATAGTAGAGATAGAAACGCATCGCAGAAATTAATTGATTTATTCTCGGCCTTCGCTCTAGAACAAGTAAATACAGAAGCGACCAGAACGACTACTCTTGGTAGGGGCAATATCTTAGATCTCCTTGCTACTAGCCATCCTCATCTCGTTCACAGAATTTCCGTCAGTGAAGGTATTTCCGATCACAAAATAATAGCCGCCTCGATCAAGATAGATTCATTCCGAGTTCTGAAGCCCCCTCGTACATTATACATTTTTAGGAAAGCCAACTTCTCCGCGTTCAAGGAGTTTATACAGACAGAATTATTCCCTTTAATTAATCCCCTTATTAGTTTCATTCAGAAGAATTCAGTAGACGACAGTTGGTCTGAGTTTCTCCGAATCCTTCGTGAAGGTACCTCTAGATTTATTCCGACAAGAGTGGCTCGGGATCGGCAAGAGCCGCGATGGGTCAAGCTTAAACTACGTTCACTCCAAAGAAAACAAAGAGCTTTACATTCCATTATGAAGACTTTTCCATTAAATAGCATAGAATACGAGGAGCAACGTCGTAAATATTTAGATATCAAGAGGTCAGCGAAGATTGAGGCACGTAAGGAGTTCGATACATATAGATCTCAAACGCTACGCGAATCTCTGGAAAAGAATCCTAAGGAATTCTGGTCTTACGTACGAGAGACAAGAGGCAAACAATCGACCGTTTTGCATCTCATAAACAACAATGGTAGCGTCGTATCAGATTCATGTGAAAAGGCTAATATTCTAAACCAACACTTTAAGAAATGCTTGATATCAGATAACGGTCACGTAAATGCATTTCCTACTCGTATAACCTCTAAAATGAGTAAATTAGAACTAAATGAAGCAGGTATTAAGAACCTTTTATTGCAAATTGACAGCAAAAAATCCCCCGGGCCAGAAGGTATACCTGCCCTCGTTATATCTACGCTAGCTAACGAGCTTGCTCCCCTCCTACTCGTGTTTTTCAATAAATCTTTAGACGAAGGTATGGATCCTGCCTCATGGAGGAGAGCGAACATCACTCCAGTCCCAAAAAAAGGGCGTAAGTCAAAACCGGATGATTTCCGACCAATATCGCTCACTTCGATATTTTGTAAAATTCTAGAACACATAATATGCAGTTATCTAATGCGCTTCCTTGGTGATAGTAATGCAATTACATGCAGTCAACACGGATTCCGCAAAGGTCGCTCATGTGAGAGTCAGTTAGCACTTCTTAATCACGACATAATGCGAGCAGCCGATGAAGGTTTTAGGACAGATGCCATATTCCTGGATTTTAGAAAGGCATTCGATACAGTACCACACGCAAAGTTACTCTAGAAACTAGAGTCATATGCAATCGAAAATCATATTATTCAGAGGATTAAGTCGTTCCTCACATGCAGAGTTCAACGGGTAGTCTTAGATGGCGTTTACTCTGATGAAGTAGAAGTATCATCTGGAGTTCCTCAGGGCAGTGTCATTGGACCGATATTGTTCTTAATTTACATTAACGATATAGTAGACAATGTAAGAAGTAAGGTAAGGCTTTTCGCGGACGACACACTCATATACAGGAAAATTCAAAATGCGGAAGATACTTCCATACTACAGGGTGACTTAGACACTATTTCGAAATGGTGTGAAGATTGGCAGCTCGGCTTGATCATAGAGAAGTGTGTAGCGATGAGCATGATCCGCTCCCCGTCCCAGAACTTAAAACAAACATCCTACCTTATTAGCGGTACAACATTAGAATTCGTAAGTAGATACAAATATCTAGGCATTGTTTTCAGTAGTAACTTATCGTTCAAAACGCATATTCAAGACGTAGTGGGGTCAGCTGATAGGACGCTGAGGCTATGTAATCGCGTTCTCAGGGGTTGCCAACAGAATGTCAAGGAAGTGGCTTACTTTTCGTTGGTTCGTCCATTGCTTGAGTACTGCTGCGCGGTGTGGAATCCACTTGAGAAAGGATTGATCATAGAGCTAGAGCGCATGCAACGTAGAGCGGCCCGTTTCGTCAAGGGAGACTACAGGTTCGACAGCAGTGTGTCAGAGATGATTAAAACCCTCGGCTGGGAATCCCTCGAGGATAGAAGAAATGAGTATAGGCATAAACTTTTCGAGAAATTTTTGAGTAGCGATTTACATGAAGAAATAAGCGACTTCGTGATTCCCGTACTCAGTGAGCGTAGTTTTCGAGACCAGATGTCAAAAAGATTCCGCGAAATTATAGCGAGAACAGATAGCTATTTCTGGTCTCTTTTTCCAGATAGTATTAGGTACGCAAACCAGATGGTTGGTTAGGGAGTTCGGTGTATTCACACCCCCTGCCATACGCCTTACGGCGGTTAGCGGGGTATTAATGTAAATGTAAATGTAAATGTAGATAAGGGAATAAAGGTTGGTGGGGAACTAGTGAAGTCAGTAAGATATGCAGACGATAAAGCTATTGTGTGCGATTCTGAAAGGGGTTTGCAAAACCTAGTAAATGCACTAAACGATAAAGCAAAGGAGTTTGGGATGAAAATCAATATAAGAAAGACTAAGATTATAAGATTTTCAAAGGGAAAGAATGCTAAATTAACGATAAGGGTGGATGGGGAAAAACTAGAAAAAGTAGAATAGTTTTCATACTTGGGCAGTCTTCTTTCTAAGGATGGTAGGTGTTCGACAGAAATTAGAAAAAGGATAGCATTAGCAAAAGAAGCTTTCATGAAACGAAGGGAACTGATGACAAAGGGACTTGATAAAGGAATCAGGAAGAGATTGGTAAAATCCTTGGTGTGGAGTGTAGTGTTGTATGGATGTGAAACGTGGACGTTAAGAAAAGAGGATGTCAAAAGACTGGAGGCTTTTGAGATGTGGGTATGGCGTAGAATGGAGAAAGTTAGTTGGGTCGATAGAAAAACGAACGAGGAGGTTCTAGAGATGGTTGGGGAGAAAAGGGTAATGATTGAAGTAATTAAAAATAGACAAAAGAAATGGGTGGGTCAAATATTGAGAGGGGAGGGATTGTTGAAGAAAGCGATCGAGGGAAGAATGCTAGGGAAAAGACAGAGGGGAAGACAAAGACAAAAGTTACTAGACGAATTAAGGGGTGGGATAAGTTATCGGGAATTGAAGGAGAGGGAATTAAATAGGGAATGTGGGGGCACATGAAAAGGTAGAACACTTTATATAAATACTTAATCACATTGCTTTTTATAACCTTGGGTCCGAAGAAAGTGAGTAGAAAGGTCAATGCTCAGAAGAAGATGATGCCTATTGAATTAAAGCGTGAAATCATAGAAAACATGAGCGAGATGTGCGAGTAGCTGACTTGGCGAGGTAGTACGGGCGTAGTACTTTAACTATATGTACTTTGCTTAAACAGAAGGAGTCAATAAAGGGTGTAACGCCAGCTAAGGGCGTTATTATAATTTCTAAGCTCCGGAGCTCTCTCAACAACTGGGGTGGCATTTTGGGGTCTAGAACGAGTTTTTGGCATTTCAATTAATTTCAATGGGGAAAATTGCTTTGAGATACGAGCAATTTGACATACAAGCAAGGTTACGGAACGAATTAAACTCGTATCTCGAGGTACCACTGTACTTGAGTATGTAAAATTCTGCCAATTAATATACGGAAAGTTAAAATCTCCTCCAATGAAAATGATAGGATCTTTCATTTTCTTACAAATTATCTCTAATGACAGGGATAGGTCATCTATACAATCAATACCGCCGTCGGGAGGATGATATAAGGAGCAAAAATGAACTTTACTTCCATTTTGTCTCAGAATAGAACACCAAACCATTTCACTTATGCTGTTACTCACGTACTCTTCACGTCAACTGATTATTTATTTATTTATTCATGCTGCTGGTAGAATTTCTTCTGGTGGCAGCCCCAACCATCATCAAGATACAACATAGTTACAACCCCAATCCCTGCACCGGACGTTACACAGATAAATATCCCACACTTAACATTACTACCCACACAGTACTCAATCACAATACACATTATTCAAATATCACTACACTACATCAGGACTTTACACACACACCTTGTCACCCCCACCATAACATTTACACCACATATATCCCCTAATTATAAAAACTACAGTTCACTGACACACTCTGATGCTTTTAAGTCCAAATTGTCAATCGTTTTCATATCTTCCCTTTCATAAACAACCAAATAATACAAAAGATAACAATTCTCCCTCCTCTTATTTAATGAATCTACAACATCTACTTTTGAACTCTTTTCTATTTTTAGGTAAGGGTTTGAAGACCTCTTCAGGCAACATATTCCATTCTTTAACCCCTCTATTTATAAAGGAATACTTCGCGACGTCAGTTCTTTGTTTCCTTAGTTTTAACTTCTGTAAATGATCCCCTCTCGCTATATAGTGTGGTTCCTCTATTCTGCTCTTTAGCTTCATCCATGCCTCTCCTCCGTTTCGGACCTGAAAGATGCCTACAAGTCAATTTACTATCCGTCTTTTTTCTAACGTTTCCCAACCTAGCATATCTAACATTTTTGTAATGCTGTCTTCTTTCCTATGCCTCCCTAACACGTACCTAGCTGCTTTCCGTTGAACTTTCTCTATATTTTTTATATAAATTTTATCATGCGGATCCCACACATTTGTTGAGTATTCTAATAGTGGTCTCACTATTGTCTTATAACCTAGCTCTTTTGCTTCCCTACTACTTCCTTGTAAGTTTCTCATCACGTAATGGAGATTTTTAAACGCTTTAGATACGATTTTGTCTATATGTGTACTCCAATCCTAATTACTAGTCAGTGTGACCCCCAAGTACCTGCATTTTTTCACCCTGGGAATTGTCTCTCCGTTAAGCTTATAAATAATTTCTCTCCCTTTTCTCTTATTAGTGAAAGTTATGTGTTTACTTTTCTTAGTATTTACCTTCATTCCATTTATTACAGACCACCTCTCAACAGCTTCAATATCTTCTTGTAATATTTTGGAATCGATTTCCCCGTTTATCTCTCTATAAATTATGCAATCATCCACAAAAAGCCTTATTTTAGATTTTATGCCCTTCGGTAAGTCGTTTATATAAATTAAGAAAAGTAATGGACCTATTACACTTCCCTGGGGAACTCCTGACGTCATTTCTATTTCATCAGATAAATTATCGCCTACTTTTACTCGTTGAGATCTACCGATTAAGAAATTTCGCAACCATGTTTTAACCCTCTCGTCTATTTCCATTTTATCAATCTTCCCTAACAACTGGTGATGTGGTACTATGTCAAACGCTTTGGAAAAATCGATTACAATGGCGTCGACATCCTTTTGCAAATCTAACGACTCTGAGATATCCTGACATAAACCCAGCAACTGCGACTCACATGAATATTCCTGTCTAAATCCATGTTGATATTTACACAACCACCCAGTTTCCTTCCAGAACTTCCTTAGATAATCCGCCACTAACCGCTCCATTATCTTGCATACCACAGATGTTAAACTGATCGGCCTATAATTTACTACGTCAGTCTTAACCCCCTCTTTGTGGATCGGTATTACTGTTGCTTTTTTCCAGTCTTCCGGTATAATATCGTTATTGATAATAGCTTGAAATAAAACCTTCAGGTATCATTAAATGATTTCTGACCGCTATAAACACTCCACCGCCTGTTCTTGAGTCTATCCTTTCGATATACAACATAGTCGGGAGGGAAAATCTCGCTCGACGAGATATCCTCACTTAACCAACTCTCAGTTCCTAGTATGACGTCCGCGCACGTAATTTTCGTGAGATTAAGGAACTCTGGCTGCTTGTTTCGTATGCTTCTACAATTAACGACTATTACCTTTAATTCTTTTTCCACGCTTTTACAATTCGGGTTTCTCGTTGCTCTAACCTTTAATTCATCCGAATTCATTTCCTCACCATTAAAACTAACTATTTTTACCTGAATTGGTTCACATGTAACTGCATGCCTATTACTGTGGGTGTTCAGCTCGTTGAAAATGCTCCCTAATCTTTTATTCTCGCTCTTAATATTGTACTCTACCCTAAAAAATCACCCTCATGCCTAAAAACCGTACCCGCTACCTTCTCCGCAGACTACGACGTATAATGCACTCCGGAGCCGTTCAGGGGTGCCCTACACGAGTCAAGGACGTTGCCCAGGTCGACAAAGTCAACTCCCTTGCCCCGACAGAAATCCCTCAGCCGACGGTTTAGACCCACCACCCTACTCCAATCCGTGCGACTTCGGTCAATCCGCGGAACAATGCTGCATATGGACAGCCCAATGCTAACCCCAGACGACTCCCGGACGCGAGCAACCTCAGAGACTAGGTCCTGAGAAGAGTCCAAAATCTCCTCGGAGCCACGACACGAGGTATCGTTGGTGCCAACATGGGCCACCACACGCAGCTAGGAGCAACCCGTCTCCCCGACCGCCGCCCTCAACTCCTTCGTCACCTGGGGCACCGTACCTCCAGGTATACACCTGGAGAACACCCGCTCCACAACTCCCTCCCGGCGGGCCCTTCGCCGCAACGGAGCCATCATACGCCGGACATTGGAGCTCCCTATCACTAACACTCCCCACGGCTTGCCTTCGGCCCAGCCTCCGCCGTGGCAAAGGGCGAGTGTGCTAGCGCAAGATCTAGGGAGTCGTCCACCGACAACACCTCAAATCTATTGCCAACAGCGAGCGGTTCAGCCGAAGCATCACCAGCACACTGCTTTCGCAGCACAACCCCGCTGCACACCGGTCGGAGACCACCTTCCACTCGGCAGCCCTCCGGACGGACAGGCAACGACCCGCTCAGAGTCCTCCGCAGAGGAGCCGATAGGCTTGTCTACTTTCGTACTCGAGCAAGCCCGAGGCACCTCTGAGGCGCAACAAGATTCGAGACTCTTGACGGAGGGTCCTTCGCAAGCCGAAACCAGCCCGAGCCCTTCGAGCTGAGAACGGAGGTCCGCAACAACTCTCTCAAGTTCCGTGAAGCGAGACACAAGTGCCTCACATTCAGCGGCACTCAAGGTCGAAGATACGGGAGTCCTCGGGGAAGCCATGCTAAGCTCAAAAACTCCTAACTGAACAGTTAATAAACTTGAAATAAACTATATGCCCACTAAGTTGGTTTAAACGTGAAAACAGATAACGATAGCTCGGATTGGACTACTGACTGTAACGAGAGCTCTGAGAGCTTACTTAAGAACTGAGCAAATGTAAGTCTAAAAAGAAACGATTTTTAGAGTGACGCCAAGTAACAATCAACGTATTCTATATTAAAACTCCAAATGGATAACGATCAAACATTTAAATAATTTGTGATGCGAGAAAGACACCTCAGAGCGACCGATATAAACTTTATAAAGAAGTTTAAAACAGGATAGGAAAACATAATATAGACGGGAGTGTTAAAATACAACAGAAAATTAGCATATTTTAACAAGCAAACTTCAGAAAGCTAAAATTCCTGTACGGATACACAGATACCCTAGGTGATTACAAGTAAAAAAGAAAAAAAAACAATAAACAAAATAAAACTGAAAAAGAGAGAACTGAAAAAAAGATAAAAAATAAAGAAAGACAGTAAGCCTGTTGCTACTCAAGACTACTCCTTGGGCACAGCTAACCCAACCGCCAAGCTGCAAAACACCGGGTAATGATAGCTCAACGGCCGATTGTCAGTCATACTGGGGGTCCTCTAGGGAGCTCAGGTAAACACGTCCACTCTCTCCGACTCTCAGGTCGTTAATCAATGTTAAAATTGTTATAGAACAAAGATAGCTATTTAAATAAGTGCCTCAAATTGATTTTAAAAAATCCGCGCAATGCATTCTTATGGGAAAATTGCGATTTTTGGGACCTTATGGTATCGAACCCATGACAGCTAGCTTCAGAGTCTGAATTATTCTGGTATCTACAGGGTAGGGCCAGCACGTCGTAAAAATTTGACGTCGACGGCGCTCGTGGAACATGCCTAGAATTCGTATCCCCTATATCTATTATATATAGCTAACTCTCCGGATATACCTATACATATAGATATAGGGGATACGAATTCTCACCATGTTCCACAAGCGCCGTCGACTTCAGATTTTTTCGACGTACTGGCCCTACGCTCTAGACGCCAGAATAATTCAGACATCGACGCTAGCTATAATGGGATCGATAACAGAAAGTCCCAGAAATCGCAATTTTCCCATAAGAATGCATTGCGCGGATTTTTGAAAATTTTTTGAGGCATTTATCGGTAAGATGGAGTAACCAAAATCTAGGAGGTTGAAGTTGAGGTAGTCTTCTATATTACGAATGGAAGAAATGTTACAAAAAGACCGTGAGTTCGACGCCAGGTGGATGCAAAATTCTTCCATAAGAAATGCATTGCTGAAATCATTGACGATCTTTTCTAAATGCCTTCCCGATAAGCTGGGAAGATAAAACCCGGAATGGTGACAGAGGCGTGGGACCTTCCCGATAAGATATTGAATCGAAACTTTGGAACAAGTAAGGATGGCACTTATCTAATATTGTTTTGCTATCTTCTCTCACGGAAGGGTCCTGAGATCGACGCTGGGCGGTCTTTTGCGCGAATTTTTGCAATCTGTTTTGAGGCCGTTCTCGATGAGATAGTGCAATCAAAATCACGTTGTTTGCAGATGAGATGGTCTTCCATAGTACATAGTACATAGGTCTTCTTTAGTACATTTCTTCCTATGCGCGTATGTTCGACGCCAGGTGGGTCCGAAATGATTCCGTAAGAAATGCATTGGTGAAATTTTGGACGATTTTTTTAAATGCCTTCTCGATAAGCTTCAAAGATAAAACCCGGAATGGTGACAGAGGCGTTTGAGAAGATTCTTTCATGACGTCCACTGCTTCTCTAGTGGTCCTTGGTTCGATGCTAGAGCGTCATTCCGATTCTACCATGCATTTCAAGCGGGAAGAACGGAATCTCATTTTAGGACCTTCCCGATAACATACTGAATTGAAACTTTGAAACACGTGAGAGTGGCACTTATCTACCATTCGTATGCCATTGTCTCTCACGAACGGGTCCTGTGTTCGACGCCAGGCGGTCATTTACACTATTTTTTTAAAAATTGTTTTGAGGCCTTTCTCTATGCAAGAGACTATTCAAAATCACAGCGTTTGCGTTTGAAGTACTTTTCTAAAGAAACAAGTGGAAGAAAGGTACCTTTGACCGTGAGTTCGATGTCAGATGGATGAAAATTTCTCACGTAAGAAATGCATTGCGGCAATTTTTAAGAATTTTGCTGGATAAGCTTCGAAAATGATACTTATAAGGGGAACTTATAGTAAATTTTTACCAATAAGCTTGCAGTATGCAAGCAACTTTTACTCGTATCTATTACATTTAGCTCACTCTCCGGATATACCTATATATAGGGGATTCGAATTCTGACCATGTTCCACGAGCGACGTCGACGTCAGATTTTTTCGACGTACTGGCCATATGCTTTAGATGCCAGAATAATTCAGACATCGACGCTAGCTATCATGGGTTCGATACCAGAATGTCCCAAAAATCGCAATTTTCCCATAAGAATGCATTGTGCGGATTTTCAAAAATTTTTTGAGGCACTTATCGGTAAGATAGTGGAACCAAAATCTCGGAGGTTGAAGTTGAGGTAGTCTTCTATATTACGAATGGAAGAAATGTTACAAAAAGACCGTGAGTTCGACGCCAGGTGGATGCAATATTCTTCCATAAGAAATGCATTGCTGAAACCTTTGATGATTTTTTTAAATGCCTTTCCGATAAGCTGGAAGGATAAAACTCGGAATGGTGACAAAGTCGTTTGAGAACATTCTTTCTTGACGTTCATCGTTCCTCCAATGGTCCTTGGTTCGATGCAGGAGCGCCATTCCTATTCCATCATGCATTTTAAACGGGGAAAACGGAATCTTATTTTAGAGCCTTCCCGATAAGATATTGAATCGAAACTTTGGAATAAGTCAGATTGGCACTTACATAATATAATTTGCTATTTTCCTTCACCAAAGGGTCCTGAGTTCGACGCTAGGCGGTCATTTGCTCATTTTTTGCAAACTGTTATGGGGCCGTTCTAGGTGCGATAGAGCAATCAAAATCACGGTGTATGCAGATGAGACGGTTGTCTATTGTACCAACTGAAGTAATTTTACCAAATGACCGTGAGATCGACGCCAAGTGGGTGCAATATTCTCCGGTTTAAAATGCATGGCGGGCAATTATGACATTTACTTTTAATGCTTATCCGAAGACCGGGAATCATATAAATTGTAATATACATAGAGGTAATTCATATACGCTGTTCGCCGTTCCTCTGACGGTTCTTGGTTCGATGCCTGAGCGTCATTTCTATTTTGCCATGTATTTCAAAGGGGTAGAGCGTAATCTTATTTTAGGAACTTCCTTATAAGATATTGATGTGAAACTTTGGAACAGGTCAGAATGGCACGTATATAATATTAATATGCAATTGTTTCGCACGATCGGGTCCTTTGTTCGACGCCAGGCGGCCTTTTGCGCGAAGTTTTGAACACTGTTTTGAGGCCTTTCTTGGTACGGTACTGACTTCAACTGATAGCTTGCAGTATGCAAGCAACTTTTACTCGTACTACATATACTTGCCGCCTCTTCAAGATGGACCAATAACATTGCTCTCTTTGCATCGCATAATAAAGTCAAGCTTTTTACTTGCTTTACCGCAGATTAATCGGGTGTGAGTTTAAGTTAATAAAAAGATTATCTCGAGATATTCAATTAATTCAACCTCAATTTGCTCTATCCCATTCATTATGCCGATAATATTAATTGAATACGATACAATTTTTCTACAACGCCGCGGATTAAGTCAAATATAAAAGGACCTAAACTGCATATTTATCAATTCAACCGCCCTCACATAGTTAGTTGATTGATGGTTATCTCTGTGGAGCTAACATAATCCTAAATTCCCTGAAATTATCAATTTATTTTTCCCAGAAATAGAGTTTCACCAAGTGAAGACTTCATCATAAATTTCTCTTAATATCTACGTTCTTATAAAGTTATACTTCTTATATAAATTATAAGTCTTAGGAATATTTTTTGTTATATTAATAATATATCATATATACAAAATCGCACTCGATACTCACTGGAGCCAGAGTTCTACTCACCTCGTCTAAAATCTCAGAACCGAAAAACTTTTCGAAAAGCTTCCGTCGATCACCTGAGGCGAGTTCAAACCGAGGATGAACCACCTAACTAAACGTGACTCCTATTCTAACCTGAACTTTGTGGAACTACGAATTTATTTATATTTAAGTGCCAATCGAGATTTGTGGAAGGAATTTCTTTAAGTGAACCGAGTCTGATATGTTGAGGGAGCCGCAAGTGAAAAAACGTTTCTTTGGTTCACGTCACGCAACACGCGCGTCACGAAGGTTTGCAGAGAAAATCATGTGTCATTGGAGTTCTTCGGAATAAATTTCCAATCGATTTGTCGTCAAAATGCTCTCTTTTTACTGTTGCCTCTCGATCACAGAAATTTATTAATTCGTCCTCGATTTTGTATGACTAGAAAGCACTTATGAGTTGAATGGATATTAAAGCGCTTTCTACCCACTCCGCTCTGGAAATTACAAAGTGTTTTTCTTATCAGACATCCAGCTATTAAGAAATTACCTGAGTTTTCTAGGGTGAAATTTTCATTATTCCAGAGTAACATTTTCATTTTCCAGAGTAACATTTTAATATTCCTAGAGTAATAGTTAATTTTTCCTGAGTATCATTTCCTTCTTTCCAGGGGAACATTTACAGTTTCCACATCCGTATACAAGTGGCCATGTCATGTGCTAATAATTAAGCATAAACAAGTCCCAAAAAGGACAAAGATACTGTAGATTCGTCATGATATTTATTAGGTTCAAGAGCGGGCCGGAGACACATGAACCTTTTAGGACGCGACGTTCGGTTCGTTCATTTATTTCTCAATAGAATTTTTCCTTTTTAAATTTACAAACCAATTTTAACAACTTTCATTGTCACCTGATGATGGCGATTATTCGCTAAAACTAGTCGTCTGCAACTGCAATATTTTGTCTCTTTTACGAGTTATGATGATGTATTCCACAGAACTATGCATTTTCTCGTGAATTATAGTTTTAAATTATATTTCTAAATGTTGTCATTTTATTGAAAAAAAACTTTGTGAATTGTTTACCCCATTCTGTAACACTGTTTTGCAACCGTTCTTCATTATCTGAAATTAATCGTCAGCATATAGTAATGCCTGTAGATATACTGATTTCCATTATCCAATTTGAGTTCTCGTTGCTTTTTGTTTGCAAGTCTTTGTGATCTTTCATCTATGAAGTGTATGAAGAGGAGTGGACTATCATCTTTTTTATTCTCTTTTTCGTGCTGAATACATATCCATCTATTCTGGCTATTCCCTTTACTCCACTATATAAGCTTCTTCTCACTTTTATGAGTTTGTCAGGTTCTTAATCAATGCTTTCCATAAGTACTTTCTAGGTACAGTATCAAAAGCTGCCATTAAATCTAGAAATACTAGATAAAGCTTTTTGTTTCTCTCAATTCTTATTCCCATCAACGTTCTTAAGGTAAAAATGTGATCTTGAGTTTGTCTCCTAAGTCTAAAACCTGCTTTTTTTCTTCAAATTTACTTTCTATGATTTTTCCGAGTTTTTTCTCCAATATTCTAGTATATAATTTGTAAATATTCGAAGAAAAGCATATTGGCCGGTAATTTTTGAATTCTTTGGTGTTATATACATAGGAACATAGGAATACTCTCATTCTTTTTCTATTTTAGTTTTTCGATATTTTTGCACTATGTTCAAATGATGATTTCTTTGTTATTTTTCATTTTCGTTCTTAAAGGGGAATGACTGTATCCATTTATTGGTTTCATGTCATCTTATTTCGGTCATCTCATTAGTTTGGTCATACTTAACCTTCAATTTCATCTTTTAGCATGTACTAGCAGTATATTTCCACAGGTTTTCACACACCTCTTCTTTATGGGTGTTTTCCTGCTGTGGATCTTTTTTTCCTGAGATAACACTTTTAGTTTACTTCAAATCCATTCCTTCTGTATGCATTCCTTAATTATTGCCGGATAATTTGTTTGTGTACATAGTTAATAAGCTTTCTGTTTGTTGATTGTAGATATTGTTAGCTGGCCATAATCCAGTTGGATGTAATAAAACAGTACTCCGAGCATATCACTGTTTTATTCACGATATTACACTATGACATGCAGTTTTAGCCAATTAGGGAAGTAGAGTTGTGATTCGTTTACCCACACACTGAATGGCGGAATTCCATACGTACATTTGAATTTTTAACGTAAAGCACACTTAGTAGCTTCATTATATTGAAATAACTCTAGCAAAGTCGAGCGGATTAAGAAATTTCCCTAAATGCTCGTTCGTGGTTCCCTGTGAATCGACACTGCAAATTGTTTTTAACTGCAGAAGCTAAAATTTCTGAAAATCGATTTCTTTTTATATAATCTATCATTCACTCATACCTCAATAGTTACTCAATGGTTTGAAAAGGGAACCCCTGTGTATTTTTATGCAAATATGTATGAGTTCGGAATAGCATTTGTCGGCAAGGGGACCGATTTTTTATAGTCTCAAAACCTCTCCGTTTATTTCATCAAAGTTCTCGAAATTTCGACTCAATAACGATATTTACGGACCAAAGTAAGAGTTTATATTCGATACCTTTTGTCTCGATTTCATACGTTAAGTCTTTCTAATTTAATCGTGCAAAAGAAACAAAGCCTGCATATAGCCTATTATTGCTGAAGCAATAATAGGCTATATGCAGGCTTGAAACATAGCCTATTACTTGCTCTGGGGAGAAATTTAATGACGTAAAATTTTGAAAGCTGCAGAAAGTTTATCTTAAGAGTTTTAGAGGAAAATTGAGCTGCCTCATCCCCTCTCATTTTTAGGAACAGCCCAGTCGAAACCATCATCCTGTAAAATCACAATCCGTCGTTTTTGCTGTAACAGACAACACACAATATTTTTATCAATTTACTCATATTGAGTACGCACATAGTTTAAAACGTTGCATTCGCGAATCAGAAAAGGCTATGACAAATAGGTGAGAGTTAGAATTCTTAGAAGGAAGAAGATCAATGACTTATTTTACAAAATAAATCCATAAAGCGTACGTTTATAGAAGATGCGCCCCCCTCGTTATATAGTAGGCCGTTCTGAGGATCAGAGATGCCAGAATTAATTTCTTCCGAAAGTAATCGATTGGGTCCACAAATAGTGTGTGAATGAATGAATAGTAAATCAAAACTGAATATTATGGGAATCGAAAACAAATGAGAACATGTCCCTGATACGCATTTGAGAAGGCCTCGACTGTTAGAATCCCCTTCGTACACACTATGGGGCAAATACAAAAATGTATTTTTTCTAAACATTTCACCGATTGGTGTGAAAGCAAGTTTTACTCGTATTTATTGGAAGCATAAATCGATATTCATCGGTAGATAGATGGGTAAATATGAAGAATAAGATATATTACTTAAATATAGCAGAAGCGACATATATAAGGTAACACGCGTTGAAATAGCTGAAGTTGTACAATTGATTGATAAAACCTTAAATTGAAAATATTCCACAATGGAAAATGCTCACTTTTTAGCATGGCAGTGCAACTGAAGAAGAAAATTTGTATTATTGCTGTTTCATTATTGCTCTCGCATAAATAACGTTTGTAAGTAATATCATGATACAAATTATGCTGTCATACATTATACATCGCAATATCATCGTATATCAGTATCATTATTCTCATTATATATTATTGTTCTTAAAATGTTGTTTAGGTGGTGAAAGACAACCACATCCTGCGATTGATTTTAGCGTATCCATACACATACTTTTCTTGCATTTTATTATGAGTATCATTAATGCCATTACATAAATATTGTTTATAACTATCGCTATCGTACAAATGATGCTGTTGTACGTTATAATCGTATATCGGAAGAAAAGTAAGCAACGATAAAGCGATACGTTACGAGAGTACTGTGAATTACACGAGGAGCCGTCCTTACAAAGATATGGTGATCGTAGAACGGTTTGTTTGCATCATTACATACTAGACAGCTGTTAATGTTTCAGTTATATTCATCAAATATTTTCATTTTTATTGTCGATTAAAGCGAAACACCTTTATTTAGAAAAATCGAAAAAAGAGACTTTGAGGAGTGGTGGTGATTATACACTTATACTTGAAACGCCGAACATCGAAAGAGATCAATGCTGAGTTTATGGCATATCCGCTCCTGTGTGTACAACTGATTAAAATGAGTTCAAACATGGCCGTACATCCATATAAGATGTTCGGGACATTCAAATGGAAGTGACTACCCATCGAAAAAATCCACGGTACGGTTATGAGTGAATCTAAGTGCGCGAGGCTTCATGCATACAGCAAAGTACAGTATTTTCAGCTTTGCACGAAAAACTGAGTATGAAAATATTCTCGGCAAGATGTGCGTCGCATTTGCTCTCAGAGGAGAAATCGCGTGGTCGACTCTGAGCCTATTTTGGTGCTTCACAATCCTGACGAGTTTCAGCGTTAATACATAATTTTGGATGAAACATGAATACACTCCCAAGTCCAAACAGTGGGTTTATGAAAGCGAACCACGGTTTTCTGGGATACTTGAACGACCCTTATGACAACATATGTTCTTACGATTACGATAAACAATGTTTAATCGATAACATTAGTATTCGAATAGTCCTGAATTTGTACATTATACGAAGGATCATAAATAAAATTGCACAAATTTCAACATGCTCGTGTGTGTCATCTGTTTGAGAGGGCGAGCAGAATGAGGAAGAGGAGAACGAGAAAATCAAACACATCTTGGACGATTAATATAGCGAGAATTCCATTGAATTTCACCGTTTAATTCGGTGGACGTTGTTCTCGCAACTTACAGATATTTGTCCGTCTAATGTAACTCTTCATTCAGATGCTTAATAATTGGTATGCGGAAAGACCCTCAAAGTTGTTTGGATTCTTCCCTCAGACCTTCTATCAGACAAAGGACGACTCTTTTGTTACAAAATGTAGAACAACATATCGATAATTCTCTATAAAATCCACCGAGATGTTGTGGAAAGTGAAATGAAGGACAAGAGATGTATACCTTTCCATAAGAATTCAATTACCGGTTTCGGCTACATGCCATTCCTGATGCTGAGATCTGATGATGTCCGATTCTTTTGGAAAAGTATGCATCACTTGTCCTTCGTTATGAATAGTTCTCTAGATATCCACAGCAGTTGCAATTAAACTAAAGAATATTCCTTTCGCTTTTAAGAACTTATTTAAAAATTACGGGCCTTCTATTTCCTAATGCGTAAGAAATTAATATCCCGTTTATAAAGCTGTTGGC
This sequence comes from Pachydiplax longipennis, assembly GCA_036926295.1. Lineage (NCBI taxonomy): Eukaryota > Metazoa > Arthropoda > Insecta > Odonata > Libellulidae > Pachydiplax > Pachydiplax longipennis. The sequence goes on from JAVFKF010000015.1 coordinate 72,338,750, forward strand.
TTAAAACGCTTTTAAGTTTTCACTCTGTCTCCTGAAAAGAAACTTTACCGGATTTTACTAAATATTAACTGTATCAATATGAGTAGCATTTATTTCCTCAGAGCCCAAGATCCTAAATCGAATCGATTATCACTAAATAACGGAAGGATTAATATATTTAACAACAACGTACAGTTTTTAAATACTTATCGCTATTCTCTATAAGCTGTCACTAGATTTCAGCAAATAGTTCCAAAACATCCGCTCAACCAATTTCCTCACATCCAAATACCATAGAGTAAAGCCCAGTTAAAACGCTTTTCGGGGGCGTTATAAACCGGTTAGCGTTACAATCGGGTTGCCATATTTTTAAAGAATGGTTGGCTTTTTGCACAAAAAGAGCGTCTTAGTTATTTAGTTTTGGTCTCTTTTTACTCTAAAATAAAGCAGTTTTTACCAGATAGACAATTGTGGAAGAATAACGATTTTTTTAACGGCAGTGGTGAGAAGGCATCACAGAGCACCATTTCTCCGAGCCTGCAAAACACTCCTTTACTGTTTTTTCGATGTTTTCTTCTTAAGAGAGAGGAAAGGAAACACCGAAATGCAACTTTTATTCACTATTCTTTTCGGGTGGGACAACTCGTCGCCGCTAAGAGATCTGCTAAATTTTACGGTAAGACCACAGCACCACTTTATAAAAGCAATTAATCCTTGTTAACCCTTAATTAGTTTCGTGGGGTCGATATAACCCCAGGCGATATACTTCCTTCGATAAAACACAGGCTATTTAAGATATTTATATGCCAATTTTTTACTTGTGTAAATAATTTTGCACTATATTTATGATCTGATAATTTCGTTAATTCTGAGAAACGAAAGGTATGCAATTTATGCGATATTAACAAATTACAAAAATCAATTTTTAAATAATTATTTAATAAACATTTTATTTATTTTACGCTATGATCAATGAATTAATTCATCAGCAAGTACTTGGCGCAGAGTGAAAAATACTATTTGGGAGTTAGTGGACTGCCAGAATTTTGCTATATAATGAATTAACAAACCAATTTTGTTAATTTCACTGACGAAAAGCACTTAATTTTATCAGTTAACAAATTACAAACTTAAATAATCATTTAATAAACATATTAATGCTTTTTCCAAGTGCCCATATGTAAAGTAATTCATTAGTAAGTACAATGTTAAGAATTAATTTAATAATAATAATAATCACCTTTTTTTAGGTGAGATGGCGACTAAAAGTTTTTTCTTCCGTCTAATCCCTAAAAATCAGATCATGCTGATCACCAACTGGAAATAATAATTTCCGAAACAAATGTTTTGGTCTATATTTCTAACTCTCCCGAATATTTTTATATCAAATATGAATATAACTATTCTGCTAACTATAAACATTCAGAATCACAGTTTTCAAATTAATAAAAATAAATTTTCAATATTTTCTCAATGTTTAATTCAGGGCAAACACAATTACGGGAAAAACATTTTTCTAATACGAGAAATTGATTCTTATAATATATTTCACATTATCGTAAGTAAAGTTCTTTTTCGTCATTGATGAGTAAGATCTTGGTAAATTTTACTTCTTTATTACATTCGGGATTTGATTATTTTCCAATTTAATTGTCTCATACAAATGTATCCTTATCTCCTTTCTGCTTTCCAACCACCGGTGAATTAAGCTGAATAAAAATGTTGAAAACGGTCGTGAATAATAATAGTTATGTATTTATTTAAAATTGTTGTCAACAAGCCCATATATTATTTTAAAACATACATTCTTGGTGACCAGGGCTTTTCTCCCTTATTACTCCACCAATGCATATAAATGAATGACCATTCGAAAGGAAATAGGTTCCTGCTAAAAATAGAGAGACAAATGAAAAATCCACCATTTGTTTAACAAATTGAATATATATTTTAATCATCGCGTTGCGTCCTGGACGAAAAGATGCCCACGTTGCCATATAACATTTTTTGTTTCCTTAGAGACGGTTATAAATAATTAAAAAAATCGGATAATCTATTCACGGTCTTAAAATGATTGAAACAGGTTTCGCAAGTAATATTATAGTTTCCATGAGCTAAGTTGATATGTATATAATTATCAGTTGGTATGCATTATCTGATTTTTATTCTTAAAAAGGTGATTACTAGTGAATTAATTAATGTGAGGGCAGTTAAAAACCATGATCTGTTAATTATATGATAATTTACATTTATGTTTGCAAATTTGGTAACACTGCTAAAATTTAATGCATTTTATTCGTTAAATCAACAAATTTGATTAGTCATTTCATTGTATAGCAAAATTCTGGTTATATGTTAACCATCAAATATTATTTTTCATTTTGCACCTGGTATTTACTGCTAAATTACTTTGCAGATCACCGCTTAAAAATAAATAAGATCTTTATTATATAATTATTTAAATTAATTTTGTAAAACACGTCATATTGAGCCCACAAGACTAATGAAGTGGTTTCTTCTTTCTATGAAATTAAATAATTAAAACCCAAGCGAAGAATGAGTAATTTCAGTTAGTTCTAAGCGTAATTAAAATATGCCCGCGTTGATTCCCACAGCGGGGTGCAGTGCGTCCAGGAATTATTTGTCTTTTAGCATTTACCATGAGTTCCCTGTGCAATGGACTGCGAGAAAACTGCATATTATATAGAATAGTGTCTTAAAGGGATTTAGTTCTTTCCTGCATCGATCGGCTACTTTTACATGTACTTCTGTACTTGGATTCCTTTTCATTTCTTAAAGAACCTTGCATCTTGCGCCACACTGAGAAACGATTATCCTTTGAAAGGCAATTTCTGACACCACCGCGGAAAAAGGTCTGCTCCAAATCGATTTTCGCCGAGTATGTATGAATGTATAGGAGAATTATATATATATATATATATATATATATATATATATATATATATATATATATACGAGTAAAAGTTGCTTGCATACTGCAAGCTAATTGGTAAAATTTACAATAAGTTCCCCTTACGGGTGTCATCTTCGAAGCTTATCCAGCAAAATTTTTAAAATTGCCGCAATACATTTCTTACGTTAGAAATTTTCATCCATCTGGCATCGAACTCACGGTCATATGCAAACTTTCTTCCACTGGTTCTATAGAAAACTACTTCAAACGCAAACGCTGTGATTTTGAATAGTCTCCTGCATAAAGAAAGGCCTCAAAACAATTTTAAAAAATTTGCGTAAATGACCGCCTGGCGTCGAACACAGGACCCATTTGTGAGAGACAATGGCATACGAATAATAGATAAGCGCCACTCTGACGTGTTTCAAAGTTTCAATTCAGTATCCTATCGGGAAGGTCATAAAATAAGATTCCGTTATTCCCGTTTGAAATGCATAGTAGAATCGGAATGACACTCTAGCATCGAACCAAGGACCTCTAGAGAAGCAGTGGACGTCATGAAGGAATCTTCTCAAACGCCTCTGTCACCATTTCGGGTTTTATCTTTCCAGTTTATCGGGAAGGCATTTTAAAAAATCGTCCCTGATATCAGCAATGCATTTCTTACGGAGGCATTTCGGACCCACCTGGCGTCGAACACACGGTCATTTGCTAACATTTCTTCCTTTGATACTATGGAAGACCATCTCATCTGCAAACACCGTAATTTTGATTACTCTATCGCATCGAGAACGGTCTCAAAACAGATTGCAAAAATTCGCGCTAATGACCGCCTAGCGTCGAACTCAGGACCCTTCTGTGAGAGAAAATAGCGAATTAACATTAGGTGAGTGCAATTATGACTTATCCCAAAGTTTCGATTCAATATCCTATCGGGAAGGTCCTAAAATAAGATTCCGTTTTCCCCGTTTGAAATGCATGGTAGAATCGGAACGACACTCTCACATCGAACCAAGGACCGCTAGACGAACGGTGAACTTAATGAAAGAAGGATTTCAAACGCCTCCGTCGCCACACGGAGTTTGATCTTTCCAGGTTATCGGGAACGCATTGAAAAAAATCGTCCCTGATATCAGCAATGCATTTCTTACGGAGGCATTTCGGACCCACCTGGCGTCGAACACACGGACATTTGGTAACATTTCTTCGTTTGGTACGATGGAAGACCATCTCATCTGTAAACACCGAGATTTTGATTGCTCTATCGCATCGAGAACGGCCTCAAAACAGATTGAAAAAATTCGCGCAAAAGACCGCCTAGCGTCGAACTCAGGACTCTTCCGTGAGAGAAGATAGCAAAATAATATTAGATAAGTGCCATCCTTACTTGTTCCAAAGTTTCGATTCAATATCTTATCGGGAAGGTCCCAAAATGAGATTCCGCTTTCCCCATTTGAAATACATGGAGGAATCGGAATGACCCTCTTGCATCGAACCAAGGACCACTAGACGAACGATGATATTCATGGAAGAAAGTTTTCAAACGCTTCTGTCACCATTCAGGGTTTTATCTTTCCAGCATATCGGGAAAGCATTTAAAAAAATCTTCAAAGATTTCAGCAATGCATTTCTTATGGAAGAATTTTGCATCCACCTGGCGTCGAACTCACGGTCATTTTATAACATTTCTTCCATTCGTAATATAGAAGACTACCTCAACTTCAACCTCCGAGATTTTGGTTCCTCTATCTTAACGATAAGTGTCTCAAAATAATTTTCAAAAATCCGCGCAATGCATTCTTATGGGAAAATTGCGATTTTTGGGAATTTCTGGTATCGAACCCATGATAGCTAGCGTCGATGTCTGCATTATTCTGGCGTCTAGAGTGTAGGGCCAGTACGTCGAAAAAATCTGACGTCGATGGCGCTTGTGGAACATAGTCAGAATTCGTATCCCCTATATCTATATATATATATATCTATATATCTATATAGGTATATCCGGAGAGTTAGCTATATATAATAGATATATACACACACACACACACACACTGTGTCCTGGTCGTTGCAGATACAGTGGATTGAAGCGCAGGAGCACCTCAAGAGCTCTTACTTACGTCGTTATCTTCTCCGCTCTGAGATATATTTACACCTTCTCGAAAACTATTATTTTTTTCTTTCAGAGTCAATTTTGGATCCACGCCAGTTAAGAAGCTCTTACTTTTCCTACTCAACAGAAGAGATTATATTACATCCGAGCAATCCTTTTCAATATTCAATCCTGTCACGATTCTCTTCCATTCATTCTCTTGAGTGAATGTTGCGAATACTGTTATAGGAAGGCACTTTGAGTCCTATCATCACATTATACCATTACTCTTGCATATTATACCATTTATTTAGAACTATATACATAATAATACTGAGAATCGTATTTTCTAATAATTATTAACAATTTTATTAATCCATTGTACACTTTAATTGTACACATAGTACTTTATACGAGGATTGGAACTTTAATAGTGGCAACACTGCTGTGGAGATGCAAGGGAACCAAATAATGTCGCTTACACCAAACATTTGTTACCTTAACTCAGAGCAAATAAACTCTCCCATCCCAAATCATGTTCACTCGGACGGATGAACGGAGTAATGTGTTAGCTGGTGGTCTAATGTAGTGTTGTGAATATGTGTTTGAAAGAGGATCAATGGAATTGGATAAAGAATGAATCCGTACAGCATGACAGTGTCACTAAGGCTTGCGGGGGATCTGCATTGACTTACAGTACAGTGGTAAAAGCCTTGAATGAGGGATGCCAAAATTTGAGGCAGACATGGGCTGGTCAGGTCATCCTAATGTCAGTGAAGAAGTGTATACTCTTGTCAAGGTACTGGGTAGTGATCAACGCCATACGATTCGTGAGCTGACATTGAGTGAGTGAGAGGCAGACTGACTGTGCTTCAGGCAATAGACCGCTCCATTCGACAGGCTCTACTAAAGGTATCCTATGACTTTCACATCGCTGGCAATGGGTTGCACACAAGATAGTGACTATATTGAAGGACAATAAAACTTGGTAAATTGTATCTGTTTTTTATCAGTTGTAAATAGTTGCCACTATTTAAATTGCCACTATTTCCAACCCTTGTATTTTTAAATTAACATTTCCTCGGTTATTCTAACCTATTTTTAAGTGATGTGTAAATAATTTCTAATTGATTATTATATTAATTCATTCATTACATTTAAATAATAGTGAGGATTCGTAAAAGCAGGGTAAACAACTAACAATTCTAGCAGTTCATAATTTTAACATGAAAACATCTTTGATTCCACCCACTGAAATTCAGAGACGCAAGATAGAACTGTGATCAATTAATGTAGCACCAATTATGGAACTAAGAAAGTTCCGCAATGCACAGTTATTCTTTAGTGAAATGCCTTTTCCTTTATCATTAAATAAAAGTCTACTTTAAGATATGAATATTACAATAAGAAACTATCTATGACTGTACCTCAACTTTGTTTGTACATTCAGTGGTATATTATAAGAAAATAAATACTGTTGGGTTCACCAGGGTAGAGCTCACATAACGGCATCCCATCTATTTTTAGCAATTAAAATTTTTTGTAGTAACTTAAAAGCTCTATATATTATCATATCTATTATATATAGCTAACTCTCCGGATATACCTATATATATATATATATATATATATATATATATATATATATATATATATATATATATATATATATATATATATATATATATATATATATATATATATATATATATATATATATATATATATATATATACGAGTAAAAGTTGCTTGCATACTGCAAGCTAATCAGTAAGAATTTACAATAAGTTACCCTTACGGGTATCATTTTCGAAGCTTATCCAGCAAAATTCTTAAAAATTGCCGCAATGAATTTCTTACGTGAGAATTTTACATCCATGTGGCATCGAACTCACGGTCAAAGGTAACCTTTCTTCCACTGGTTCTATAGAAAAGTACTTCAAACGCAAACGCTGTGATTTTGAATAGTCTCCTGCATAGAGAGAGGCCTCAAAACAATTTTTTAAAAATTAGTGTAAATGACCGCCTGGCGTCGAACACTGGACCCGTTCGTGAGAGACAATGGCATGGAAATGTTAGATAAGTGCCACTCTCACGTGTTTCAAAGTTTCAATTCAGTATCTTATCTGGAAGGTCCTAAAATGAGATTCCGTTCTTCCCGCTCTAAGTGCATGGTAGAATCGGAATGACGCTCTAGCATCGAACAAAGGACCACTAGAGAAGCAGTGGACGTCATGAAAGAATCTTCTCAAACGCCTCTGTCACCATTCCGGGTTTTATCTTTGAAGCTTATCGAGAAGGCATTTAAAAAAATCGTCCAAAATTTCACCAATGCATTTCTTACGGAATCATTTCGGACCCACCTGGCGTCGAACATACGGCCATTGGTAACATTTCCTTCATAAAGTACTATGGAAGACCATCTCATCTGCAAACACCGAGATTTTGATTGCTCTATCTCATCGAGAACGGCCTCAAAATAGATTGCAAAAATTCGCGCAAAAGACTGCCCAGCGTCGATCTCAGGACCCTTCCGTGAGAGAAGATAGCAAAACAATATTAGATAAGTGCCATCCTTACTTGTTCCAAAGTTTCGATTCAATATCTTATCGAGAAGGTCCCACGCCTCTGTCACCATTCCGGGTTTTATCTTCCCAGCTTATCGGGAAGGCATTTAAAAAAGATCGTCAATGATTTCAGCAATGCATTTCTTATGGAAGAATTTTGCATCCACCTGACGTCGAACTCACGGTCTTTTTGTAACATGTCCTCCATTCGTAATATAGAAGACTACCTCAACTTCAACCTCCTAGATTTTGGTTACTCCATCTTACCGATAAGTGCCTCAAAAAAGTTTTCAAAAATCCGCGCAATGCATTCTTATGGGAAAATTGCGATTTTTGGGACTTTCTGGTATCGAACCCATGATAAAGCATGTTTTAAAATAATATACAGAGGATTCCCAATATGCTATGGACTAGAACTTTTAGAAACCGTCAATGTCGACTCTACCAAATGGTTATATGAAACATTTTATGAGAAGGTCCTGATTTTCCCATGAGAAACATACAGTGCAAAAATGATTCCTATGTATGAGGCTATTGGCAAGAAAATAGATGTCCGTAACCCGGCATTTGAAAGCAGTCCTGAATTTGTTTTACAAAAGCAGTTTCCCTTAGTTGGTCCTTCGCATTCAAACATGGATTGCCTTTTTTGCGTCTATTCCTCTCTCAGATTACAAAATATAGATTGGTATTCTCACATACATTGTTAGCCGATATCCGATATATTTATTCACTAGTCAAACTCTCCGTCTTCTTCATCGGTCGCACAACGAAAGGACGTCGCTTTTTCGACCTCACGTACCGTTATGCAAGGTATTTTCAATTTGGAATATTTCCATGGAAATCCCTAACCGCAGGACATGAGGAGGTCTCATCATCGTATCCTGACGCTTAATGAAATCACCAAAAAATCGCCAATCACCAAAGGTGGCTGTGCTCATGCGAAAATAATTGATAAACTTAGAATCGCCTTTTCTTAGTTTATCGAAAAGAGTATAGAAGTATCCCACTATATATCTTACAGATGAAATTGGATGTACCATATACTGTCTTTGCTTTCTTCTATATTTTCGCTTCAAATACAAAAGAATGCGAATATTGACATTCGTGCATTCACTGCTCCAACGCAAGTGACCTCCGATTCCGTGAAGGCAGTGGAGTCGACGCAGGCAAAACCCACCTTTTCATTTGAGCACCTCTGTTATTAATTTAGAAATTAAATCCCTACTATCTGATTTCGTTTATAAAACTCGAAGTAAATTGATTTTCAATTTTTCATAAGTTAATGGTAACATCGTTCATCGGAATTATCGAGAGCATGAAAAGAAATCAATTTTACCCGGAAATGTGACCGATTGTGATAATCTCGAATTTCATTTGATGATCATTTCCCCTTTAGTTCATGTAATTTTTTATTTATTCAATTCTCAATCCTCCTCCTTTTCTCCTTCCTCGGAAGGAGAAAATTCGACGCTTCGAATAATAATAATTTTAGTTTTAAATACAAATTTCCATTATATTTCTCATGAAAAGAACGCTGTTACCTGAATAGATATTGTTCAAAAGAATATATCTTAAAAGTGTTAACAAGAAAAAAAGTGAAAATAAATAAGGAAGCGGCTTGAGATCGGTATTGGATGGGTATCATGGAATAGCATATTAGGTATTATTATTACTTCAACAGATTAACAGACTAATATTATTCTATTATTTTTATCGAGATCATTCTAAAACATTTATTCGATATATTAGGATCTGATAGAATTATACTCAGCCGAAGTTCATTAAGAAAGACTCTTAAATAATAAATTTGAAGATAACGAGGGAACAAATGCTTCATCAGACACTTTTCATCGAGGCTTTTTTAATTTGACAAGAAGTTGATGAGACACCAATTGGTGCGTGTGAAATGAATTAAGAGCGCTATTTTACTGAAGCGGATGCACAAATTGTCATTTTGATGTTTTATTTTTCAGAGTAAGTATTGCATCGATTAAAATAAAAAAGAACAAATAAAAGATGGGATAGCAGAAATGAGTGTCGTCTATCCCTTTGGACTGAATTTGTCTCAAACATTGAATCTTAACAACGATCTTGGAGTCAAATGAGGCGTTATTTATCCTAAAATGTGAAATTTTTCTTTCAGTCTCATCCAATTTCGTCGAAACTGTTTTAGAAAGTATCTAACCACTAAGGTGAACCAGAGATGCCCCATTATATTTCCAAAATTTCAACTTAACGTGTTAGAATTTTTATTGTGTTTACATAATTTATAACTGGAATCATTGATCAAGTCGTAAAGTTTTCCTTCAACCTTTTACAAGGGTTACTAAATTCCAAAAATGCTATGAAAGATGCCGGAATAAGGAGCGGCTGAAATTCAGTTTTAATCGAATTTTATTAAAAAAAAAGAAGAATTCTTCTCATATTTCAATTTCTTCTCGTGAATTATATCGTAGTGGAAGAACGATTTACAAACAGGCAAAACTGAATGGCGAACCATTTTGCATCAGAAAGTATATTTCAACGTTTTGATCGTCGGTGACACAACCATTCGCGTGCAATTATTTATATATTCATACTCATTTTATTACACAAAAAAAAACATTTTACAGCAGCATTCACATCAATATCACAAGTATTACGACTGAAAAATTAATGAAACGTCACAAATAATAAGGCATAAATATAAAAAGTATAAAATACAGAATAGTAAGGTTAATAATTACTGAATTACTGTGAAAAGGTTATAGAACTCGTATATTACCACAAATTTCCATAAATAACATAGAAAATATCAAATATATCACAATATAAGAGATATTATATAATTTGGTAATTATAGTTGGAAAAGAAATTTCTTAAAAGTATCATCAAATAACATAATAAAATTTACTTAAATAATACTACTGTAAAGGGGGTTTGCACATTGAGGGAATTTTATAAAAAGTGGTATAGATGGTGAGTCCGAAACACTTGTTCTCTGTCTGTCTGTTACAGCATCACGCGACCCGACGGATCTTGATGAAATTGGACAGGAACATGGTCTATGACCCCGAGTGACATAAAAATTACTTTTTATTCTGATGTGAGAGCCCGGTTCGATCCCAGATGAGGAAAACAATTCTCATAAGAAATGCAAATAAAGTTCACTTACTGGTTGCAGGCTTAATTTCTTTTGCATAATTAAATTAGATATAATTATCGTACGAAATCAAGACAAGCACCAAAGGGAAAGATATTAAATATTAATACTTATTTGGTAGCTAAATATCGTTATGAGGTTGAAATTTTGAGAATTTTAATGAAATATACGGAATTTCTGAGAAATTTTGAGGTTATAAACAACCTGTCCCCTTGACAAAGATACGATTGTTGAAGCCGAGCTCACGCATTTTCCCATAAGAAGGGAATTTAGGCTCATTTAAATGTATTGGTATGAATGAAGAATAGGATATATGAATAGAAGGTAATAATCATAAATTTTGCAGTTATGAGCAATTCACAGCGTCGATTCGCAGTACTACCATTCAGTTTTTTCATCCGCTCGACTTTTCCAAAGTTATCTCAATATGATGAAGCCTATCGTATCCTAACCTAACCTACGCTGAAAAAGTTAAAATTTATGAGCTACCTTTCGACGGGAGTCCACTTTCCTTATATTGCGTGTCATATTTTAGAGTAAATATTAACTTAATTCAACGTCTCAATTTTTATACGGGCTATCTTTTGTTTTTGAGAGAATCAAGTGTGTCGAAATTAGAAATATGAAGCTGAACGGGCAATTCAGCTATTCCATATTATCATATTCAGTGTAGCTTTCTGATTTCGCCTGAAACTTGTTTTATAAACTTGCACGTTATTGACTCACCTACCTTATTTGATCTCCGGTTCGATCCCAGACGAAAGCGTTCCCAAAAAGACATGTAAAGTTCATTTTAATCCTTTGCAAGTTCAATCTTATCACAAAATTAAAAGAAAACCAATAACCAGACAAACTTGAGCCAAGTTCGAAGAATATTATAGTAATACTATTTAGTTTCGTATTCTTATTGTCTATCTCAGGTTTCGGTTCCAAATTATACGAAATTGAAAAGATTCCTTTAAATAACCTGTCACATTGAATCAAGGGTATGTGAGAGATTTAAAAATATTCTGATTTTATTTTCACCGTAGAGAATCTGCGGGTATTATAAATATAATAATCTATAACTAAATACAATACAACCCGGTTGAAAGGCTTTTCAGGGAACCTGGCGAATCCCGTGACATTAACAAATTAGAGAGGTAAAGTAGGTTGCGCATACCCCCTGCCTCACTCCGAAAGACGACTCACAATGTAGATATTAAGTTGTTGATTACCTAAGCACACTTACCAATTTCATTTGTCCTCAGATTCGACGTTAAAAATTAAACAATTTTATGCTTGCAGTCTAGCATAACTGAACGGAAAGAAATCAAAGAGCGTGATTATGATTCAGTAATAAAATACTTTCTATTTAAAATCGCTCATAGTTAAATCTCAGCACTAAACGTAATTTTTAGCCCATGAGCAGTCTCTAGTACGAATAAATTTATAATTAATAATAAATATTAAGTAATTTTAATATTGAGCTCTTGGTTGCAGATGGTCTCCCTTTAGTGAAGGCGATTCGGGGTTTAATGTGTACAAGAGCCAAGTTCACTAAGATGAAAAATGAATGAACCTTTGCTTTCTTCTTCTCAGGGAAGAAAATGTTGGAGGTATAAAGTTCTTAGATTCTTATAAAGTTCTTTGTACATACTGAATATTATCATATTCTAAATATCGATATCAAGTTTCGGTTCCAAATCATAAGAAATTCGAAGATTGAAATAGCCATTTTGTATAACCTGTCACATTGAATCAAGGGAAAGATGTTGGCTTCTCTTATTTTAAAATATTGTTAAACTATTACTGCTTATTCCTATTTCTCTTATTTAAAAATATTCTGATTCTATTTTTACCGTTGATACTCAAAGGGTATTTCCGCTATAATAATATATATCTAAATACATCACAACCCAGTTAAGAGGCTTTTCAGGGAACCAAGGGATTATGGTGTCATAAGAGTACTAACCAGGTTGTGTAAAGCTGGTTGCGTTACATATTATTTTTGAACAATGGGCTGCTTTTCGCACAGAAAGAGAGTTACTTAATTTTGGTCAATTTACACTCAAGAGGTATTTAACACATAGACAATTAGATAAGAATGACAATTTTTTTAGTGGTGTGAGTGCATCTCTCCGAGACTACGCTCACACGAATCTCTTCTGTTTCTTTTTTTTTAAATATGCTCACTTTTTAAGATCGTGATGAAAGGACGACACTGATGATGAAAAAAGACTGTCGAAAGAGGCGAACGATTGGTTAAAGTGTGTTGTAATGCATCAGGGAAAGGGAAAATTCCGCGTCTTAACCGAGAAGTAGGGCGTTTTAAGCGGTATTTTCACCGTGTATTTCGTGTGAAAGAGACCGAAAATGTGAGAAAACCGCATCTTAAGCTGAATAACGTCTAGACAAGCGTCTTAGACGGGTTCTATAGTGTATAATAAATCTATATAATTTTCAAAAATGATATGCAAGTATTTGGTAATTGTGATTGTATACGAATATGTGATTTCTAAATTATGAAGGCACCTTATGCGTTTCCTAAAGTAAATATTTATTTCTTAGTTATTATACTGCCTTGCAAGTCGCACTTACTATGTCAATTTTACTTCCCTGTTGAGAATCAACGGGATGCTCCGCTAGTAGTAAAATAATATAACAGTTCAGGGTAACGGGATATTTACCGTTGATTTTTAGTATTAATTTTTTAATTTAATGTTAATATTCTCCTGAAATGTGTTTTTATAGGCGAAATAAAGACAAAGTTAGCATACAGTAGAAGTTTTGCTCGTTGAGATGCGTAATAGGAGTATAAATGCAGTAATTTCCTTTGAGATTTACCGCCGTTTTTTACTTCATTTGCATCGTAATAACGATCATGTTTTGCGGTAGACGCAATGACAAGTTCTCTACCACTCTCTATGAACTTTTCTCGATATCTTCCTTCCCATTTTATTGCGACTTTCGAATCTAGGAAATCCCATTCTCACAACTCATTCCGTTTGTAACATTAAATAAGAGAATGCTCAGAAAGGAATTTCTTCAAGGCAAATTACCTTTAACCTTTAAAATCGATTTCTTTAGATCAACGTCAACGCTATCAAAGGTTTAAATCTACATTTCGTTTATCGTAAGTTTTAATTTTTTCCTCCGCTTCCTTGTCACTTCACACTTACTGTTACTTCCTTGTCACACTTCAATGAAGCTATTTTAAGAGAGGAAATATTAGCCAGCAGCGTTGAGAGGAAATCAAGGTGGTGGAGACGAAAATATTGCGGTAATTCGTTTGATAGGTCGTATTGAACAGGTTTTACTGACGCCTCATTCTATTTTTTCGAGTTTATCAAGCACGTTTCCCTCTTCTATTTAAGTTTCTCCTGGTCTATTACTGCTTTACCTTACTATTCCTTAATATATCTGTTTCATCGCAGATATGGCTGATCGATAAAACATCTTATTTTCAAACCAATTTATTGATTGTTTCTTGAATTAATTATCAACACAGACGAACATACTATTAAATAATTCATATGGTTTACTATGGTCGACATACATACTTTAGAAAGTACTTGGTTCATAAGAATCAATAACTCACTGTTATTTTTTTAATTAGTTTTTAGAGGAATGGTTTATTTTGAAAGGCAGTCGATTAAGGTCTCATTCTAGAATAGGTTTTTATAGAAAACGCGTCAAAATATTATTCCATTGATCGATCCTTTTGTGTGCTCGTTATTATTTTTGGTAGTTTTTTAACTGTTTACATTGACTCCACTTTGATTTACGTTAATTATGGGAAACCTATCAAATCGTATTGAAAAGATAAAAAATCAGAATTAAAGGTAAAACTAAATTTTGATTGGCCTCCTCGGAATTTCACGATTTTGACAAAAAATAAACCAAAGTTGATGAAAGCAGGTGAAAGTGATAAAAATATAGACCTAAAATTAACAATTCTGTGCAGCAAAATACACTTCCAGCATGATATAATTTTTAATTTTATATTTTTCATGTAAATGTTAATTTAAGATAAATATAAAAATCCGAGACTACTTCGTTATTGAATTATCTCATCCATAAATACGTTCAATCGAGGCCTTTTTGTCTTCAAGAATCGCTTTCTTCCGAACATTTTTCATCGTTTTATTTAGCAATTCTGAAAATTTGGATATAAAAATCAAGTGGATTCGAAAGCACTGATTACCGCTCAACATTCCATTTATATCTGATTATGACCAAAATAAGAAAATTTTCCATACTAAAGGGTATTACGCCAGCCAAATACAAACAAATTTGAAAAAAAATATTGAAATAATTACATGAAGTTTTCCTTACAAACGGAGTTTGAAAAATTTAAGTAAGAGAATGAAAAAAGGAGAAAATCCTAATTTTATGTGTTTGGTTTCCTCCGGATTTCTATCCTCCTTCCTCTTTATCGGTCAATCCATACCAGGTGGTTGCTTGATCATCTCAGAAATATTTGGTGTGTTTAAGTTTAGAGAGCTCAAAAGCATTTTTTAAATATTTTTAATGTTTGCTGTTTGGAGATGGCGGCCATTTTTGTACTTGGCCGCACGAGGTTTTTCGCGTTTGCAGGTATCTACATATTTTTCAATTATTCAGCCTTGGGTTACCCTAGAACTTTCAAATAAGCTACATTGATTTCAGTACACTCTGGCTTATGAAATAAAACCATAATTACCAAACTATATGTATTTAATAAACATTTTTAACACCTTAAAGTTATTGGTCAAAAATTGACAAATTTCAACTTTTGACGAGAAACTTTTCAAAGAAAGTATAATTTCTCAGCCTTAATATGTTTTGGGCTTTTAGACTATATGCTATAATGATTTTCAATAAAGTATCAATGTTGGCAAGATTACCGTTTAAAAAATATTAATTTTTAAAAACACACTTTTGAATTTTTTCAAATTTCCACTTCCAATATCTTGGTTGGGGGACCAGATAAAAAAATATAAAAATTGCACCCAGCAAAGGTCTTTATTATATAATACTTCAGTATAAATTTCAACTTTGAGATTCGAAAATATTTTTATTAATATTTATTTAATAATTATTTATTCATTAATATTTTTCGTTGTTACACCAAATATTATAGTTACTTTTAACAAAGTATCAATTTTGGCAAGATTATCGTTTAAAGACCGCAAAAGCTTTGGAAACGAAAATTAAACGAGATAAAATCTTCAAAATACATAAGGGAAATTAACATAACATATCAAACTTCAAGGCATGACGATGACAAGCGTGTAATTAGGGTCTCGCAAACAGACATAGAACTTACATCACCAAAACCTATTACTATTAATGGTAAAGATATTTATAAAAAAGTTATGAAGTTAGGAAATAATAAATCAAGGGGAACGGATGATATTCCTGGGGAAGCTCTAAAGATGGGGGCGGTGGAGATAGTTCCTTATTTAAAACTGATATTTAACGCTTCCCTGAACAATTACTGCTTACCAACAGATTGGAAAAAAGCTATAGTTATACCTATTCACAAAGATGGTGATCGGACACAGCCTAAAAATTAGTTAGACCAGTTAGTTTAACTTCAGTTGTTTGCAAAATAATGGAGAAGATTATTGCAGATTACTTGAGAAACTTTTGGATTGAAAACAATTGGCTTAGCAAATGCCAACATGGGTTTAGGAAAGGATACTCATGTGAGACACAACTGTTAGGTTTATATCAAGACATAGTTGAGGCGATAGATGATAAAGACACGGTTGATACTATTATAATCGATTTTGCCAAAGCGTTTGATACAGTCCCGCATGATCTACTTTTAGCTAAATTAGATATGTTAAACATTGATAAAAGAATAATCATTTGGATTAAAAATTTTCTTAGAGACAGGAGTCAGAAGGTAAGAGTTAATGGGAGATATTCAAATGATATCAAAGTAACATCGGGAATTCCACAAGGGAGTGTATTAGGACCCTTACTTTTTCTAATATATGTTAACGAACTACCCTCGAGTATCAAGTCAAACATTCGTTTATTTGCAGATGACTGCATATTGTATAGAAGGATTAGGAAAAACGAAGATAGGGAAGTTTTACAGCAGGATTTTAATTCGTTAGAAGAATGGGTTAGAAAGAATAGAATGAGTATTAACACAAACAAGAGTAGGTGCGTCACCTTTACAAACAAGAGATCGCAGTATTCCCATAGCTATCGTCTTAATGGTGAATTAATAAAAACTTCCGACCACTGCAAGTATTTAGGAATTACATTTGATAAAAATCTGAACTGGGAAAAACATATCAATTCAATCGTAGCGAAGGCGTTCAAAATGCTGCATTACGTGATGAGGAATTTAAAGGGATGTAGCCGAAAAGCGAAAGAAAAGGGTTATATGTCACTCGTAAGACCAATTCTTGAATATGCAACCACCGTGTGGGATCCGTATCAAAGTTGTCGAATAAAGAAAATAGAAAAGTCCAGAGAAAAGCAGCTCGATATGTAATGGGAAGATTCAGAAAAACGGACAGTGTCACCGATATGTTAAAGATTCTTGGATGGGATACATTAGAAAAACGAAGAAAAATAAATAGACTATGTTGTATTTACAATATAATTGCAGGTACCGATGGGTGGGATGGTTTTAAAAATTCAGTCGAGAAACCGGAATTCCTCGGAAAAGGTTGCCATGAATTTAAAATTAAAGCTAGAAGGCAAAGAACGGACATAGCCAAATATTCTTTTCTTAACAGAGGTATTTCTGAGTGGAATAAGTTACCTGGATCACTCTTAAGGCCCTTACCTGAAAATAAAAAATATTTCAAAAAGAAATGCTTTCATATGTTATAGTTATGTTGTGAAATACTGTGTAATGTGTATTAGTCATATAGGGACTTCTGGAAAAGTAGGGGATTGCATGGCAGGGTGATGTACGGTGGGGTTTCTACCCCGTGACCGCTACGGTAGCCGAGAAGGCCTGTCATGAACTCCGAAAAAACCAGAAAAAAACAGTTACAAATAATATTATTATAAGTGTAAAAGGGTGTGTAATTTAACGATGTTTGTGGCTGCCACCTGACAAATGTCAAACTGTAGCAATATATTAATAATAATAATAACACGTAGTATATTTTTGAAGAGTTTTTCGAACAATTTTTCATCATATTCGCGGCATATCTTTCGAAATCGACACATTAGATTTAAATATGAAGGGAACAATATCTATGTCGACAGAATAAGCACAGTTGAACTGTTTCCAGAGGAGTTTTCTAAACACAAGTTCACAGACACAAGTTCCAGAGGCACTATCTCCCTACTTATATGTTAATCTATTTTAACGAAGTTGTGCTTCTTACGAATGAAAATCATCTCCCCACTCGTCATTCGATCACCGTAATCACAACCCGAACCGCTCAAAGTACGAACTTATGAGATACGAGCTTAATTTCGACATACTAACCATAGTGTTTTTACCTTGTAAAAATAAAATTTTGATGAATTTAATAATATTTTATCATCCTTCATTATGTAACCGTCAAATATTACGACGAAATTTCCTGAATTAGCAGATTTTAGAATTTTCTTTGGCCATACTTTAGATGAAGTGGCTTTGCGATTGATCGAAATATCAACCAGCGATATTTTTAATTCAAACAAAATGTCAAATTATGATACGACTAGTTGTCCAATTTCGCCCAAATGGTCACCGGGGTGCATGCAGTTTAATTAAAGGTAGATAAAATGAAATGACAATGTAAGTGTCTTAAAGTGTGACACAAACGTTTATATTCGGCATTGCTCATGTTTTTTTTTGGTTTTTGTTCTGCTCCCAAAAGATGCAAGGTGGCCGGTTTATTAAAATGTTGCTATGGTTGCGTACGTTTTCGAGGTTTTTTTGTTTACGGAGACCATAATGTTACTTGCGAAAACTGTATCGATAATTTTAAGACGGAGAATAAATATCACCATCCGATGAGAAAAACTATTCCTTCGCTACAAAAAATGTAACCAAGTAAACAATAAGCCCAAACATGGCAACGCCGATATCTACAAATTCAGTAACGAAACTCAAGAATCATAATTTTAACACAATTTTTCACCAAATGGCGTATTTTTCATTTGCCTATTTTTTGTAAGAATCATTTCAAATGGTCAGTGATTTATGCGTTTTGATGGAGTGCAAAGAGCGTCAGTCACCCAAATAGGTGTTTAGAAATAATAGATAAGACGTCATAGATTGACATTGTAGGTAATTACTAAAATGTTTCACCGTCTAAATATTCATTTACTTCGAATATCTTGTTCATAATTTAATTCCATTGAATGCTGTAACTTATTGATATTCTATTCATTAGATACATCGCTTTGGATAAGAAGGATGCCATTGTCGCAATTACAGTCGAAATTCAACGAGAGAGGCTCAAAGTGCACACGCCAAGATCTGTCATCTATCCAATCGAAAATGAGGCTTTGATGAAAGGCTCTAATTATATGATCCGATTAATCAAGACAAAAGAAAGATCACTTTTTTATATTCAAGAAGAAATTTTATCCTCAAATCAAAATAGATTACCTTTCCAAAACACTTTCTTAAAAACGAGCGATTTTCGAGTTGAAAATTCTTTTTTAGTTGCACGCATAAAATGATTGCCCGAGTATTCCATGTGTTCTATACTGTACATTTGGAGTAATTATTTATGAAGAAATTTATATCTTTTGAAAAATGTGTGAATAAGAGCGTTTGTAGATCGTCGAAAAACCGATTTAAATAACACGTTAACGCACTGCTATGTCCTTTTAAGTGTGTCAATTTTCACAATTTACGAATAGCCGCAGTGACTCGCTTCCATCTTTGACGTAAACTGTCAGCTGATAAGGGGCAAATTGAGAACATTATTAACAATTGAGATGCGATAAAGAACGCCATCTTCTGACCAAAAGGAATGAAAAAGATTCCCCCCCAAAATAACGAACAAATGTATTCAGATTACCTTCGGGTGGTTTTATTTTATAATTGGGTAATTCTTTCGATTTTCCACCAGAATAAGGATTTCAAAGAAACTATTTCATAAATCGAGTAAAGGGTCGCTCACGACGTTTGTTTTAATTTATAATAGTGAAAGATGAACCCTTGGTTAGCGGAGTAGACCCTTGAAATGAAGACACTTTATTGAAATCTACATTTTCATTCGGAGAATATCACCGTGATTATATAAATTCAAACAGAGTTACACAATTAGAAAATCAATGTAAATACGTTCACAGTTAAAAAATCTATTTGTTAGAATATGAATGCATAAATCAATGAATTACTTAATGAATGAACACGCAAACAAACTTCACAAATTTTAACTATTCGCTGCGTAACTTTAATTCTGCTTTCGTAACATTTTGATGAAAATCTTTCAAAATATTACGAACGTCGCATTGTCGTGATTGGGTGAAGATATTTCGAAAATAGCGACACAAAGATCCAGGGCGGTCAACAAAGGGCTTTCTGTCAAAGTATTCTTAAATTGTATCATTTGGTAATAAAGAAACATACGTCGCCTCCACACGACAGGATATCCGACTCTTTCGTATTAAACACACTATAAACATACCACGCTCTGCTCCCAATAAAGGAAACCCTCCGCCTTGACACACTGTTTACATTATTCTTCCCTTATTGTCTATCAGGTAAAAATAGCATAATTGAAGAGTTAAAATTGACCGAACTTATGTCACACTCTTTTTTTATGAAAAGTAAACCATTCTTTAAAAAGATAAGCAATATTTCGCTGGCTCTCTAGGTTGTGGCAAACTACTTTTCGTTTTTAAGGAGTAAAGCTATTAATTGATAAGCCCCTCCCTTTTGCTTTCTCATGTAAAAGAAATTTACTACATCTCGCTCATAGAGCGGTTTCTCTCCTAAAGAGCGTCTTCGGCGAGTTTTACCGTATTTTGATTCTGAAAACCCTTCTAATTAAGCAATGAAATTGAACAATGGCTAAGAAGAGATGAAAATCTATCATTCGATCGTTTATTATAAAAATGCAGTCTTTGTCGGAATGGACTCTGAATAAGTCACAGAGAAACAAATGCACGAGCATTGATTTCATGGGTGGAAAACTTGGAAATTTCAGTGAAAGATTTAGGAATTAGGAGACCAAAGGAATGCGCTCTATCGATGCGGAACATAATAAATGCGAAATGTAATTTTCGCCTCTCTTTGCGGCACTCAATAAGCTGAAATATTAGAAGGTTTACTGACCAGGTGGGGTGGTGGTGGGTGGGAGAAGGCCTTCCTCTGGTCGAGACTCCCCAAAAGCAGCCAACAGCCACACCACAACAAGGACAATCCGCATTGCGACCATCATAGTCTACGCACTACACACTCTCACATCACGCCCTTAGAACACTGCTCTTGCCTTGCTCTGGCGTCTCCTTCGCCCCTGAAAAAACCCCCTCTCCCTCTCGTACCCTCGATCAATATAGCAGGGGAAGCCACTGCGGAACAACGCTTCATATTTCTCTATTAATCGCTCCATTTTAGTGCATTTTACACGAGTGCCGTTGATTTGGAAAATCGCCTTCTTCTTATTTAAAGATTCGCACGCATTTTGTAGTGACTATAGAAAATCACAAATGTACAGATGCGCGAAATAAGAAAATAAATTGCTGGAGAAAAAGATTTAAGCGGGAAATTATTTGCATAAATCTTTACACGGACTAACTTGAAGAAAGCGACGGTGGGAGGAAGAATTCCGATTTCATAGTGGCCGCAATACTGCGGTTTATCCGCACTGAAGATTCATCTCCCAATGGAAATAAACGAAAGTGAATGAAATCAATCGAAGGACGATTTCGTATCGGGAGTTATTGCACTGCTGAAGTATATTTGTTTAACCCTCTTTAATTCATGGAAAAACGTGCGATTGAATTTCCTATCATCTTGTAATAAGGTTCATTTTCCAAAGAGAGAAAAATCTAAGAAACACTAGGACGCACATGTTATTCTATTGGTTTTGCTAATATTAACTAATCGGAAAAGATACTTTTTGCTTCATTTAGAATGAGTTGCGCACAAACCATGTCCATTATAATTTTTAGTACACATTCATATGTTTCATTGAAATATTTTTTTTATTTTGGTTAATAGTACCCAAAATACATTTATAATTAGAATGAGGGACACTCCGCAATAATTTTTGCAAATTTTGAGAGGCACGACTTACTGACTATCCTATAGTCTAAATTTCGTGGATTCCGGCAGATTTTCAAAGAATCCGCCTGATCCAGAAAAATCCGAAACAACGTATCTGACGATGATTCTGATTCCTTTTGAGTGCTGCAAAACGATCCTCATTCAAGGAAATCTTCTGATGTAATCTAACCAACGGAAATTATGGACTCTCGTATTCCGAGATATCTAACTCTCTACTGCAATAAAATAGAAGTACATTAATTCTCTTTTACTTGGCTATACTAATGATGAATAGAGACATATACCTTACTATATTTTTGAGTTCAGTATTTATATTAGTTTAATATTAATAATTTTCATCGATATATATTGAGTGTTACGGTTTAATAGTATTCTGAAAAGCGAGTAAACAATTTACAAGATAATGCCGTAAAAAGGAGGGAAAACCTCTGTATATTATTTCTAAATATCTGATTTCAGTAAACAGGGATTTTCTCCCTCCATCATAACATATAAATGACTGACCATTTCAAAGAGAAAGTTTCCCAGTTCCTGTTTTAAATAGTTCGAGGAATGAAAAATGCATCATTTGATCAAAAAATCGAGTAAATTATTTTAATTTTCAGTTTCTTTTATGTACGTGTAGATATCAGCGTTGTCATGTTTGGAGTTTATTGTTACTTGGTCACCTTTGTTGCGGTAAATAAATAGTTTTTATACTTATTTTCGGTCTTAAAATAATCGGAACTAGTAGTATAATTAGCGGATTTTCGCAAGTAATATTATAGTCTCCATAAACGAAGACCTCGACGTCGTACACAACCATAACAACCGACCACCTAACATCATTTGGGAGTAGAACGACTACACAAACATTGCCAAAAGTGAAGGTTTGTTTCACACTTTAGGACAGCTTACATTGTCATTTCATTTAAACTACGGCTTTCCTTTAATTCAATTGCATGCACCCCAGTAACAATTTGAGACAGATAGTACTTCTTATTTAACTTTCATTTTTCGGATGAAAAAATTAGTAATTTATTAATAACCAAATTCAAGATGGATAGTATCAGTATAATGGAAAATATTTAAACATATTATTTTCCTTTATATGAATTTTGATAAATACCATTATATTATAATCTGTATACTGCCACAATAGTTCTAGATAAAAGCGGACCATAGGTAAATATATTACATTTGTATGGAATGGTGTGTATTATAAAACATCCCTGCTGAGTTAGATAACACTTTGGAGATTCCTCGACTACGAATAATTTTTATCCGCGTCTTCGAGTGGTTTTTTTGAATAACGTTGCATCGTATTGCTTCTCGGTCGTTTTGATTTAAGAAAGACCATATTAAAACTTCGATTTACGGTATCATAATTAGATTTCAGAGTATTCATAAGAAAAAAATATGATTTAAATTACAAGTCTAGGACTACCCATTACCGCTCAACATAATTAGGTCGTAAATTGTTTTCCAAATATTAAAATTCATTTAAATGAGACTTTTGTCTGCAATAATTTTCTATACACCTAAACCTGATATAAAATGATATTTAGCGTTAATATTTCACTCACAGAATAGATAATACTCGACAATTATTCATATCTTTGAGTGCAGAAAAGGATATCATACCTGCGATTCCAGAAAACTCACCTCCATGGAATATGGCGTATCGAAAGCCCAAACTTTCAAGTATGACAGACCATCTTCTTTATATGAAAGACCTTCAAGAAAGGCATGGGCAACATGGGTATGTTGGATTTCCTATGCGCTTTGACAATGTATCACAACGTATGGTCGAATGAAAAATGAGACATACACTTCATATTGCTTTCGTCTTCGAAATTAGTAAAATTCTCACTCATTCTACGCCGGCAGAAATAACAAACTTTCAACTGATCATGCTGAATGATCGTATTTCACTAACTGAATAACTCTGATTTAGTCAATGGATAAGATGCAATTTCACTGCAGACGAGTAGTAGTTGTCTTTATATTTCGTGTGTGAAAAGAAGAACATAGAAAATAAATAAGTAACTTAGATGCAGAAAGTATGCTTGTATTACCTGCGTTATTATGTTTAACACGAAGCATCAAGTGACACATCATTCCTGGTACACAAAAATAGTTTACGTAAAGGTGGTAATGATGTTTTGTATTTTTGTGTAAATTCATTATCTGATATATGTATTGAGTAAATTGAAGTATTCGTTTTAGAATGAAATACATACCCGTATATCGATATAGTGACGACGCGTGCTAATCAAGACTATATTGCTAAAAGAAAATTTATAAAACATTCTATAACATTTATATTCTCACAATCTCAAATATACTAGGGATTTTGTTTAGATTCAAGAGGTAAGGCATTAGAAGACGCAAGACTTTGAATTTTCCCAAAGTGTTTGTTTACTGGATGTGTAGATAACGATATCTATAGCTACAATTGAGATATACCGAAACAGACACAGATACGGTACATAAAGGTGTGTATTTTAGGTATATATAAGTGTTTGTGTAATAGTTTATAGTGATTAGTGTTTATTGAAGTGAATTTCGGTGAAATTGAGTATAAGAGCTCGTCTGTGAAATTTTCGCACAGGCAACTTGTTACGCTTACTTTAAAATTAGCGTATAATAGCTCCTTACGATTTGTATTTATAACATCAGAACTCAAAATAATATTGTTAATACTTTTGATAGGTAATGGTTTTGCAGTTAAGGACAAAGTGAGGTCATATTTTTTATTTGACCATACTTGGAATGTGCGGTTGTTGAGAAGAAAAATAATAAATATAAAGTTAGCCATGGTTAAAAATCTTTTGCTGCTTTGTTTACTTAATGCAAAATCTTTGTATCAAAAGAACGCACACACTCGTATATAAGTCGACCTTTAAACGCAGAATCGCATCGAAAAAGATCAAGATGCATTCCCATTAATATGAAAGATTTCTTGTGACTTAGTGTTCGTCGACTTGAAACATCGTCTATGAGCGAAAAATAAACTCCGGAAATCCATTTCTACCAAAGATACAACATATTTGGTAAATCAATTCGCTCTGTCTTGAAATTTTGAAACAGAAATAACAAACATTTGTTTGCATACAATGATAAGTTACTTTCATTCATCATAAATTTAGTTTTACACGTTTTAAAGAGAATATCTTCAAAATATTCTATGATGATTCATGTTGCCTCTATGGGAGAGAAGGTTTGAGGAAACTGTTCAGATTTGACTGTTTGCACTCTCCTAAATGATAATGCTTTCAAAGCATTAGTGTCTCCATCAAGTCTTGGTTTGGATGACACCAACCATCTCACTTCATTCAATGTCTTTGTCATTTCATCTAATGGCTTCGTTGCCTTCAGCCTCTATGATATTTCATCCATTTCTACGGCCATCCACTATGTTTTATTTTTTTTTCAAATCAGAGAAAAGGTTGCTTTAGGGAAAGGTAAATTTCTTGTTCGTCTACATGTGCTTATGCATGGGATTATAAAAACACCACGGTTCGTATTTCGTGGTAATGTTGGAGCACGAAAAAAGTTCGCATTTTCAATAAGTTAGTGCGTTGAACGGTTCGTAAGCCGAGATATATCAAAAGAGATTAAAACGGGAAAATTTATTTATGAGTTAAGGTAAGTAGAAGGATAATTCGAAGCATACATTGTATATGTGTTCTTGAATGAGGCGTTCCGATGAGTCGATTTCTTTGGAATGTCTCTTCTTTTGCCGACGACAACGTCATTTTACATTAGCTTACATACCATTACCAGCTTGATCTATTTCTACATTATCAACTACACTAAAGAAACAGAACATTATCGCCGAAATTAATGCGTGACAATGTAATATAGAGATAAAATTTAGAATTAGCCTAAAAGAATTCAGGCGTTATTTAATGATCCGCTTAACTTTTACTTTCTTACATTAATTTTTGGATGCAAAGTAAATCTATTTCTGGGCAGGGACTGATAATTTCTTTATCCATTTCTATTTAAGGAAGGAAATTTACCTAAATCTTTACAGTCTTTATTTATGGTCCCCAAAACAAGTAGGAATCACGAAGATCTTTTCAGGGTGACGTGTGTCCATAAATATACGTGATAGATATGAAGAAAGCAAGATTCAATGGAAAAGGAGATGAAGGAATAACGAACGAGACCATTATGAAGTCAGTTTATTGCATGATGACTTGCCGAGAATGACACTGATAGTTGAAGAAATTAGTGGAATGAATAATTATGCAACTCGAATGACAAAAGAAAATCAGTGTTTGAATGCAGAGTAAAAGAGTGACGAAAAAGCGCGAGTGACTAAAACAAACATAAAACCAATGAAACTAATCATTTTTAATTTAAATATAGCGTTTTTCCTTGAAACTGATCTATAGAAGCAAAACTCTCCTAGCACGGCCGTAATTCGAGTAGTAAAATAAACAGGAACATGTGATTATTTCACATCAACGGATTTTTCGCTATGAACGACATAACATAAGATGGCCGCGAGGAATGGACTGTACACCATGACACTGACCTCCTAGATAACCTCAGGTTCTAGATAACCTCTCGAGAAACCTCTTTACGGAGCACATGTTGTAAGTAAGAAATGCCACTTCGGTTATGAGGTACGTGCATTTCATGAAACATCAATTTAACCTCTATTAGTATGCGCACATATCGATTGTCATTCGCTCTCACTACAATCGAGACACCGGTGAGTATATAACAGACTTTTCCTCAGACAATTCGATCAATACACCATCTTAATGGATAGCACCTTAAGATTATCAAACGTCATCTTGCTATTTCCATTAAATTATTCTTTTGTGGGCAATTAAGGCTAATGAATTGATTACCTATCTCATTAATGCGATTGAGTTGTAACGACATCGCGAAGGGGTTCATACGCCCTGTAAATCTCCACATACCTAGCAATTTTTAATATATATGTAATTCTACAAAAAGTTGCTTCTATACTGCAAGCTAATTGGTGAAAATTTACCATCAGTATCCGATCATTCTCCGATATATTTCCTCTATCGCACCGAGGAAGACCTAAAAACAATTTTAAAAAAATTGCGCAAAAGACCGCTTGACGTCGAACTCAGGACCATTTTGTGACTGAGAATTGCATCTCAATATTACATTAGTCTTCTATGGTTCTTTTGGAAGAAATGTTTCCACATGACCGTGAGTTCGACTCTAGGTGGGTTCAAAATTCTTCGATATGAAATGCATTGCTACAATTTTTGAAATTTTTTAATGCTTTCCCAATAAACTGGAGAGATAAAACCCGGAATAATAACAGAAGCGTTTGAAAACATTCTTTCTCTCAGTTCATTGTTTCTCTAATGGTCCTTGGTTCGATGCAAGTGTGTCATCTCTATTTTACCATGCATTTCAAAGGGGGATAACGGAATCTTATTTTAGGACCTTCCCGATAAAATACTGAATTGAAACTTTGAAACAGGTCAGAGTGGCACTTCTCTAACATTTGTATGCCATTGTCTCTCACGAACGGGTCCTGTGTTCGACGCCAGGCGGTCTTTCGCGTGAATTTTCGAAAATTGTTTTGAGTCCTTACTCGGAGCGATAGAACAGTGAAAATCACGGAGGTTGGAGATGCCGTGGTTATCTATTGTACTAATTGAAGAAATGTTACCAAACGACCGTGAGTTCGACGCCAAGTGGGTGCTAAATTCTCCGGTATAAAATGCATGGCGGTCAATTTTGACAATTATTTTGAATGCATATCCGATAACCGGGAATGATATAAAATGGAATACACATAGAAGCAATTCATATGTTTCATATACGCTGTTCGCCGTTCCTCTGACGGTTCTTGGTTCCATGCCTGAGCGTCATTCTACCAAGTATTTCAAAGGGGGATAGCGTAATATAATTTTAGGACCTTATCGATAAGATATTGAATTGAAACTTTGGAACAGTTCAGAATGGCACTTATCTAACATTAATTTGCAATTGTTTCGCACGAGCGGGTCCTGAGTTCAACGCCAGATGGTCTTTTGCGCGAAGTTTTCAAAATTGTTTTGAGGCATTATGATACTGCATTCAACAGATAGCTTGCAGTATGCAAGCAACTTTTATTCGTATGTGTATAGGTATATCCGGAGAGTTAGCTATATAAAATAGATATTATATGTATGTAGCTACTTCTCCGGTTATACCTATATATTCATTTGCGAGTAAAAGTTGCTTGCAAATTGCAAGCTAATCTTTGAATATTTACCAAAACATCCAATTACGCTCGGAACTGCTTGCAAAAGCATTCCTAAAGGTAGATTAAAACGTTAAAATATACCATGTCTGGTATCGAACAAAGGGCCATTTCCGCAAATGTTGCCGCCGATTAAGTTTCGATAAACAGCCATCATACCATATGTTGAATTTCAAGTCTATGTCGTATGGGGAAGATCCTTAATTTAATTCCGAATTTTCCATTGAATTTTATGGTAGAATGCAATTAATACGCTGGCGACGAACCAAGGACCGTCAGGGAAACGGTAAACTGCTTTTGTAGAACGTACTCTTGACTGCTACTCACATACGGGACTTCCATCTTCTTTGGAAATGTTTCATTAAGAAATTTCAGTATCCCACCAGACATATCATATGGGTGATTTAGGACCGCCTTGAGCCGAACCCAGGACCTTCTCGAAAAATAAGATTTCACATTCATCAAGGAAATTGTAAACAGCGATTATGAAAGATTATTATAACCGCTATCTACATTCTGGGTTGTACCTTTCCAGGTTATTGAAAAGGTATTAAAAAAAAATCCTTAAAAATGTACTTTCGGAGATAGACATTCAAACCCACCTGGCCTCGAATTCACGGTCGTTAGGTGAGGTTTCATTCACTGTTGTATTGAAGACCATCTCATCTGCAATAATGGTGATTTAGATCGCTCTATCGCACCGAGGACGGCCTCCAAACAATTTTCAAAAATTCGCGCTAAGGACTGCCTGGCATCGAAGTCAGGACCCGTTTGTGAAAAACAATTGCATACTAATGTTAGATAAAAGCAATTATGACCTACTCCAAAGTTTCAATTCAATATCTTATCGGGTTTGCCCTAAAAAAAAGATTCCCTTATCCCCGTTTGAAATGCATGGTAGAATCGAAATGACCCTAACATCATCGAACATCGAACAAAGGACCATTAGAGAAACTGTGAACGGTGAAATGGCGTGAAACAATGTTTTCAAAGCGCCTCTGTCCTCATTCCGGGTTTCATCCTTCTAGCTTATCGGGAAAACATTACAAAAAAATCTTAAGTATTGCCGCAATGCATTTCATACGGGAGAATTTCGCACCCACCTAGCTATCGCCGAGGTATGAATTATTCTGGTGTCTACAGGGTGGGGCAGTACGTCGTTAAAATTTCACGTAGACGGCACTTGTGGAACATGCTTAGAGTTCGAATCCCAGAATAAATTAGACAACGACTAGCTATCATTGGTTAGATACCAGAAGGTCCCAAATATAGGAATTTTCCCATAAGAATGCATTGCGCGGATTTTTGAAAATTATTTTGAGGCACTTATCGGTAAGATAGAGGAACCAAAATCTCCGAGGTTAGATTTGTGGCAAACTTCTTTGGTACCAATGGAAGAAATGATACCAAATATGAAATGAAATGCATTGTGAAATTTTTAAGATTTAAAAAAATGCTTTCCTGATAAGCTGAAAGATAAAACCTGAATAGGAACAGAAGTGTTTGAAAAAATTGTTCCACGCAGTTCATCGTTTCTCTAATGGTCCTTGGTTCGATGCCAGAGCGTCATTTTGATTCTACCATGCATTTCTAATGGGATACCGGAATTTTATTTTAGGACCTTCCCGATATGATATTAAATTGAAACTTTGGAGCAGTTCAGAATTGATTTTAGTCTTTATACATTTATTTTCATCTCAAACTCCTTAGCTTTATCTTTTAGTGCATTTACTAGGATTTGCAAACCCCTTTCAGAATCGCACACAATAGCCTTGTCGTCTGCATATTTTACCGACTTCACTACTTTCCCACCAACTTTTACCCCCTTCTCTATTTCATCCCAAGTTTCTTTGACAATTTCTTCTGCATATTTGTTAAAAAGAGATGGTGATAAAGGACAGCCTTGTCTTACTCCCCTCCCTAACTCCGCTCATTCTGATTCCCCATTAGCAACTCTTACTCTTGCGGTCTGATTTAAATACAAATTTTGCACTAAACGCCTATCTTTCCAATCCAACCCAATTTTCTTTAGTATCACCATCAGTTTTGGCCATTGAACTCTATCGAAGGCCTTTTCAAAATCAACAAAACATACACAAACGTCCCTTTTAAATTCTAAGCTTCGTTCTACGAGCATCTTCATTACCTCAATTCCATCCCTCTCTGAAAATCAAACAGATCATTTCGTATGTGTTCATTAGTTTTTCCTTCGATTCTTCTGTTCAAGACCCTTAAAATTACTTTTGAAATCACGCATGAGAAATTAAACTAATTGTGCGGTAATCCCGGCATTCTAAGGCATTACTCTTTTTCCGTAACGGAATCAGGAATTACTTAAAAAACCCTCTGGCCACTTTCCCTCGTCGTAAATTTTCCTACATAAATCGTACAATTGCTTCTTACCCTCTCCCCCCAAATTTTTGAGAAATTCTACTGGAATCTTGTCCACACCCGTTGCTTTCTTCCCTTTCATATCCACAAGTGCCCTATCAAGTTTACTATCCAGTATACTTGGTCCAATATCATCTTCCTCTACTTCTTGTACACTTTCTACCTTAATGTGGGTAGGCTTCATGTCTTTAGCATTCAATTCTTCAACATATTCATTCCATCGTCCTCTTATGCTAGCTGGTTCTCTTAACCTTTCCCTTGTTATCCCTAACGGTAGCCATTTTATTACTAATTTTGTTCCCCGTTAATTGCTTCACTTTTATACATAATAGGTCCACCCTCCCCCTTTCAGCCATCTTCTCTATTTCATTACACTGTCCCTTCCACCACAATTCTCTAGCTGGTTTTCATCAATACTAAGTTATAATCCGAGTCTACATTAGCACCAGGATAACTTCGCAAGTTTTTAACACTATTCTTAAACCTCTTTCTTACCAAAATGCAATGCTTTGGTACCTATCCATGTCCCCTGGCTTTTTCCATGTGTATCTCGGTTTATTATGGTGTTGAAATAGGGT
This sequence comes from Pachydiplax longipennis, assembly GCA_036926295.1. NCBI lineage: Eukaryota > Metazoa > Arthropoda > Insecta > Odonata > Libellulidae > Pachydiplax > Pachydiplax longipennis. The sequence continues at coordinate 72,369,818 of JAVFKF010000015.1, forward strand.
GTTTGTGATACAGAGGCTATTCTGCATGCAAAAATATATCAGTTTTTTCCTCTATCGTTTCTGTTCTCTAGCCTGAACTCTCCCACTTGGCCCCCTTCCATGCCCAACCACCGAATTCTAGTCCCCCATTACAATAATTACATTACCTTTCACCCTTCCTATTACCTCTTCTATTTGTTCATAAATTTGTTTGGTTTGTTCAGCCTTAACTTCTACAGACATTACCCTGTCACTTATTAGCTCGGTGGCAATCATGGCATTTCCTGCTCCATTATCCAACACTATGGCAACCCCTCTCTGGTTATTTCCCCCACTGAATATTACTCTGACATTATCGCTCCAGAAATCTCCATCCTTCCACCATACTTTGCATGGCCCCAGAATGTTAAGATTGGACCTCTTCATTTCTAACTTTACATTTTCTAACTTCCCTTTTCTAAGGATCGTTCTGACGTTCCAGGTCCCTTCCCTTGTTTCCTTGGTCATCTTCTTCTCTTTGTTGGCTGGGTAAGGATTTGGTGGAATGATGACCAAGATGACCTTAGCACCATCCCTGCTGGGCATGACACACTCCCTAGAGGGCTAAGTCCCGTATTTGCCAGGGACAATATCTGTATTGTGGCATATCATGTTCATGGGATAGATAGTTGAGTTGGTCTCCCCTTAACAGCATTTTTAATGTGACAGCATCACTCATATAGGCCACCCCACTGGGGTACAGACCCCTTTGCACTGAGGTACAGATGCTGGGTGGACTACCTTTCAACTGGCCCCCTACCTATTGACCCTACCAGGAACAAAGTTCCAGTCAGTGTAGCTCTCTAGGTCATTGCAAGCCCCTTCACCACCTCAAGGTGTAGTCCGTAGAAGGGATTCATGATAACATGGAAAGATAAAATCCTGAATGTGAACAGAGGACATATATATGTATCGCAGAATAATCGGATACTTTGGTACATTTTCACCAATTAGCTTGCTGTATGCAAGCTATATCATAGATATCTATTATACATAGCTTCTCTCCAGATATACCGATTGTCCGTTTCAGAATTCCAGTCAGTATGGAGAGCTTACAGGGGAAAAACTCAATGTAATCTGCTATAAGAGAAGAAATTGGCCTCACACTGGGTTGCCTTTATGTGGAGTTACGGATTTGGATGGATATAATTAAGATTTGTAGTTTATATTGATCAATTCAAACTTCAGTTTTAATGAAATTCGAATTAAAATAACTTTATCAACACAATTCTGTCTCACAGCAAAAAGGATAGGGAGTTACATCCATTATAATGAGCAGTTATTCCTGAAGTATTGGTATAATGAAACACATGTTCTGTATTAGCCTTGCAGGATGCATATCTCACAATCTTCAATTGATGTGAGAGATGAATTCCGACAAGCAAATGGTAATCTGAGGCAGGTTATCTCTTCAAAGAGCAGAAAAATATTAAATGTAAAGCTTATCGTCACCTAATTCATGCATTTGTTTCCCACAACTCGCCTCATCCTTCCTCAGTAAAAATGGTACAGGGAGCTTTGATTAGAGACTTCTCATGAGTTTCTCTCTCCCCTTTCTCCCTCTGTATATCCTATTCCCACATATCTTGTTTCTTTTTGGCTTCTGTAGTCAGCGCTGGAAATTTTAATTGAGTTCTCATCTTCTTCGCATCTACTCATGGGATTTGTTTTCATACAAAACTTTGTACCAAATCGTCTGATCCAGGATATGTGAGAATATAGGAGTTAGGAGCAGTGCTGATTTGGATTCCACTTTTTATATTATAGGATGCACTTTGGTTATGGTTTATGAATTGATGAAATAATGCTTTTAAAGCAAAGTAATTTTTTGCACATTCAGAAGCAATTGCGTAAGAATTAAAAACCATAGTTCCATTCTGCCAAACACACTGCCCTAGGATTCAAGAGGACAGACATTTATTGTTGGAAAATGTCTATGATTAGTACTTATCCAATTTTTGTCAGCTTCCGTTATAATGAACTTCTAATGTATTTCAATTGGTTTTCTCTACCTACTTATTGACTGGCCAGAGAGAACCAATTGAAACGGAGGTGAGGTATTTCCTGTCATGTGACCATAAATATAAGTTTCATAACAGAGTTTGTCGTATAAATGAGGTTTCATGATGGTGGCTAGAAATACATGGGATCTTATGGCGTTATTCACGGAACCAAAAAAAATTGGTGTATCAGTGAGTTTACGAGGGTCGTATATCTGAAGTTCTACTTTAACTACCTAAAGAGATCTTTGAGAAAATTATACAGCACATAGAACAAAGGAAAAGGTTAATGAATGATTTAGAATAGAAAATATGTAATAAAGGAATGGAAATATTGGACGTTTAACTCAAAATTACAGATTAACAGAGCAGACCACAAATGAAAGTTCAAATATATATTTAGAAATAAATAGCAGCTATTTGAGAATACTAATTTTCAGATAGCTTCAAAAGAGCAAAATTTTAAATATTTTAACTGTCTTGTGATTTTTATTGTTCTAAGTACTAAAAGAACAAATATTTGAGCATCATAGGTTATAAATATGTTGTTTAAATGAAATAAAAAACAATAATAGACTGTCTACAAATTTTTGTTCTCGAAATTTATACTAATTAACTTTTATGGTAGTTCTTGCTTTACAGACTTAAATGCACAAATAATTCTGTTTCCTTCTCACCAAAAGTGAATATTGTTGACGAGGTCTTACGGCATAGAGCATATGGCATCCTTTTTAGAGTAAATTTCAAACAAACTTTTGGCTAGAATCAAGCAAGATAAAAGTAGCAAATACATCTTATTTATTATATAAACATAAAATTTATATAAAGGTACAGATTGTAAAGAAAATTAATAGTTTTATTGCCCAAAATAAATTTGCTCATTTGTTGTTGTTCTGCTCATTAAATGAAGTTCACTTGAAGTGTCGTTAATCAAATCGCATAGCACAAATAATTATGTATATACTTTGATAGAAAAAATGGTATGCAATGACAAATCAGGCAAGAGAGATGACTTAAAACTATGAGTCGATGTTTTCAGTTGTTGTGCACAAAGCCATCTTTGCATTTCAGTTTGACTGAAGCCACAGGAAGACCCAGGAATTTTGGTTTAACTGCAGCCCCCAGATTGACAGTTTACCCAGTAAACTTTCCTGCTGCTTATCTGCCGGTAAATGTCAACAGACTTTCTAAAAACCCAATTTTTACGGATTGACAGTTTACTGAGAAGATAAATTTTAACTAGTGTTGTAGAAACTGCCCATAAATCTACAAGAGATATAAATCTGCAATGTGATGGGTTGAATGCAAGGGAATGCAGAATTACAATGTACAGATGAAATTATGGATCTACAAAGAGGACACTTTCATGAACTTTTCTTATCAAAAAAATAGAGGCCTGAAAGGAGCAGGTAAATCAACAGCCAGATAGATAGAAAAGCCTATTATCTATTATCATTTACCCATAAAATAAAATTGATACAACTGAGGCAATGAAAAGAGAAAATTTGGCAACATATTAGTATAAATGCTTTATAGAGAAGTCTCAACATGAGAACTGTCCTCATGGACTAATGAGTACGAATGGCAGAGAGCAAAGGATGAGGGGAAGTAGCAGTTTTATGCAGAAAACTCCAGAATGGGTGCTGATGAAAGCTAATGTATGTTTTCTTCTGTAAAAATTTATTATTATAAAGACACATGGAAAGATTCATCACTAATATTAATAAAAGCCTTATTCTTTAACATGGAAATATACTCTTAAAACCAGTTTCAGCTTATTAAAGAAAACGGAAATTGCTATATATTGTAATTAGCATATTTAAAGACAATCTCTATTCTATACCTTGATTTTTGTAGCAAATACCAGAGCTATTATGGAGTAAATGAGCGAAGAGGACTTCTGCGCCCATCCTGTAGTGGACAGCCAACTGGTGCATGTTTTCATAAAAGGGGATGGAACCAGATAGGAAAGCACAAAAATAACTAGTGAACACATTTTTCAAAAAGAGAAAGGAAAGAGAAAACTGACTGATAAGGATATAATAAAAAAATCCATTTCAAATGCCGAAAAGTTGTTCCAAAACTTTACATGTGTTTTTCTCAAAGAGTGGTTTTTCAAAACACTGTAAACAATAACTCAATCCAGTGTTATCCAAGTCTTGCATAAAATTTTACTGTAATGTTCCTTGCATTATTCGCTCTCATACATTGGGGCAGAATTTTATTTGATTTTTTATGATTGAGAAAAAAACCAACTGTGAAAATTTAATCTTTTACTTAAAATTGGAATGTTTTCCTATAGTGGGGAAAATAACCCCACCCTGAAGTGCAATAGACAAACCATTCAAGAATATAAATAAGTTGATTTTTATAACTTCGAAACTACAACAAAGGTTAGTGCACTGTTTACTTGAACAAAATTTGCAGAGGTTTATTCCTTGAACCATGGTCCTGAAGTGATCGGTTTATTTAAACAACATTTATATATGTTGAACTTAACCATAATAAATTAATACAATCCAAAAATTCAAACGATTTGGTTAGCTGATTCTCTGGAATTGATTTCTTAAAAAGTGCCATTTTTTGCACCCATAAAGGTGATCTGCCCCTTATCTATCTATCATGATCAATCAGAGATTTAAATTACTAGATAAATTCAGACAGAGCACGTTCATAGAAGATGTAGCCGATATTATGCACCCTCCTTACTATATAGGCCGTTCTGATACAGCGAGAAAGATCAGAGAAATAGATGCTAAAACCAGTCGATTCAAGAATTCTTTTTTTCCGAGAAAAATACGCGAAAATAATCGACTGGGCAAATAGAGTCATGGTGCTTGCACCCCCTGCCACACGCCGAAAGGCGGCTTGCAGGGTACATATGTAGATGTAGATGATTATTATTGATTTCAGAATTTCAAGCTGAGTATAATATTTTTCTCACACTGATATGAAATAATTTCACTACAGAGTCAGTCATTACAGAAGTAGTCTAAATTGAAGCACTTTTGGGGAAAATTTTTGTTTAGAATATTTTTTAATTAAAAAAATAAAGTAAAAGCTACAAATTAACATTTAGCATCAGATAACTACATAATGAGCAAATGCATGGAAATAACTGAGTGAGCAACTTAGTTCTTCTTTTTAGTTAACAGATGTGGTGAATGTCATTCTAACATTTTCCAGAATTGTAAATCAAAATTCTGAGGATCCAACTTAAATTCTACTTACTTTCATTTACGTATCCTACAATTTTAAGCATATAAAGCCGACTCTCTTTGGATCTAGAAGGACCTAACTTCAGGAGTTAGTGTACATGATTCGGTTATGCATAGACCGTAAAAAACTTTCAATACTAACTAACACTTTGAACCATTCCCAAATATCTAATAAAGTACTGATAAGACATACTGTTTGCAAGTTAAAAATTATTCTCATAATATATAATAAACTTAATCTGCTGATACTATTTCCCTTAAACTTAATGCTTTAAGTTATTATAAAAATTTACAAGAATGAAAGAGGGTTTTTGGTGTGTTGTTTTAGATGTTTTTAAATAATATAAAAGTGAGATGATTGAGACACTTTGGTGACATGTGACTTATTAAAGGAACAATGTAAAATGTGATTATACAGGGAAAGTAATTATAGAAAATATCTGGTGTAAATGTATTAGATAACAGAGGGCAGTAATATGGGGATGTTTGCTAAATTTAATACTTGTTAAAAAGCGTGATCTAATCCTGTTTGTTAATATAGTAATTTAGGAATTTTAATATATAATTTAAGTGTAAATGGGTAAATTAACATTGTTTGGGGTTGCCACCTGACTTCTGTCAATCTGTATCAACTGATAATGATAATAATAAAATGTATGGGAAAGGTGAGTCGACATTTAATTGTAAATAATTAGTAAAATTTTGGAAATCAAATGCAGCCATAATTGAAATGAAAATTGAACAGTTTTTAAAATATAAATTTAGCTATGCCATTTTTGATGGGGGAATTTATTAGCAACATAATAGAGATACAACTCGATGTAAGCGGATGTAGGATGAGGGCTTCAAATCACTAAATGATACTTTGATTCTTAAAAATGGGAGAGCAGTAGAAAACCATATTTTTTCAATATCTTCATTCAGGCTCTACTGAATATTTTTGTGGAAAAGGAATTATAGCAGTTTTACATTTTTGATATATCTGAAATACAATAAGCACCTTTCTACTGCAGCAGTGATGTCTAGTTAAAAATAGTATGATTCAACATATTCCAATTAAAACCCATAAAAACCATATCATGCATTTAAGTATAATGCAATTAAGTCTCAATATATATAGTTAGAACACCATTTGAATAAGCAATTGGGGAATCCACTTTACATATGGCCATGTCTCATTATCTTAAAGTAGCAAGAGTATCTCCAAACTAAGACAAATAGAACATATATGATAAGAGTCAATAACCTAAGTTGTTAATTCATTCATGGCAATTATCAGTCATGGACATCTCCAATACTTTTTAGGAGCATTGCATTGATACACTAGTTCCAAAATGGATGATTAAACAGAAAATGGATTGTCAAGCTATTCTGTAATTGAATAAAATATTTGTTTATAACTAGCATAATTGTAATGTGCTATTGTATATTATGGTAGAAAAATTATGCCAATTTGATCAATTTGTTTAAATTTGTGGGATAATATGAATATACCAATCCATAGATAGAAAAACTGAAGAGTTCTGCTGCAAGCCAACAGAGGAATTTGATGGCATTTGAAAACAAAAAGATACTTAAAATCTGCAAGGATGGCAAGATTCTGTATCAAGTGTCTGCATCATCTTTGGAAAATACCAATTTAATTGCATTTACAAGACCCCAAGTAAAGAAAAGCTTACAATTAGTTTTAGAAAGCACTAAAAATGTGTGTGTGGAACAATAGTAACATGGAATGGTAGATGTCTAACCTCAAGTCTAAAGTGAGACACATCATTTATAGGAACGATTATCGTTCCCTAAAGTTTTGCTTGAAATTAAAGAGATGTAAGGAATAATCCTTTTATGGATTGAGAATGAGAAGAGATCTCCCAATAAGTATAACTGAGCTTTTCCTTATAAGTAATCGCAGGAAATGATGAAGAGGGTGAAACTTTTCTTAGTCTTTAGCTTTGTTTTATATTCCTAAAGGAGATATATCAAACATTGCTGCTAATTTTACTGTAATCATATCATAAATTGTTTTGTATTGGTATAATGTGGTATTATGCCTATCCTTAATTGTTTATTGTATCAGACCTGGCCACCGATCTGTGAGGATTTCTAAATAAATAATTATAGATGTGGAGCAGTCAAATCCTGAACCACTGTTATTTACTGATTCTCTTGCAAATACAGCCCATCAAATAGACACAAAATGAATTAGATATCTGAGGAGTCGCATATACGAAGAGGGGGATAAATCCCAATCCAAAGAACTTAAATTATAATTACATCTCAAAAGTATAATTTAAACCTTTCCTATCTATCATATAGCTACTTCTACGGAATTACCTATATAGATATACATAAGTGGAAGGTCCTATCTGCAAGCTACTTGGTGAATATCTACAAAAATATGTGATTACTCCCAAAAGTGCTCACAAAAACATTCAAACTCAGTGTACATAATAAAGAAAAATTTAACTGGGTTGCTATTACACACAAAAAACTTACCACTTAAGCCGCGACCTGCATAACAGATGTGAAGCTTGATAGGAGCGAGTCTAGAGTTTTCTATGCATTCTATTGGCTCTTGGAAGGAGGTGCAATATGACAACGCCATTTTAAACTGTGTGAAACGTGTTAACAACCTTTGTATCTTTATTCTAAAAATAAAATCTAGTTAAAATTTTAGTGTTGCTTTTTACTATATTAGCAGCATAGTATTAAAAAGAATGAAAATCGGATTTCCTTATTTTGGCCTGAAGTTTAAGCGTAGTTCACCTTTTTCTGGAAGCATCGGGTAAACTTACTTTAGCTGATTCTATTATCCAATAAAAAATTATCTTATTGCAAGATTAAAAAGGATTATATTATTATGTTTTTTACGCCCTTGACGTCCACAGGATGAACAGGACTCTATTTAGAGGAAATTCACGAGAGCTTCAAGTAGAAAAATGAACAAAAATTCTGCAATGACATAAATAATTAATTAGGAATAAGAACACAATCAACTGCATTTCAACTAATTAATGTTGCAGAAAAATGCTATTGAGAAGGGGAGCATGAAAACACTGCGAAACCTACTAGAAAAAGCTAAGATGAAAGGAGATGTTATCTGGACAAATACACTGAGAAAGAATCATATTAAGTTAACCTGGAAAAGAACTTTGAAAATTAGATCCAAAACCTATTACAATAAAGTAAACCAAATAAATTACGATCAACTACATCAGATAATTACATTAAATATTAAAAACATTTTAAATACTACCAAATCAATTGATAGAAATTAAAATATTAATTGGTATGCTATCATGCTAATATCTAAGGTAATTGTTAAAAATTCAAATTGCTAATTTAATATTTTAGAAAATAACATAGATATTAGAAGAATAGCACCCTTGATTTAAATGCTGAGGGCTAAGAAATCTTTTCACATATCGCATAAATAACTAATTTACAACAAAAATAATGCCAACACACTCGTAACACTTTTCTGAAAATATTGTTCATTGCTTGTCCCAGAAAAACTATCCCTTCAATTAAATCAAGTTTGTGTTCATTGCAAAATTATGCTGACCCAACTTTTATCTGATGCTAAATCTCGCTCTTGCCCTATGGTGCAACTTTTGACTCGATTTCTTCGCAGTTGAATCAATCTACAATAGAGAGAAGTATGAAATTTGCTTGATACGACTATCAACAGAGCATTAGATATTTCAGAATATATGTATCAACATTCGATTCTGTTCTTACTTCCACCAAGCATTCGTAATGACGGTATCAGATGAAGAGTTATGATTTTGAGGTGAGATTTGGCTCTGTTTCTGACAAATTCTCGTCTGAGTTTTTCCTGATTATTCCAGAGAGAGTAGGAAGGATTTTCTCCTTCACCCTGGCTCTAGGAGTATGCCCTATTCATTCCTTTTACTTTTGTTTCTTCCATCGAAAGGTATTGTCTGTTTTCTCAAAGGAACCATAAAACTGCCGACGGGTGCAGGTGAACTCTGCTCTGAGAAGAAAATCCCCCTTTTAGGCATGTTGTGAATGGTCATATGTATCTGGGGTAGCAAAGGATTGAAAGCGCGAGGATTCCTGACCGCACCCCTGCTGAGCAGGTATCTAAGGTTAGGGTATGGTGGCAGCGACCGATCACAAATAAGATGGGAAATGGTGGATCCGCGATTTGTAATCTTCGCTTTGGGTATTCCCTAAGAGAATGGAGAATTCAACTCTATATTTTTGAAGGACGACCTTTTAGGAATTCTTGCAAGGAATCCAATTTAAGATGGTTAAGAAACAAAGGTTCAGTATGGCAAATTAAAACCTTAAGACTGATTTGCATATTGCATATAAATTCCACGTGTTCTGCACTTGCATATTGCAGGTTTACGAGTTAACACCTGGTTTATTTACATTAATACCCCGCAAGCTGCCGTATGGCATATGGCAGGGGGTGTGAAAACACCCACAATACAATTTCCATTGTTATACTAAAATAATTTTCAGAACTATGCGCTAGGTGAAAGTGAGACTAAAGATTGATGATCTTGATTTGATTGCAGCTTCAATATCAGTGTGCCTCAAGTAAGCTATCTAACCTAAATTGTTTGAATGGTGCATAATATGTATAAAAATTAAAAGAAAAATCACTATCAATAATTATGAATGATGAACAAAAGGAGTCATGGAAGAATATGATAAAAATAAAGCCAACGGATGATAACCAGCTGTACATGAGAATATTCCTCCTCCTCCTATTCCTCATGCTCTAGTTATCATGATTTATACTTTAACTGTTAAAATATTCTTAGCTCTATATATAATCCATCACTCCAACATTTATCCAAGGACCTTCGTGAAGTCCTTCATCTTAGAGGCATCATATTTCTCCTAGAACTATGTGAAGATGTTGTTTAGATGCATCTTATCAGACTTTGTTTTTCTATCTTCTGTTTTTAAAGTGTATTATATAAACTGTATTAACTTATACTAAATAACTCATTCAACAACATTGTTGTTGAATGATTGTTTATTATTTATATAAATATTGTTTTTTATGCCTTTTGTTCCTAGATTCAGACATAAATTTCATAGTTTGAAATAACTTGAGAAATGAACAATAAACTTGTGAAATGCCATCAATTATTTACTGCTTGGGCTTAAAAGAACCAAACTATTTAACTTCTCTTACAACATTTATGATACAAAGCAGATAGAGCATTGAGGATGATCTTACTAGATTGACTAAAGTTTCTATTATGTCATTAAAATATAAATTTCAAATGTAATGTAAATACAGAATTGTTAACACTCTGCTGATTCAATGTCACAAAGTAGTTTAATGTTGAAGTTTACATGCCGATTACCAATAAATTACATCTCTAAAGTTAGGTAAGATTTAGAACAAACCATTGGCTTGCATGGATAGTAATACTAATGTTAGCAATTTCTATTTGAAATTTTTGAAAGACTTTATTTTATAGATATATAGATTTTAGGTTTGAAAAGACCTCGAAATTTCTTTCCAAAATAAATTGCTGATAAGATGGTTTAGGTACTGACTTAGTCAACAACTCAAACTTTTTCATAGAATTAAAAGAAGGTTGCTTTAAAACATTGAACATCACTATCGTACACAATTTCCGAGATGCTGAGAATAAACTGATGCATCAGAAGGTAATTTCTGTAAGTATGATTAAGACATTGACGTTATATCCTGCATATCTGAATTTTGCCTGAGATATTACTTAAATTGGATAAATGAGTAGTTTCTCTGAAGGCAGTCATAAACAGAAAAAATATATGTTGGGCAAGAAAATTGAAAAGGAGAGTGAGTGCGTTATGCTTTTAAAAGAGGACATTGCTCTTACTCAAAGTAACCAACTGGTCAATGACAAACACAAGAGACACCACTACCTATTGTTTTTTATCCAAAAATCTGGAACCCTCCCACACTTTTGGTTGTTAAATTCATGAGTGTGTATGTATCATTACTGCCACCGCTTCTCACTTCCTGATCTCTATCAAACCAATCCCCCTCCTGAAGTCATTGCTTCATTTTCTTCTTCAAATCAATCCTGTATCTTGCTTTTCAAATTTGTCATGGTTGATGAGACTGAACTACTACTGCATGATCCAACAGAATGCGAATAGTTGCTAATAGTCAATACATTTTAAATTCGTAGGAAGTTCATTTAAATATCACTGAGCAATAAATTACAGGTAGACCATCCATACCAAACCACCTCCCGTTCATCTTTGTGATTAAAATTCTGTCGAAAAATATGAGAGATAAGCATCAACCAAGAGGAGCAAAATTTCAACATTAGCCTCATACGCGCTTCTCATTCCCGTGTGATACATAAAGAGTTGGCATTAAAGGTAAAGAGGTCCTAGGTAAAATTATATCAGTAACCCCCTATTATTTTGCATATTTACAATGTTTTCTACCATTATATATGAAATATAAATTATGTGGGTAGTTTTGTATGTATTCGAAATTAACTGAAAATTTCACATTCATAGCTACTGTCATCAGAATTCAATGAGTAATATGACCAAAACTGTTATGTTTATTCAATTCACACTTCAATGACCCCAAAGAGAAATTAATTTTGGATTAAATATTAATGTGAAAGGGTGTTGTCTCGTACCCGTCACCTATATTTATTCAGGAAAATCAATCCTAGTACATTTATTCTCAACTGATTTGGACGGTATAGTAAAAATTCTAACTGTATAGATGATAAAATTTACTGATTTTTTACCAATCGATTTTTAATTTCAATAGTTGTGATAAAGCAGGTGATTGATATGGACTCCTCATATATATCATTTTAAAGGCAAATAACTGCTCTCTTGAACGATATATAATATGACCCATTATAAGAGCATAGCTCTGTATGTGAAGACATCAAATTTTAGGTCTATACATGTTTGGTCCAACACTGATTCAAACTGCGCAGAAATTTTCTTGGTCCCATCTCAGTCTTAAACATAAGCTCAGAGGCAGGTTTCGCAAAAATGTCCTTCGTGCCTTTTGCCTAAAATTATATGAGAGAAAGGGAAGGGGGTTTGCTTCAGAATAACGGGACCTCGTGAGCGACATTTCCCTTTGTGCAAGAAGCAAAGCTAGAATATATATTGATTCGTAATAACATTTTTATAATAACTGAATTCTTGCATTACGACATCCATATTGTTATAATACTATTCTGCTACGCAAATGTCACAAAACTAAGGATACTAATAAATCTTTGCAATATGAATAATGCAAATAAAACCATTTCAACCATACCGGTGGAGCCAGGACAGAAGCAGACTATTTCCTCCATGTTTTCCCTCTCTCTCTCTCTCTCTCGCTTCCTAAGGCTCACTTGCAGGAAATGCACTGCCTGTTATGAGGGTTGCAGCTTAAGTGGTAAGTTTTTTGTGGAACTATTATATATTATATAGTATATTACAGTCGTGTAGACTTTACCACCAATTAAGTTGCGGTAAAGAGCCCTTTAACTTTATGCTGAATTTCAAGTCTTTATCATATCAGAGAGGTCCTAAAAAGGAGGTATTGCCAAAGTGATGTCAAGGATCATGATGAAAGCAATTGCATGTGAAAGCAGATGGTGAGGTAGTAAAAGTGAAGCAGGTTTTGGCTCCATAGGCTTGGGTTTGAGAGATGAGAAAATAGTATTTCTTATCATACATTATTCAAAATTTTTGCCAACAGAGAGATAGAAATTGGTGGCACAATGGTAAAGAGAAAGACTCTGGTGGCTATGGTACCTGGTAGTTGGAATCAATACAAATGCATTGTTTCTTTAATTTCAGCCCTTATTGTTCATTAAACATCATTTTACGGACGCCTTTTTGAATCCTTGCCAAAATAATCAATAATAATCTATTATGAAAGCCGATACTATCATAACATCATTCATTTCAAGAAGATAAGGGCAGAAAATTAATAAAAAATATATAATGCATTTATCGAAATTAGAACCATGAACCACCTGAGTTTGACTTGATACCACCAATTCCCAAATCAACTTTGTCGAAAACATCTGAAAGTTTTTCAACAAGTTTACATCTGTAATCCTCACCTTAAGCAGAATTCAACCTCAGAGATCTAATTTTAGCATCCGTTCATCACAGAATCCATGACTGAATTTTGAAAATTTATTTTGAATTTTGGTAGAGGAAAATAGCAGTCAAATAATAAGTAGAAATTTAATTTAGTAAACATTTACTTAGTGGTTTAAGGCATTCATTACCACTTGAATGACAGTCCCATATTCGGCCATTGCCCCAGTGCCTTCATCTCCACATGCCAACTTCTTTGAGATTGGAGGCACATAGATAAGGCCCCAAGATACAAGACGACTCACTTGTTCCTCTGTAATTGGATGAGTCCACATCTTTGTATTCATTGCTGGGCAGAACACCAATGGCTTGTTTTTCACATCCCAGGCACGAAAGACACATGTCAGCAAGTTATCACATATGCCCTGCAACCAAAGCATTATTAAATATGTTTGTTAGTTCCATAACAGAAACAAGACATTAAACTCAAATTTAGAAATAAAGTAAAATTCCATTAAGATGCTTTTCAGGGAACCATGTGTTAATGAAGTTATAAGTGTGATAATGTTATCAAGATATTAGAAATTCTTATTTTTTGCATCAAAAAACATAAGGTTTTTCAGGCTCTTTGATTTCCAAGTAAATATTTTACACCTTATACATGGAGAGGAATCTTCTTTAGGTTGTTTTACTTGCCACAGCTGTAGATAACTAAAAAGTCAAAAAACTTGGGTAATACTGACTGCCTTCTTGTTATACTTATTAAGAATTTTCTACTTTTATTAGTTATTAAGAATGGTCTACTTTTAGGAAAAAGAAAGCATCTTCCTTCATCATTAAAACTTCACACTACAATGAGGCAATCTTTACTAAAGAGACAACAAAGAAAGATTAATGAAAACAAATACCAAAAGAAGCAGTGGACTGGCTTTAGCAGGTTGCAGAGCATCTGGGAAAGTGAAAAATGTACCTAATAAGTTGGAAGTAGAATGTCTTAAGTAGTTATTCTACTATATGTTTTTGCGAGAAAGGGAAAACCAAGTATTAAACAGGATAACATCCTAAGAGGGGGCATTTTAAGTGGGATTTAATACATAATTATTTTGCAAGTAGGATAAACATTGAAAAATATTTAGAATGAGAAAAGAAATTAATTTTAATGTAAGAGCAGAAGAAAAACCCGCTTAATTATTTAGAAATCTGTGAATTTTGAGTGTTTTGCAAAAATATGTCCATTCATCCAAAGGTCTGAGGATATATTTGGTATTAAGAGAATATTTTATATTATTAAATATTTTACTATAAACTACACATATTTCATATTATTATATAGTATTATAACAGTGATTAACCTTAACGACAGTGTATGCAACTTGAATTACAAATTTTTTAACTTTGTGTACATTAATCTATAGGTTAGAAATGAAGATTGAGGGAGAGGATATTATCCATATAAATATGAACATAGCAATTAATATACGGCATATCATGTGATTCAATGTATAGACCATTGGTAGTGTTTCATCCACTCCCTTTACTTCTTATTTTCTTCAGCTTGTAAAGATAATCTCATAATTTAGAAAATATAGACTTAAAAGTGATGTTTATTAATTCAACTCAAAGCTGTAGTGAAAATAATAAACTAAATCCTACTTAGCACTAGTACATTTAAATTAGCCCAAATTATTACCATTAATTAATATAATAATAATGATTAGAATTAATGCAATGGAATCAGCTGAGCATTAAATATTTATAACAGAAAAGCCTATTGTTGGTATAGGAAAAGGAGAATGTCTCATAGAGAATCAGATTATAGAAACCTCATACAATTAATTCCAGAGATGCTTCAATAAAAATGCAGATTGATGAAACACTTTGGTAAGTATAACATACTACATAGAAGAATGCAGTGATTGCGAGGCAAGATTATTTCCATCAAATCCATAACCAACTTTTAAATTTATGATTTTGGAGGAATACAAATCACATCTTTCAGTGACAAAAAGATAAGTGATTTATCTCAGAGATGTTCATAATCTTCCTTAAGGTTCCATGAGAATTTAACCTCTTTCAGGACTGTATTTCCACATGTGATATACAACTTTTCTTTATAAAGCACTATGGAAGGAGAAAAACATAATTTGGTTTTTCTAAGCAAAGTAAAAATCATAGTTAATGACATATTTTATTTTTTTTCTGGGAGGAAAGGGAGCATGGAATGTAAATAATTCCTTTACATCAAGCTCAAAAAAGAGCTGTCAATTACAATAAGGATTATATAACTGAAAGACAAATGAAAGGCAGAAAGGTAAATTAGCTCTCCAATTCAGAGAAAAAGACAGAGGATATAAGATCCTTATTTTTATTTGGAGAGGAAAATAATATATGCTTGTAACAAAATCCTGCAGCTTTGTGTTTTTAGAGGTTTTTGACTTCTCTTAAAGCAGTGAAGTAACTTGTTGCTTTATTAGCATATTTGAAAGTTAAGCCATTCCTTTAAACTGTGTGAAAAAGCAACTACTTTGTCGATTG
The DNA here is from genome assembly GCA_036926295.1 of Pachydiplax longipennis. Classification (NCBI taxonomy): domain Eukaryota; kingdom Metazoa; phylum Arthropoda; class Insecta; order Odonata; family Libellulidae; genus Pachydiplax; species Pachydiplax longipennis. The sequence goes on from JAVFKF010000015.1 coordinate 72,385,650, forward strand.
ATTGTGGTTATCACATCTAAACATTTAGCACATACAATGTCAACAGAAAGGCATGCAGGGTTCAGGAATCATGACCAAACCAAGAAAAAGAGATTATGTCATTTATATCTATAAAAATTATACAACCTTAGCAAGCAATGTATTGAATTCTTGTAACTATACCACCATCTTCAAAACCTCCTTTCTGGTCCTGAATTGAAGATCTCTTTCCTTCTGGAAATATGTAATAAGCTATATGTAATATATATTATCAACTATGATTTTTGATCAGCATAGACAAACCAAATTATGTTTTTCCATTGTGTGTTAGCAATGTAAGAAAAACAGTTTTCCACCTGTAACAACACAAAGTTGAAAGATTCTCAAGAGTAAGGATCACCAGCCATGGTGGCAGAGTGCATTAACCTCATGGTTGTCTGTGTATATTGATTATAAAGGAAAAATACAAAAAATTATAAAATAAAAAGGGGGTTAATTGGAAGAATGGCCTTCAAAAGCTAAAATTCACTCATTAAAAAAAGGAGCCATTAATTAATTAATGAGTTTGCAGATAATTCACTTCAATCAACTTATTTTTTTATTATTCATCCTAAAAAAAATGTATTGCTCTTCCTTATCAGCCAAGAAAACGTATAGCCACTACTACATTTTGGTATAATCCCTTCCACTGACTAATCAGTCAGAAGATTATTGTGAATCATTTGTAGGAGAACGAGCTTTTAAAAATATGTTTTTGCATTCATCCCTCCTTTGACCATCAAAGAAGAGGGCAGCCACAAACAGTCCATGCCTTCAAGCAGGCCCCATTTTTAGAAGATAGGCTCCTTGTTTGGTAAAGAGTAAGCCCACAAGAATAGAATTTTGAAATAGAAAATAATTTATTCAAATGCGACAATTTCTTAACTAATAATACTCATTGCAAAAGAAGGGAAAAAGAGGCCACCAATTTCCACTTAAATTGAAATTGGACCCCCTCTGGAGATGCTTTATCTATCATTTCATCTGCACAAGTATATCAACTTTATTACTTTCCTCTGAAACCTATTTTATCTCTTGCAAGGATCCTCAATTTAAGACATTTTTGAGAATTTTAAGCAAATAATAATAATTTAAGCATTTTCTTTTATCTCACCAATGTTTCACAAAATGCAATACTTCAATTTCTCAAGAAATTCAAGTTCTGATTTTTCAAGGCTAAACCATGACCATCCAGAAGAAAATCCACAATGAATACCTATTCAAATTAACAAAATATTCTCTCAAAATAGACCACGTTGCAATGAGTTTTTCATTTAGTTGTAATTAAGCATACATCTAATACAAACATAGAGTCCAATTCTTCTATCCCAAAATAATTTATGCTTCAAAAATGACTAGTTGAATCGGCCCCTCATAAAAGTCAACATAAATTTGTAATGAAGACTAACATTGCTTATTTTGGCCATGGTGTTGGCGTCCAATGGAGCAATGACAAACACATGAGCCCATTTACACAATTCAATATGCAACACCGGATCACCCATTTTCTTCCAAGCTGCCCATTCATCTTCATCTCCCAAAATTTCCACTCTTCCAACTTCTTTCTTATCCAAGTCAACATCGCTGTTTTCATCTACTCCTAGAATAAATCATAAAAGCTAATCAAATTCATCTCTACAATAAAAACATACTTCTCATGCAAATATTTTAATTGAAACAATAAATAGAAGAGAAAAAGTCTTTCAAGACCAGGAATTAAACCACAGAACTCCCATTTTTTAATCAGATGTTCTTCGGATATTTTTCAGTCTCAGTCCATTTTAAGTTTTCCAAACATTCTTGCAATTCAATTCCTTGTCTTGACAGTTTTTCAATGGATTATTACTATCAATCTTTTCCTTACACGAATCCCATAAAAAAAGATCGTGTAATATTGAAATAGTATGATTTTAGGGTGATAGAAAGGGCCAGATCATTTGTCCCAAATTATTTAATACAAGTTACACAAGTTGCTTGTTTTCCTAATTTTTCCACATTTTGTCCTTTCTTTATCCATTCACATAAAATTTGTGAGCATAGAAGTTCAAAGTGAGTATAAAAATCAGGGGTATGATTGAACAATATTACTAAACATGGCACTACCTTCGTTAGCCACTTAACCAAGAAACACAAGCTAATTTTCAGAGTAACCTAAGTAACTTAGGTTACTCCGAAAATTAGCTTGTGTTTCAGTTACACCCAGCAGGGTGTTATTGGACAGATTTTATCAAATTTTGCACAAATATAAAAAAGTTTTCAATGTAAAAATCACAGAATCTTATCTTATTTAACTTACCTGAACATGATTCGGAAGGTAGTGATTGGTCTTTTGAAACTTGCCGAACAATACTATTAGTGTCATAAAAGTGCATAGCTCTTTTCGTAGTAACAATTTTCACTCTCACATCGCTCCCCTCAGAAATAAAACCTTGAGTAAGCAATGGTAATTTTATTGTTGCCACACTGCCTGTTACTCCTAGCAATATATTTCGACCAACCATTATGTTTATAAATATTCCTTTGATGAATGTGCTTCTGTTATGTCGATTAATTATACTGAACTTAAGCTATAGATAAACCGTAAATGAAAAAGCGGCATATAATTTTGAAAAATTCCAAACCAAATAAAATATTAAACTTTAAACAACAAAAACCATACGAAATCATAATATAAATACATATTTAAACAGTACTGTATTCATTTAACGGGGACCTGACTGACGTTCGGATTTGTGAATATAACGACAAGAACAACAACACATCGCATATTCCACAGCAGGTACTAAGTCCGGTTGGCAAGGTCCAAGGAGATGCAAGTTCTATTCCTGGCCCATAGAGGGATTTGTAGCAAAGTAACCCACGGACGCTCCGCTGGGTGGTGCTGATGGCGCATTACATTATCCAGTGGTTCTTGGTTCCATGCAAGAGTGTCATTCCGATTCTACCATGCATTTCAAACGGGAATAACGGATCTTATTTTAGGACCTTCACGATAAGATACTGAATCTAAACTTTGAAAAACGTCAGAGTGGCACTTATCTAACATTCGTATGCCAGTGTCTCTCACAATCGGGTCCTGTGTTCGAAGCAAGGCGGTCTTTCGCGCGAATTTCCGAAAATTGTTTTGAGTCCTTACTCGCTGCATTAGCACAGTACAAATCACGGTGGTTGTAGATGCCGTGTTTATCTATAGTACTAACTAAAGTAATGTTCCCAAATGACCCACAGTTCGAAGCCAAGTGGGTACAAAATTCATCATCATCATCTTCGTTTCCTTCCAGCGAGCCGGGTAGGACGTTTATTAACAATTTGCCTCCATTATGTCCTTTCTTGATATACAATACATGTTTTGATATTTCTTCCCAGTTTTCCCCTCTAGTTTTCAGATCTTCCTTGATCTGGTCCAGCCATCTTTTCCTGGGTCGTCCTACTGGTCTTTTTCCAGTCACCTTTTTATCCAAAGCTTGTTTTGGTAAACGGTTATCCTTCATCCTCTTCACATGTCCAAACCACTTGAGCCGTGAGGTACTGAGTCTCTCAGTCATTGACAGATCCACTTGCATCTCTCCTCTGATGTCATCATTCGTAATTTTATCTCTTCTAGTCTTCTGCAAGGCTGATCGCAGAAACTTCATTTCACATGCTTGGCGCTTGCTCAGTTCAGCTTTATTAATTACACAGCACTCCAAGCTGTATGTCATGATCGGCAGGAGATATGTTTTAAACATGGTCTTTGGTTGTAGCATCAAATACAACCATTAACCCGGCTCAAGGGAGATAGGGTCACCTTCCCTATTCTCCACTTGAGCAATTCTTGTCTGGCGCATCCATGCTGCGGGGGTGGGCATCCTCCACATCAGTAGGCTGGTGTGAAAGGATGGCTAAGTTCAGACAGGGACCCAGCCTCACGGGGTATAACGTGAAACCCATGCCCAGGGTTACGGGCGAAGTCCATAACGGCGTTTTTGGCAGAGAAGGAGACCTTTGGAATGGCAAAGATGGCGGATGTGGCAACCCATCCTCCCTGGGGTTAATTAGAAGAGGACACTGCTGCCTTGCGGAGAAGAGGGATCTTCAAAGGCTAAGGGAGTAAACCCCGAAAGAAAATCCTCACCTGTGTTAGGCCTAGCAAGTCAACAGTTGAGTATGAATGTATTGCTTTCAACACTAGAATAAGCCTCGGATGGAATAAACCAATCGTAGACCCACCTTCTTATGACCCTGGAACGAATGATGACCCTCTGGAGTCTGATGCTTATCCTAGGAACATTAGAAGGAATCCTAAATTTGACAACCATACAAGGACTAGACTTAAACACCAGAATGAATTAAGAGTGGGAACTCTGAACGTCATAACATTGACTGGAAAGGTTGAAGAGATAGTGGATATGATGGAGAGGAGAAAAATACATGTGCTTGGATTAAGTGAAACAAAATGGAAAGGAGTTGCTTCCAAAAAACTGAGGAGAGACTACAAGCTGCACTGGCATGGGCATGAAAACATGGCAAAAAGTGGAGTGGGTCTGGTGCTTCATAGGGACATTGAGGCTATTGCTGATGTCACCTACGTCAATGAAAGAATCATTAAAGTCAGGTTAAATACTGGGAAGACAAATTTTACAATTGTACAAGTGTATGCCCCACAACAAGGATGCAGTGATGAAGAGAAAGAAATCTTTCTTCAGGAACTGGAAGATCAAATCCAGGGAAATAACATCATGGTAATAGGAGATTTGAATGCTCAGATTGGAGTAGACAGATCTGGATATGAAGATGTGCTGGGTGCTTTTGGGTATGGAGGAAGAAATATTGAAGGAGAACGCCTCTTAGACTTGTGTAAGAAATAACCTATCCATAAAGAACACATTCTTCAAGAAAAGAGAAAACCATAAGATCACCAGATATGGCTGGGATGGAAGAAGCAAATCGGTTATAGATTATGTGGTAACTGACAAGCACATTGGAGGAAGAGTAAGAGATGTGAAAGTCATACCAACAGAATCATTGGACAGTGATCATAGACTGCTTATATCCGATATAAAGGAGAAAATAACTGTTACAACCTGTTCAAGAAAGATACCGAAGATTAAAGAATGGAAACTGAAGGAGGAAGAAAAGAAGAGAATCTATCAAAGTCTAGTAACTGCAAAGTTACCAACTAATGAAACAGGTAGTGCTAATGAGGAATGGGAAGCCTTTAAGACAACATTAGTAAGCTGTGCTGCACAAGTCTGTGGTAAAACAAGTGGTAAAGTTAAAGAGAAGGAAACCAACTGGTGGAATGACAAGGTAAAGGAAGCTATTAAAGAATGGAACATAGCAAAGAAAAACGAAGATGTGGAGAAACAAAAACAAACTCATGGGATGAAACCAGTGGATGCTCAAAAAATATCCACATTGGAACAGGAATATAGAGACAAGAAACTAAGGGTTAAAAAGATTGTGAAGGAAGAAAAGGAGAGAAGTTGGGAAATATTTACCCAAAGACTAGAAGAGGACAGCAATGGAAACAAGAAAATGCTATATGGACTAGTGAAAAGCAAAAGATCAGATAGTGAAGGCATAAAAGCAATTGAAAAAGAAAATGGGTGTATAGTCCGGGATGCTGAAGAAATCAGAAAAGAGATGAAAAACTACTTCAACATACTACTGAATGGCAAGGAAGTAATAGGGGTGGAACAGGAAACAAAGAAATTATCAGAGCATGAAGTGGAACAACCACCTATTACATGGGCAGAGACTGAGAATGCCTTGAATAAGATGAAAGGAGGCAAGTCAGCTGGGCCAGATGAATTGACAGCAGACATGATCAAGGCAGCAGGCGTCCAAGGAATACAGTGGCTACATCGAATACTGGGAGTCATTTGGAAAGAAAATAAACTGCCAGATGACTGGAAGAAGGGGATTATAATACCACTGTTCAAGAAAGGTAGCAGGAGGAAGTGTTCTAATTACAGAGGAATCACCTTGTTATCACACTGTCTTAAGATATTAGAAAAGATCATTGAGAAAAGATTAAGATCTTTGTTAGAAAACAAGTTTGAAGAGGAACAACATGGGTTTAGAAGCAACAGAGGAACAACAGATCTCATATTTACACTAAGACAGTTAATGGAAAAGTACTGGGAAAAAGGAAAGGATCTCATCATCATATTCCTGGATCTGGAAAAAGCCTATGACAGTGTGCCGAGGTGTAAGATCTGGGAATGTTTAGTAAAACGAATGGTTCCAAACTCCCTAATAAGAAAGGTGCAAATGCTATATGAAGGATGCAAAAGTTGTGTACAAGTGGGTAATGGCAGATCGGACTGGTTCAGGACAGAGAGAGGAGTACAACAAGGTAGTGCACTTTCCCCATTACTCTTTATTACACTTATGGATGTGATAATAAAGGAAATTAAGGAGATGGGAAATGGTGATCTCAGTGCTTTAGTTTTTGCTGATGACGTAGCTATATGGGGAGAAACGGAACTAGAGGTACAGGGAAAACTAGATGAATGGAACGCCAAGTTTAAAGAGTATCAGTTGACTGTAAGCAAGAGCAAAACTGTAGCAATGGTTATGAGCAGGATATCTACCCAGTGCAGCCTGATGCTAGATGAAGAGAAAATTGAATGTGTGGAAGCTTTTGATTACCTGGGAAGTACAGTATCAAGGGATGGAACTGCCAGACTGGAAATACAGAACAGGGTACAAAATTGTCTGGTATAAAATGCATGGCGGTCAATTTAACAATTCTTTTGAATGCATATCCGATAACCGGGAATGATATGAAATGGTATGTACATAGAGGTAATTCATATGTTTCATATACGCTGTTCGCCGAGAATAACCCTTCCGAATTTTATCTTTCCAACTTATCGGTAAGGCATTGAAAAAAATTTTCAAAAATTGCAGCAATGCATTACTTATGGAAGAATTTCGCCCCATTCTGGCGTCGAATTCACGGTCATTTTGTAACATTTCTTCCTTTGGTAGTATAGTAGACTACCTCAACTTCAACCTCCAAGATTTTGGTTCCTCTATCTTACGGATAAGTGCCTCAAAATAATTTTTAAAAATCCGCGCAATGCATTCTTATAAGAAAATTGCTATTTTTGGGACATTCTGGTATCGAACCCATGATAGCTAGCGCCGATGTCTGAATTATTCCGGCACCTACAGGGTGGGGCCAGTACGTCGTAAGAATCTGACGTCGACGGCGCTTGTGGAACATGGTCAGAATTAGTATCCCCTATAAATACATTGGTATATAAGGAGAGTTAGCTATATATAATACGAGTAAAAGTTGCTTGCATAACTGCAAGCTAATTGGTGAAAATTTACAATGAGCTCCCCTTACGGGTGTCATCTTCGAAGCTTATCCAGCAAAATTCTTAAAAATTGCCGCAATGAATTTCTTACGTGAGAATTTTACATCCATCTGGCATCGAACTCACGGTCAAAGGTAACCTTTCTTCCACTGGTTCTATAGAAAACTACTTCAAACGCAAACGCTGTGATTTTGAATAGTCTCCTGCATAGAGAAAGGCCTGAAAACAATTTTTTAAAATTTGCGTAAATGACCGCCTGGCGTCGAACACAGGATCCATTTGTGAGAGACAATGGCATACGAATAATAGATAAGCGCCACTCTGACGTGTTTCAAAGTTTCAATTCAGTATCTTATCGGGAAGGTCCTAAAATGAGATTCCGTTCTTCCCGCTTGAAATGCATGGTAGAATCGGAATGACACTCTTGCATCGAACCAAGGAGCACTGTAGAAATGGCGAATAACATGAAAGAATGTTCTCAAACGCCTCTGTCACCATTCCGGGTTTTATCTTTCCAGCTTATCGGGAAGGATTAAAAAAAAATCATCCAAGATTTCACCAATGCATTTCTTACGGAAGCATTTCGAACCCACCTGGCGTCGAACACACGGTCATTTGCTAACATTTCTTCCTTTGATACTATGGAAGACCATCTCATCTGCAAACTCCGTAATTTTGATTGCTCTATCGCATCGAGAACGGTCTCAAAACAGATTGCAAAAATTTGCGCTAATGACCGCCTAGCGTCGAACTCAGGACCCTTCTGTGAGAGAAAATAGCGAATTAACATTAGGTGAGTGCAATTATGACTTATCCCAAAGTTTCGATTTAATATCCTATCGGGAAGGTCCTAAAATAAGATTCCGTTTTCCCCGTTTGAAATGCATGGTGGAATCGGAATGACCCTCTTGCATCGAACCAAGGACCACTAGACGAACTGTTAAATTCATGAAGGAATGTTTTTAAACGCCTCCGTCGCCACACGGAGTTTGATCTTTCCAGGTTATCGGGAAGGCATTGAAAAAAAATGACAAAAATTGCAGCAATGCATTTCTTATGGAAGAATTTCGGACCCACCTGGAGTCGAAGTCACGGTCATTTGGCAATTTCTACCATAAGAACCATAGAAGGCTACCTCATCTTCAACCTCCGAGATTTTGGTTCCTCTATCTTACCGATAAGTGCCTCAAAATAATTTTAAAAAATCCACGCAATGCATTCTTATGGGAAAATTGCGATTTTTGGGACATTCTAGTATCGAACCCATGATAGCTAGCGTCGATGTCTGAATTATTCTGGCATCTAAAGCATATGGCCAGTACGTCGAAAAAATCTGACGTCGACGTCGCTCGTGGAACATGGTCAGAATTCGAATCCCCTATATATAGGTATATCCGGAGAGTGAGCTAAATGTAATGGATACGAGTAAAAGTTGCTTGCATACTGCAAGCTTATTGGTAAAAATTTACTATAAGTTCCCCTTATAAGTATCATTTTCGAAGCTTATCCAGCAAAATTCTTAAAAATTGCCGCAATGCATTTCTTACGTGAGAAATTTTCATCCATCTGACATCGAACTCACGGTCAAAGGTACCTTTCTTCCACTTGTTTCTTTAGAAAAGTACTTCAAACGCAAACGCTGTGATTTTGAATAGTCTCTTGCATAGAGAAAGGCCTCAAAACAATTTTTAAAAAAATAGTGTAAATGACCGCCTGGCGTCGAACACAGGACCCGTTCGTGAGAGACAATGGCATACGAATGGTAGATAAGTGCCACTCTCACGTGTTTCAAAGTTTCAATTCAGTATGTTATCGGGAAGGTCCTAAAATGAGATTCCGTTCTTCCCGCTTGAAATGCATGGTAGAATCGGAATGACGCTCTAGCATCGAACCAAGGACCTCTAGAGAAGCAGCGGACGTCATGAAGGAATCTTTACAAACGCCTCTGTCACCATTCCGGGTTTTATCTTTCCAGTTTATCGGGAAGGCATTTTAAAAAATCGTCCCTGATATCAGCAATGCATTTCTTACGGAGGCATTTCGGATCCACCTGGCGTCGAACACACGGACATTTGGTAACATTTCTTCGTTTGGTACGATGGAAGACCATCTCATCTGTAAACACCGAGAATTTGATTGCTCTATCGCATCGAGAACGGCCTCAAAACAGATTGAAAAAATTCGCGCAAAAGACCGCCTAGCGTCGAACTCAAGACTCTTCCGTGAGAGAAGATAGCAAAATAATATTAGATAAGTGCCATCCTTACTTGTTCCAAAGTTTCGATTCAATATCTTATCGGGAAGGTCCCAAAATGAGATTCCACTTTCCCAATTTGAAATACATGTAGGAATCGGAATGACCCTCTTGCATCGAACCAAGGACCACTAGACGAACGATGATATTCATGGAAGAAAGTTTTCAATCGCTTCTGTCACCATTCAGGGTTTTATCTTTCCAGCTTATCGGGAAGGCATTTAAAAAAATTTTCAAAGATTTCTGCAATGCATTTCTTATGGAAGAATTTTGCATCCACCTGGCGTCGAACTCACGGTCATTTTATAACATTTCTTCCATTCGTAATATAGACGACTATCTCAACTTCAACCTCCGAGATTTTGGTTCCTCTATCTTAACGATAAGTGCCTCAAAATAATTTTCAAAAATCCGCGCAATGCATTCTTATGGGAAAATTGCGATTTTTGGGAATTTCTGGTATCGAACCCATGATAGCTAGCGTCGATGTCTGCATTATTCTGGCATCTAGAGTGTAGGGCCAGTACGTCGAAAAAATCTGACGTCGATGGCGCTTGTGGAACATGGTCAGAATTCGTATCCCCTATAAATATATAGGTATATATATATATAGGTATATCCGGAGAGTTAGCTATATATAATAGATATCCGGAGAGTTAGCTATATATAATAGACGAGTAAACGTTGCTTGCATACTGCAAGCTATCAATTGAATGCAGTATCTTACCAAGTAATGCCTCAAATCAATGTTCAAACCTCGCGCAAATGACCGCCTGACGTTGAACTAAGGACCCGATCGTGCGAAAAAATTGCATATTAATGTAAGATAAGTGCCATTCTGACTTGTTCCAAATTTCAATCCAATGTATTATCGGGAAGGTCCTAAAATAAAATCACGCTATCCCCCATTGAAATACATGGTAGAATAGAAATGACTCTCAGACATCGAACCAAGATCCGTCAGAGGAACGGCGAACAGCGTATATGAAACATATGAATTGCCTCTATGTACAGCTAGTTCCAAAAAAAACTTACCACCTAAGCCGCAACCCGCATAACAGACGTGAAGCTCGATGAGAGCGAGTCTAGAGTTTTCCACGCATTCTATTGGCTCTTGGAAGGAGGAGCATTCTGACGGCGCCTTTTTAAACCGTTGTGAAACGCGTTGAACGTATTTGTACCGTCTTTATTAGCAGGAAATCTAGTTTAAATTTAGTGTTAATTTTTACTATGTCAGCAGCATAGTATTAAAAAATGAATGAGAATCGGATCTCCTTATTTCGGCCAGAAATTTCTGCGTAATTCACCTTTTTCTGGAGGCATCGGGTAAACTTACTTTAGCTGCTTCAATTATCCAATGAAAAATTATGTCATTGCAAGATTAAAAAGGATTATATTATTACGTTTTTTATGCTCTTGACGCCTACAGGAAGAACTTTTAAATTTATTTAGAGGAAATTCACGACTATGACTCAAATAGAAAGATGAACGAAAACTCAGCAAAGAGATAAAGAATAATTAGGAATAAGAACACAATCAACTGTATGTCAACTAATTTATGTTGCAGAAAAACTCTATCGAGAAGGGGAGTATGAAAAAACTTCGAAACCTACTGAGGAAAGCAAAGATGAAAAGAAACTTTATCTGGACGAATAAACCGAGAAAGAATCATTTTAAGTCAACCTGGTAGAGAGCTCTGAAAATTAGACCCAAAACATATTACAATAAAGTAAACCAAATAAATTACGATCAACTACATAAGATAATTACATCAAATATTATAAAAATTTTGAATACCACCAAATCATATGATAGAAAGTAAGATATTTATTGGTGTGCTATCATCATTTTCTAAGGTAATTGTTTAAAATTCAAATTGCTAATTTAATATTTTAGAAACTAACATAGGTATTAGAATAGTAGCACAATTTAAATACTGAGGGCTACAAAATTTTTTCACGTATCGAATTAAAAATTAATTTACCACGAAATTAACGCCAGCATCTCGTAACATTTTTCCGAAAATATTGTTCATTGCCAGTCCCAGAAAAACTATCCCTTTAATTAAATCAAGTTCATGTTACTTGCAAAATTATGCTGTCCCATCTTTTATCTGATGCTAAATCTCTTTCTTGCCCCGTGGTGCAAATTTTGACTCGATTTCTTCACAGTTGAATTATTCTGCAATACAGAGAAGTATAAAATTTGCTTGATACGACAATTAACAGAGCATTAGGAATTTCAGTATATATGCATCAACATTCCACTCTGTTCTTACTTCCACCAGGCATTCGTGGTGACGGTATCAGATGAAGCATTATGATTTTGAGATGAGATTTGGCTGTTTCTGACAAATTCGCGTCTGAGGTTTTACTAATTCTTCCATGGAGAAAGGAGAACTTTCCTTCCCTCCACCCTGGCCCTAGGAGTATCCCCTATTCATTCCTTTGTTGTTTCTTTTTCTTTTGTTGCGTCCATCGAAAGGTATTGTCTATTTTCTCAAAGGAACCATAAAACGGCCGATGGGTGAAGGTGAACTCCGCTCTGAGAAGAAAAACCCCCTTTTCGGCAGATTGTGGATGGTCGCATGTATCCGGGGTAGCGAATTTGAAAGCGCTAATGAGGATTCCTGACCGCACCCCTGCTGAGCAGGTATCAAAGGTTAGGGTATGGTGGCGGCGACCGATCACAAGTAAGGTGGGAAATGGTGGATCCGCGATTTGTAATCTTCGCTGCGGGTATTCCCTTAGGGAATGAAGATATTCAACTCTATTTTTGAGGTAGACGACCTTTCAGGACTTCTTGCAAGGAATACAGTTTAAGATGGTTAAGAAACAACAGTTAGTATGGCAAATCAGAACCTTAAGACTGATTTGCATATTGCATATAAACTCCAGGTTTCCTATACTTGCATATTGCAGGTTTACACGTTAACACCTGGTTTATTTACATTTACATTAATACCCCGCGAGCCGCCGTATGACTTATGTCAGGGGGTGTGAAAACAACCACAACAGGATTTCCAATGTTACTGAAATGATTTTCAGAACTATACGCTAGACTAATGTTTAATAAGACTAATGATTAATGATTGCTGCTTCGGTTTCTGAATGCCTCAAGTAAGCTATATAACCCAAATTGTTTGAATGGTGCATAATATGTATAATAATTAAAAGAAAAATCACTATCAATAATTATGAATGATGGGTAAAAGGAGTCATGGAAGAATACGTTAAAAATAGAAACCAACGGATGGTAACCGGACTTACATGAGAATATTCCTGTAATTCTCATGATTCATACGTTAGCTGTTAAAATATTCTTGGCTCTATATGTAATCCATTACTCCAACATTCACTCCAAGGACCTTCGTAACACCCTCATCTTAGGCACATCATAATTCTCTACGAACTTTGCAAAGATGTTTTTTAAATTTTTTCATAGTATTTTTAAATAGTAATGCAAGGAAGATCATTCCAGTTAAAATAGGACCTTCGGAAAATCTGAATGATAACAAAGTTGACAATGTTTGGGTGCATCATATCAGAATTAGTATCTCTATATTCTGCTTTTAAAGTGAATGGTATAAACTGTATTAGCTTATACTAAATAACTAATTCAACAACAAAAATGAAAAAATAAGTAATGCTGCCTATCGTCAATTTATATCAATCAAGCTCTTCGTCAATGATTGTTTACTTTATTTATATAAATTGTTTTTTATGCTTTATTTCGTCCCTTCATTGAGCTAAAAATTTCTTAGTTTGGAATAACTTGAGAAATGAACAATGAACTAGAGAAATGCCATCTAATATTTATTCCTTACGCTTACGAGAACCAAATCGTTTCACTTCTCTTATAACATCTATGATACAAAATAGATAGAGCGTTGAAGATGATCTTACTAGATCGACTAAAGTTTCTATTATCATGTCAATAAAATATGAATTGAAACGTAAATATGGAATTTTAGATACTCCGCATATTTAGTGTCGCAGAAACTTAGAGTTTATACGCCGATTACAGATAAATCACATCTCTAAAGTTAGGTAAGATTTAGAATAAACCATTGGCTTGCATAGATAGTAATACCAATGTTAGCAATTTTTATCGGTTTGAAAAAACCGAACTCTCTTTCCAAAATAAATTGCTGATAAGAAGATGGTTTAGGTTCTGGCTTAGTAAACTACTCGAACTTTCTTATAGAATTAAAAGATTGTTACGATACATTGAACATCCCTATTGTATACAATTTCGGGGATCCTGGGAATTACTGATGCATCAGAAGGAAATTTCTGAAAGTATGATAAGCCATGGGCGTTATATCCTGTATATTTGAATGTTAACCATTCTTGACTAATATATTACTTAAATTGGATAAATGAGTAGTTTCTCTGGAGGCTGTCATAAACGGAAAAAATATATGTTGGATGAGAAAATTTAGAAGGTGAGTGAGTGGGTTATACTTTTAAAAGAGGTCGTTGCTCCTACTCAAAGTAACCAATTGGTCAACGAGGAACGCAAGAAATGCCATTACCTATTGTGATTTATCCAAAAATCTGGAATTAACATACCTCTTACACTTTCGGTTGTTAAATTCATGTGAGTGTATGTGTTACTGTTGCCGTCGTTTCTCACTTCCCTATCTCTATCAAAACAGTCCCCCTCTTGAAGTCCTGGTGAATTCATTGCTTTAACCACTTCTTCCAATCACTCCTCTATCTTGCTTTTCAAATTTGTCATGGAATGTGGAGAGATGAAAAGTTTCTCATAGCCATACATTTTAAATACGAAGGATTATTTTCAATATCACCGAGCGAGAAATATGTAGATAGACTATTCATACCAAACCACCGCCCATTCATCTCAATCATTAAAATTCTGTCGAAAAAATATGAGAGTTACGTAGGGCCAGCCATCAACCGAGGGGAGAAAAATTTCAACATGAGCCTCATATGCGCTTCTTATCCCCGTGTGATACTTACAGGGTTGGAATTACAGGTAAAAAGGCCCTAAAACTATTTCACTAAGTCCCTATTATTTCGCGTATTTTTAACGTTTTCTATATTATAATAATTGTAAACGTGATAATAAACAGTTGAAATATAAACAATGCAAGTAGTTTTGTATGCATTCAAAATTAATTGAAAATTTTACATTCATAGCTTACAGTAGCATTCAATGAGCATTATGACAAAACCTCATTCGCACTATCTTTTTGTGTATTTTAGAACTTGATAAATACGAGAGAAGAACGTTTAAGAACGTAATGGTTTGTGACTGCAACCATTTCAAGAGGAATCCACAGAAGAAATCACGTTTATTCGATTCACACTTCAATGACACCAAAAAAATTCATTTTGGATTCAAAATCAACGTGAAAGATGGTTGTCTCGTATCCTTCATCTTTATTAATTCAGGAAAATCGATCCTAGCACATTTTCTATCAATTGATTTGGACGGTATATTAAAAATACCAACTGCATAGATGATAAAATTTACTGATTTTTTACCGATCGAGTTTTAATTTTGATGCTTATCAAATTAAACAAAATTTATCTAAAATACGCAGAGAATGCCTCAAGACTTCATACTACATATTTACTTATTGTTTTTTAATGTATTATATTAATGTAATAGCTTAGATATGGCCATGAGTTCACCTTACTTTACTTTTGTAGATTGCATTCACACAGGCTGTGATAAAACAGGTGATCGATATGGACTCCTTAGGTATATAATTTTAAAGGCTAATAACTCTTCTCTTGAACGATGTATAATATTATCTACTATTATAATATATAATACGACCCATTATAACCGCAGAGTTTTACAAGCGAAGGCGTCGAATTCGAGATCTATACATTTTGGGTCCGACACTGATTCAAACTGCGCGGAAATTTTCTTCCTCCCATCTCAGTCCTAAACATAAGCTCAGAGCGGCTCAGAGGCAGATTTTGCAAAAATTTCCTTCGTCCTGCTTGTGCCTTTCGTCTCAGACTCAAATTTTATGAGGGGAAGGGGGTTTGCCTCGGTTTCCTAGGAATAACGGGACCTCGTGTGCGACGCTTCCCTCGGTGAGAGAAGCAAAGCTAGAATATATACTGATTTGTAATAACCATTTTATAATAACTGAATTCTTGCATTACAACATCCATATTGTTATAATACTATTCTGCTACGCCAATGCCACCAAACTAAGGATACTAATAAATCTTTGCAATATCAATAATGCAAATAAATCCATTTCAACTCTGCAAGCGGAGCCAGGACAGAAGCAGACTATCTCCTCCATGTTTTCCCTCTCTCTCTCTCTCACTTCTTAAGGCTCGCTTGCAGGAAACTCACTGCCTGTTATGCGGGTTGCGGCTTAGGTGGTAAGTTTTTTTTGGAACTAGCTGTACATTGCATATTATATCATTCCCGGTTATCGGATAAGCATGAAAAGTAAATGTCATAATTGCCCGCCATGCATTTTATACCGGAGAATTTTGCGCCCACTTGGCGTCGAACTAACGGTCATTTTGTAACACTTCTTCAGTTAGTATAATAGACAAAAATCTCATCTGCAAACCCCATAATTTTGATTGCTCTATCGCACCGAGAACGGCCTCAAAACATGCAACATATGATACTCAAATTCTCACAATAGGGAAAAAACAAATTATAATACCATGTAACAGTTAATGAAAATAAAATCATCAGTAATAACATAACAAGAAAAGACATACTAAAACCCTCAATAACCTTACTGACGTCCAATAAGAAAATTGGGTATAGTATCAAGTGGATGTAAAAACAATTTATAATCTAGCAGAAAAAGTTGCCTTAAGGATAAGGCGACATGTAATATTAAATGAAGGACAAATACAGCAGGATCTTTCGCAGTAGGTTCATGAATAATTACTAAATTCGTTAAAACCAATTGCAAAAACAAAAAGGCAAAGTCATATACAGGCGTTATATAGATAAGTCGACTGCGGACACCGTGCGCAAAAAATCTTGCATGGCACAGTGCGAACATCGGCTACAGCCGATGGTGACGGCGACGGTGATCGTAGGCATCACGTCGACACAAGGTGTTGATATAGTATGATGATCCAGTAATTGGGAGAAGGCAGAGATAAAAAAAAGTTAAGAACGCAGTAATCAATCGCATTAGATGAATGCAGCGTTAAAACTGACTTTTTAGACTTGTTGTGGACGCTTCGTTTGAGAAATATTTATAGAGACGAAGTGTTGCCGCTGTAATTCGAATTCGTGTGTGAAAATCGTCGCAGGCTATCTTCGTTGCTTGGCTTCGCCCGCCCATGCACAAATTATACCAGTTCATGAAGCAATTCATGAAAATAAAATCATATCAGTAATAACATACCAAGTAAACACTAATTCAAACAACTCAAGCTTAACGACTTCATGTAAAAACTTATACTCCATCATAAAAAATAGCCTTAAGGATGAGGCGACATATGTAATATTATACGTAGGAAGGACACCGAAATGCAGCAGGATCATTCACACTAAGTACATGGCTATTAACAAAGTTCGCAAATAACCAATCCCAACATTTAATATGCCAAGACATATAAAGGCGTTATACACATAGGTCAACTGCAGACGCCGTATGAGGAAACATTACGTAGTATTGAGACAGCATCGGCTGCAGCAACTGGTGACGTTCACACTGTTGTCGTACGCATGACGTCGACGCAAGGTGATGATAATATGATAATCCAGTAATTTTGATGATGCAGTGTTCGAAAAAACAGTTTAAAATCGCTGTCTTCAAAAACGCAGAGTTAAAAAACGATATATTCGCTGTGTCATACTCGCAGTGTTCAATCGCACTACGTGAATGCAGCGTTAAAACGGACTTTTTAGACGTATTGTGGACGCTTCGTTTCGAGAAATATTTATAGAGACGAAGTGTTGCCGCTGCAATTCGGATTCGTGTGTGAAAATCGTCGCAGGCCATCTTCGTTGCTTGGCTTCGCCTGCTGTTTGCAGGCTCTTCTTTGTCTTCCCTCTGCACTGCTGTCGAGCTCGACCTGCGGCCACCGCTGTGAGGTTCAACCTGCAGCGGCGTAACTCCCGGCACCTTCTACGGACGACAGACACGCAGGCATTCCTTACTGGCGCACCTCACGCGTACGGCCTCAAGGATCGACACGAAAACCTCGCGTGCAGGCCTCGCTCGCACAGTTAGGCTCGCAGAATCTTCTCGATGCGTCGGCTCCCTGACAGCTTCCTCTGCTCGCAGAATCTTCTCTGCGTTGACGTGAAAGCTCCTTCCTCAGGTCCCTGCACAGCCTCCCTCCGCACCTAATACATTCGACTGCCGTCCCGACACTTTGCTAACGGATCACAAAACACAGAAATAGTCTTACAAATGCATAACATCTAAACAAAACACCGAAAGAAACTGAAATTACAGATTTGTATTTAAATTCTTGTGTCCGATCTACTCTATTATAAAATATAGCAATAGTAAAGTCCAATGCATCCAGGCTCCATGAAGTACAGTCACCTACAAAAAAAAGTTGCCACTTCCAAGGGGCAACTCGTCCAATAGACCCCTCGTTTCGGGCGAGCGAGCCTCCAGAAGAGAGAGAGAGAGAGAGAGCGAAAATAAAGATGGAGGACGTTGTCTGCTATGCAGGTCCACGTTGAGAGTTTGAAAGGATTCGTTTTCGTTATTGTTATTAAAATAACTTATTTAAAGCGATTTTTCAGTGACATTAACATGGCAGAGTAATATTATAGCGATTCGGAGGTAGGAATGGATTAATTTGGTGATTTTAAAGTCGTTTCTTTGATATAGTTTTACTTAAGATTTTTTGCAGGTAGTATAGCAATGGTTGAATATATTCCAAGCGAAAAATTTTAGAAAAGAGATATTCCGCAGTCTGTGCTTGCAAGACCCTGAAACCTGGCGTTACAACATGAATTGTTTGACGATTTTCGAGTTAAACTCAAGATATTTTCTTAAACGTATCGGAAATATGGTCATGCTTTTTCAAGTTAAATAGAAACCAAACAGACGCATTCTGGGCACGATGCGTCTTGATAGCTAGTTCTTGCGGTAAATCATAGATTGAATTTACCAATTGCGATTTAATATAAGGCGTTAGGAAACTTACTAAGCATCTGAGGATATGGGCTAGTTAATGTAATTACTGGACTTTAGGAATGCCTTCGATTCTGTCGACGCGGATATATATTAAAAATTAAATTATATTAAATACTGTAAGCATCATTTATACGCTGATGATCTGCAGATATGTCTCGATTCTACAGTTGTCTTCGTCCCTGAATGTGTTCAGTATGTGAACCATGCGAATTCACAATTGTTGTAAGGACAATTTTCGGAAGATGAATCCATTAAAAGTGCAAGCCATTGTCATCGGAAATCCACAGTTATTAAAACGAATTATTGGAGATATTAATGCAAAGCTTATCTTGAAAATACTGAGATCCTATTCTGTAACTCTCTTAATAATATCGGTGTTTGCATAAACATCTGAGGGGATGAATGGAAGAGTAAACATTTTCACAAATTTTCACGACATGCTGCGAAGCCGTGCCGAGTATTTAAGGGAAAAATGGAGTGGGTAGAGAAGGACGGGAAAGGACTCTCCTCCCCCACATCTGGGTAAGAAAAGAGCAATAATGTTGAGGGCTGTTTATGACCTCCAGAAATTTTCGAGGTCTTTTTCCTTCTTCTTGGATGAACTTCTCTGGTAGAATCGCTCACATATTTGACCACAGCCAGAAGGAGATACTGCGAGCCGGGGGTTGCCCTGGGTAACGATGACAAGAGGGGGCAAGGTACGGAAAGTAAGCAGAATTTTTAAGGGAATGCGGCAAGCTTTGAGATTCTATATATAAACAAACCCGTTGAAAGGAACTTGCGAAGATAATCAGCTGCATAAACGAGTCTCAGGATAACGCAGACATCCATATGTATATAATAATTAAAATTTTCATTGCTAATAACATGTTGTAGAATAACAGAAAATTATATTTTTAAGGAATTTTCCGGTAAACACATTTAAAGTGAAAATCTTGCATCAATCATGATTAGTGCATTTATTGAATCAGAAAAAATCATGCTTGCCACTTCAGTATAAATGCAATATAATTCATTAGGTTTTAATACCATATTCATATGAGTAATGAGTAATGGTAACGATTATAACTTGTAATGTGTTATTTGGATTGAAAAAGAATTTTGCAAAGATTGAATTTACCAATTGCATTTTAATATAAGGCGTTAGGAAACTTCCTAAGCATCTTAGGGTATGGACTAATTAATGGCATTTCTGGACTTCAGTAAAGTCTTCGATTCTGTTGACGCGGATATATATTAAAAATTAAATTATATTAAATACTGTAAGCATCATTCATACGCTGATGATCTGCAGATATATCTCGATTCTACAGTTGTCTGCCTCCCTAAATTTGTTCAGTATGTGAACCATTACCTCCAGCGAATTCACAATTGTTGCAAGGACAATTTTAGGAAGATGAATCCATTAAAAGTGCAAGCCATTGTCATCTGGTATCCACAGTTATTAAAAGAAATTATTGGAGATATGAATGCAAGGCTTATCTTGAAAAATGCCGAGATCCTATTCTGTAACTCTCTTAATAATATCGGTTTTTGCATAAACATCTGAGGGGATGAATGGAAGAGTAAACTATTTCACAAATGTTCACGACGTGCTCCGAAACCATACCGAGGATTTCAGGGGAAAATGGATTGGGTAGTGAAGGACGGGAAAGGACTATCCCCTTCCCCCACATCTGAGGGAGGAAAACAACAATGAAGTTAAAGGCGGTTTATGACCTCCTGAAACTTTCAAAATCCCTTTCCTTCTTCTTGCATGAACTTCTCTGGTAGAATCACTTACATATTTGACCACAGCCAGAAGGAGATACTGCGAGCCGGGGTTGCCCTGGGCATCGATGACAAGGGCTTTATATAAAGATTTATGTACAAAAAAACCCGTTGAAAGGCACTTGCGAAGATAATCAGCTGTATGAACGACTCTCAGGATAACGCAGACATCCATATGTATATAATAATTAAAATTTTCATTGCTAATAACATGTTGTAGAATAACAGAAAATTATATTTTTAAGTTTTCCGGTAAACATATTTAAAGTGAAAATCTTGCATCAATTATGATTAGTGCGTTTATTGAATCAGAAAAAATAATGCTTGCCACTTCAGTGCAAATGCAATATAATTCATTAGATTTTAATACCATATTCATATGAGTAATGGCTAATAACGATTTTAACTTGTTAAGTGTTATTTGGATTGAAAAAGAATTTTGCAAAGGTTATTTTTCGAAAATTTAAAATAAAAATCCGAGCAGTGGTGCACAAAGCAAAGTATTCAATCCGTGTATGGTAAGGAGGGTATTAGAAAATGATCTGGAATAGAGCTAGACAGAAATTGAACGATAGGAAAGAACTCCGCAGTGTCCTATACATTCGGTCACACCATAAGAAGAGGCATTTACGAGTAATCTATATCTATGAGTAAAAGAATGAGAAATCGACATAGAATAGTTTGGTATACAAACAAGATATATTTTTAAAATTGACATTTTCCAGCCTAACTTTGTGGAATGGTGCCATCATCCAAAGAAAAAAACACACTTTGTAAATTCCACAGAAATAAATTAATCGGCAACTAGTTCTGTCTGTCTGTCAGACATCATCTCAACTCCCTCCAGAAAACCCACCTATTCTGACCTCACAATCCACTCTCATTCCCCCCATCCTTTTTCCCAGAAGTTACCCGTTTTCCACAGTATGATCCACCCACATCCCAATGTCATCCACCAATTCCCTTTAGACTAAAGAAGTTTTAATCATCAAACAGATTGCTATAAATAACGGATACAGCCCAGATATGGTGGATAAATTATTGAGGAGAAAACCAAATATTCTCTCATCCTATAGATAGGGACACATGCTTCCTAAATACCTGAGAGCGGCTTTCTATGTCCCCTGGAATCTACGGAGAGCCATCGGCCACCACAAAGATAGAAGACCCAGCGACACTCTCAGCTGGGTGTACGAACTCCGTTACAATGAATGCCCATCCCGGCGCGTGGGGGTGGACAAAATCCTTACCAACGAATACCTCTTCCACAAGTCCTCCCCTCCTCTCTCATTCCCTCAGCCCTTTTCCGTTGATAATTCCCGGGTTTTCCCACCACACCTCCTTGTTCCCCTCGGTCTTTCTCATTTTCGATATTTCAGTGCCTGATGATTTCTTATAGACGAAACTAGTTGCCTTTAATATATTTGTGTGGAATTTACAAAGTTTTTTTATTTGCATTAAAATATACTTTATAATAAGTGAAATGTGGTAGCAATGCACCTCTCGAGTGAAGAACTCAGCGTTTCTGAGATTTCATCGATTAGAATGGACGAGAAGGTGTGGAAAACCCAGATGCTTTTGGGAGAGGGTTCTCGACAATGCATATTCATTGATTACTTCCTAGAAATACTACGTTCTAAAATGGACCTTCACGGCTGGTATCCCATTGACCCATCTCTTCCCCCGCTGCTTACTCCTTAGACCTCGCTATTCTTTCCGAGATCAGCATACGCGGAATTCAGTGAGCCCCCTTCGCCTACCTGCTACTCCCTAGCCATTCCATTATCTGCTAATCTTTCTCCCCTTAATCCCACACGTGATTCCGGGCGTAATTTCTACGAAAAAACTTTTACCAAAACTACCACCAACAACTTCAGCGCCAGGGCTCACCCTCACCTCACCCACTATCGCTTTATTGTAATCTGGTCGTCAGTGGATTAAATATATATATATTGAAATATATTGCATTAAATAGATCGACGTAATTTGTAGGTGTTTTAGTTGTAATTTTCCTATTTATGGATAATACCCATGGCATCCTACTTGCCCGGGTGCGATACACCCCTTGCACCCGTAGGACGGCGCGGCTTAGGGTGAAACTTATTAATTAGCGTTCATTTCCCACTCTTTATCAAGTATCGAAACTCATTTAAGGTTCTTCCATTCAGTCATGATGATATGTATTCGGAGAGATGAAATGAATATCAACGAAATAATTAAAAATATATTTAATATGGTTTCACCAATCTCATTTAGAAATATTAGCCAACAGAGAAATAACGCATAGAACGTCTTATTCATCCGATGTGTTCGCTATTACGCATACGCGAAACAAGATCATCCCTGTAAGCGGATTTTGAAGGGTTAACGTATTCTTTCACTGTTACTCCATTTCTATTCTAATTACGTTTTCTGTAATTTCCCCTTCTTTTGACATAATTCATAGTATTGCAGTTTCTCTTAATTATCATTTATTTAAGCCCTATTATTTATTATATTTTTACGGAAAAGTTCGTCCTGCGAACATATAGAGCATGAAGAAAAATAATGGAGTCCTTTCCAAACCTCCATTGATGGGAATTTATACATAAGCTGAAAATATGGGCAACTAAAGTATTTCTTGTCGGATTTTTTTTAAGAAGAGTGAATTACGCGTGAGATTTGAGCCGATTTAAGAAAAATCCGAATTGAGTTCCTTTATAATACTACATTGCTTATACAGCATCCAAATGAATGAATTTTAGCCAGTCTTTAAAGATAATAACGTCAAACAAGCTTCAAAACATGCGTAAGGAGGAAGACGAAACGCGCGCTAAAAGCAGAGCCGCTCATAGACTCGCTCTCATCGAGCTTCATGTCTGTTAAGCGGGTTGCATCCCTTTGTGGTAACTTTTTTTGTAAGTGACTGTACATCGAGTCTTCTAGCACAACTTGCTGCTTCTAATGGGTGCTGCTGTAGTGATCCGCATTTGCTGCTTGAATTCAGTGTTCCAAGGTTTGTCTCCTTTAATAGCCTTGTCAGTTCCTTTTGGAGGGAATATTCACTTTATCCTCTTTCCAAAGGCGTCATATGCAGGCTATAACCTCAGGTTCTGCAAGCAAATACGATGAATATGTTGCAATCTATAATAAACTCAGTAAAAGCAGGTTGAGAGGGTAAATAAAATAAATTTCATAAATGAAGCAAAGTAACAATACAGTAAAAATAGAAACCGCTATGTATTAAATATCTTGCAGAAGTTCAGAACAAGTTGTTATCCTTAATACGCATAATGTGCAAGGTAAATTAATTAAATACGCATAATATGCAGGATCATGAAATCTGAATATATAAAACTGCTAGTTTCCACTTTCAAAAAATTCCCAGACAAACATTCTTTTCCCCACCCAAATGTATCTAAACACACTCCGATAACTACAAACTAATACAGAAATACTAAAACACCCAAGAACACCTTATCCTGTATCAGTGTTCATTTTATCTATTTTATTTATCTCTTAATAACATTCAAAAGGCTTCTGATATATAGTTTACCTGAAATGTTTTATAAATACAGGTAATACATTTTCCATTCCATTTTTACCGAATCTAATAAAGCATTGTGAGAAATGTCCTGCATAAAACCATGTAAAATTCAGGAAGAGAAGAAAAGCTGGTACTGAATGACAGAAAGGCACAAAGGTAGCAGGCTCCCCATCCATGGGCTAAGTAACTATAATCATTGTCGAAACGACACCTTTTCTAATTAAAAGCTATAACCTTCTTTCGGTGAATACACTTTTTAAACTTGCATAAAGCAAACGATTTAAAAGTATCACAAATAAAAGTTAAGGCACAATATTATTGCTATTTAATTCTACGATTCAAAGCCATGCTCCTATATTATCTAATCAACATCTTGAAAAATATTGGCTTGAAGTTCTATCTTTTTCTTATAAGCGTTACTTCTGGTGAGTGTACAATATGAGAGGGCTTGAGTTAAGGCCTGAACCCACCGGTGCGGCGCGGCGGCCGCAACGCGTTTTTATGACACTTGGGAGGGGGGCCAAAGGTCCCTTAGGTGACGTAGAAATGCACCCTGGCCGCGTAGTAGGCCCCACCGGCGCGGCTGCGGCAAGAACGACCACCAGTCGTGAACACATGTTCTTGTCTATCATTAGTATTAGGAAAAACTTAAAATGAACTCCATCTGTTTCTATTACGGTCGATTACGCTTGGATCCGCCTGGGATCGAAACGAGAACCAATATCACAGACGAAAAACTTTTATTCATTCTTAGGGGATGGATTTTCATAATACGCATTTTTTAAGGTTTCACTAATTCTTGTTCTTGAGTTTTAAGTAAAAATGAACACAAACCCCGAGCTGATAACCAAATGATCGTCCCCTGTAAATAAATCGATCCTGCAAATTGTTCGTAACTGCAAATGTTAAAATTTCAGAATATTAATGACTCCTATTAACATATTTTATTTCTTTTGGTGCTAGTTTCGATTTCGAACGACTATTATTTCTAATTTAATTTTGCAAAGGAAATGTAATCTGCAACCGATAAAAGTGAGGTTTGCGTGCATTTATTACGAGAACGGTTTTTATTGTCTGGGTTCGAACTGGGGACCTTTAGGTAAATAAGAAGTAGCCTATTATCTGCGCAGGGAGTATATATAACACACCTGTTACTTTAGTTGCCGCATATATTAGATTGAGGAAACAGACAATTAAGTGAAGTAAATATGCTTGACATAAATAAATTAAACATTCTGTCTCAAGAATTTTTATTGCAAATTTTGAACGTCTTCCGACAAAACTTATCGAAACTATACAACTCTTGGCTGAAAACAGTCTCTTGTATGCTGAAAACACATCGTGCGTATCATTTTTGCAGTACCTTACGGGGACGATATTCTACGGAGTACTATCGCTTTGACTGTTCTGAAAACTTTGCACGGTGTACAGATATTGTTAAGGTATCGTGTACAAGCATCCTTTTGAGGAAATTTATCAAAATAACGACAATATTTGATTGCAAACGGGCTGCGGCAAATCGAAAAATTGTGCATGCAGAGTTCATAGCCGAGGGGCGTATTTGCCGGCGCGAAAACGCTGCACTAATCCCTTGAACTAATCCGCCGGACGGCGCTTTCCGCGTCGGTGGGGTCGGCCCCATAAGAAACCATTGAATTTGAGTACGTGACGAACGCAGAGGAAGGACCAGGTACCATCATAAAAACGCTTGCGGCTGCCGCGCCGCACTTTAAGCTTTGACCTAAGGAGAATATGAGACCTTCTGTGTGATTTTACACATCTCATGCTCGCCAAAGATATCCCTGATCGACTATTCTTCGTGATAATTTAATTTCGGAGGAATGTGGAAAGACTTTAGACTTTCCTAGCATGGAGATATTTCGACAATCCTTAAATCCCACTGATACTTCGACGTAGAAGTATTCCCTAGGGTTTCTGGCGAGCAAATCTACGAAAGCACATTTTAACCCTGACAAGCATTCCGTCGTAGGTGATTATTGAGTAGAAATGAATTCCCTATCAAGCGACTGAGGGAAATTTTTCCCACGTGGGTCATTAACTTTCAACCGAGCAGAATACCCGAGAACATACATTTACATTTACATTTACATTAATACCCCGCTAACCGCCGTAAGGCGTATGGCAGGGGGTGTGAATACACCGAACTCCCTAACCAACCATCTGGTTTGCGTACCTAATACTATCTGGAAAAAGAGACCAGAAATAGCTATCTGTTCTCGCTATAATTTCGCGGAATCTTTTTGACATCTGGTCTCGAAAACTACGCTCACTGAGTACGGGAATCACGAAGTCGCTTATTTCTTCATGTAAATCGCTACTCAAAAATTTCTCGAAAAGTTTATGCCTATACTCATTTCTTCTATCCTCGAGGGATTCCCAGCCGAGGGTTTTAATCATCTCTGACACACTGCTGTCGAACTTGTAGTCTCCCTTGACGAAACGGGCCGCTCTACGTTGCATGCGCTCTAGTTCTATGATCAATCCTTTCTCATGTGGATTCCACACCGCGCAGCAGTACTCAAGCAATGGACGAACCAACGAAAAGTAAGCCACTTCCTTGACATTCTGTTGGCAACCCCTGAGAACGCGATTACATAGCCTCAGCGTCCTATCAGCTGACCCCACTACGTCTTGAATATGCGTTTTGAACGATAAGTTACTACTGAAAACAATGCCTAGATATTTGTATCTACTTACGAATTCTAATGTTGTACCGCTAATAAGGTAGGATGTTTGTTTTAAGTTCTGGGACGGGGAGCGGGTCATGCTCATCGCTACACACTTCTCTATGTTCAAGCCGAGCTGCCAATCTTCACACCATTTCGAAATAGTGTCTAAGTCATTCTGTAGTATGGAAGTTTCTTCCGCATTTTGAATTTTCCTGTATATGAGTGTGTCGTCCGCGAAAAGCCTTACCTTACTTCTTACATTGTCTACTATATCGTTAATGTAAATTAAGAACAATATCGGTCCAATGACACTGCCCTGAGGAACTCCAGATGATACTTCTACTTCATCAGAGTAAACGCCATCTAAGACTACCCGTTGAACTCTGCATGTGAGGAACGACTTAATCCTCTGAATAATATGATTTTCGATTGCATATGACTCTAGTTTCTAGAGTAACTTTGCGTGTGGTACTGTATCGAATGCCTTTCTAAAATCCAGGAATATGGCATCTGTCCTAAAACCTTCATCGGCTGCTCGCATTATGTCGTGATTAAGAAGTGCTAACTGACTCTCACATGAGCGACCTTTGCGGACTGCGTGTAATTGCATTACTATCACCAAGGAACCTAAAGTGTAAGAGGTATGTTAATTCCAGATTTTTGGATAAATCACAATAGGTAATGGCATTTCTTGCGTTCCTCCTCGACCAACTGATTACTTTGAGTAGGAGTAACGACCTCTTTTAAAAGTATAACGCACTCACTCACCTTTTTACCTGTAATTCCAACCCTGTAATATCACATGGGGAAGCGTATATGAGGCTCATGTTGAAATTTAATAACTTAGTCAAACATGGTTAACATTCAATTATACAGAATATAACGTCGATGGCATACCATACTTTCAGAAATTTCCTTCTGATGCATGTTCATTCCCAGGATTCCGAAATTGTATACAATAGCGATGTTCAATGTTTTGTAGCAACCTTCTTTTAATTCTATAAGAAAGTTCGAGTAGTTCACTAAGCCAGTACCTAAATCATCTTCTTATCAGCAATTTATTTTGGAAAGAGATTCCGAGGTCTTTTCAAACCGATAGAAATTGCTAACATTAGTATTACTATCTATGCAAGCCAATGGTTTATTCTAAATAACTTTAGAGACATAATTTATTGGTAATAGGCGTATAAACTTCAAGTTTCTGCGACGTTGAATATGCGGAGTGTCTACAATTCCGTATTTACGTTTCAATTCATATTTTAGTGACATTATAATAGAAACTTTAGTCGATCTAGTAAGATCATCTTCAACGCTCTATCAACTTTGTATTATAGATGTTGTAAGAGAAGTTAAACGATTTGATTCTCGTAAGCGTAAGGAATAAGTATTAGATGGCATTCTCTAGTTCATTGTTCATTTCTCAAGTTATTTCAAACTACGAAATTTTGAGCTCAATATAGAGACAAAATAAAGTATAAAAAACAATATTTATAAATAAACAATCATTGACGAGGAGCTTGATTCATATAAATTGACGGCATTACTTATTTTTTCATTTTTGTTGTTGAATTAGTTATTTAGTATAAGCTAATACAGTTTATGCCATTCACTTTAAAAGCAGAATATAGAGATACTATAATTCTGATATGATACACCCAAACATTGTCAACTTTATGTTATCGTTCAGATTTTCCGAAGGTCCTATTTCAACTAGAATGATCTTCCTTGCATTACAATTTTTAAAAATTCGAAACATCTTCGCAAAGTTCGTAGAGAATTATGATGTGCCTAGGATGAAGGATGTTACGAACGTCCTTGGAGTGAATGTTGGAGTAATGGATTACATATGGAACCAAGAATATTTTAACAGCTAAGGTATGAATCATGAGAATTAGAGGAATATTCTCATGTAAGTCTGTTTACAATCCGTTGGTTTCTATTTTTAACGTATTCTTCCATGACTCATATTACTCATCATTCATAATTATTGGCGGTGATTTTACTTTTAATCATTATACATATTATGCACCATTCAAACAATTCGGGTTATATAGTTTACTTGAGGCATTCAGAAACCGAAGCAGCGATCATTAATCATCTCACTTTCACCTAGCGCATAGTTCTGAAAATCATTTTAGTATAACAATGGAAATAGTGTTGTGGGTGTTTTCACACCCCCTGACATATGTCATACGGCGGCTCGCGGGGTATTAATGAAAATGTAAATAAACCAGGTGTTAACATGTAAACCTGCAATATGCAAGTATAGAAAACCTGGAATTTATATGCAATATGCAAATCAGTCTTAAGGTTCTGATTTTCCATACTAACTGTTGTTTCTTAACCATCTTAAACTGTATTCCTTGCAAGAAGTCCTGAAAGGTCGTCTACCTCAAAAATAGAGTTGAATATCTTCATTCCCGAAGGGAATACCCGCGGCAAAGATTTGCAAATCGCGGATCCACCATTTCCCATCTTATTTGTGATTGGTTGCTGCCACCATACCCTAGCCTTAGATACCTGCTCAGCAGGAGTGCGGTCGGGAATCCTCATTAGCGCTTTCAAATTCGCTACCCCGGATACATACGACCATCCACAATATGCCGAAAAGGGGGTTTTTTTCTTCTCAGAGCGGAGTTCACCTTCACCCATCGGCCGTTTTATGGTTCCTTTGAGAAAATAGACAATACCTTCCGATGGACGAAACAAAAGAAAAAGAAACAACAAAGGAATGAATAGGGGATACTCTTAGGGCCAGGGTGGACGGCCTCCCCTCTCTCCGAAAGACTTAGTAAAACCTCAGACGCGAATTTGTCAGAAATAGCCAAATCTCATTTCAATATGCTTCATCTGATACCGTCATCACAAATGCCTGGTGGAGGAACAGAATGATGTGTTGACACATATATTCTAAAATACCTAATGCTCCGTTATTTGTCGTATCAAGCAAATTTTATACTTCTCTGTATTGCAGAATAATTCAACAGCAAAGAAATCGAGTCAAAATTTGCACCACGGGACAAGAAAGAGATTTAGCATCAGATAAAAGTTGGGACAGCATAATTTTGAAAGGAACATGAACTTGATTTAATTAAAGGGATAGTTTTTCTGGGACTGGCAATGAACAATATTTTCGGAAAAGTGTTACGAGATGCTGGCGTTAATTTCGTCGTAAACAATTTTTTTTATTCTATACGTGAAAAAATTTCGTAGTTCTCAGTATTTAAATTAAGAGTGCTACTATTCTAATATCTATGTTATTTTCTAAAATACTAAATTAGCAAGATGAATTTTAAACAATTGCCTTAGAAAATGATGGATAGCACACCAATTGATATTTTACTTTCTATCAGTTGATTTGGTGGTATTTAAAATTTTTATAATATTCGATGTAATTATCTGATTTGGTTGATCGTAATTTACTTGGTTTACTTTATTATAATAAGTTTTGGGTCTAATTTTCAGAGCTCTTTACCAGGTCAACTTAAAATGATTCTTTCTCAGTGTATTCGCCCAGATAAAGTTTCTTTTCATCTTTGCTTTCCTTAGTAGGCTTCGCAGTTTTTTCATGCTCCCCTTCTCAATTGCATTTTTCTGCAACATAAATCAGTTGAAATACAGTTGATTGTGTTCTTATTCATAATTATTCTTTATCTCCTTACAGAGTTTTCGTTAATGTTTCTATTTGAGTGATAGTCGTGAATTTCCTCTAAATAAATTTAAAAAATCGTCCTGTAGGCGTCAAGAGCATTAAAAACGTAATAATATAATCCTTTTTAATCTTGCAATGACATAATTTTTTATTTGATAATAGAAGCAGCTAAAGTAAGTTTACCCGATGCCTCCATAAAAAGGTGAATTACGCAGAAACCTCTGGCCGAAATGAGGAAATCAGATTTTCATTCATTTTATAATACTATGCTGCTGACATAGTGAAAAGTAACACTAAATTTAAACTAAATTTCGCGCTAATAAAGACGGTACAAATACTTTCAACGTGTTTCACAACGGTTTAAAAAGGCGCCGTCAGAATGCTCCTCCTTCCAAGAGCCAATAGAATGCGTGGAAGACTCGCTCTCAACGAGCTTCACGTCTGTTATGCGGGTTGCGGCTTAGGTGGTAAGTTTTTTTGGAACTAGCTGTACAAAGAGGCTATTCATATGTTTCAGATACGCTGTCCGCCCTTACTCTGACGGTTCTTGGTTCGATGCCAGAGCGTCATTTCTATTCTACCGTGTATTTCAAATGTGGATAGCGTATTCTTATTATAGGACCTTCTTTATAAGATATTGAAATGAAACTTTGGAACAGGTGAGAATGGCACTTATCTTACATTAGTATGCAATTGTGTCGCACGATCGTGTCCTTAGTTCGTCGCCAGGCGGTCATTTGCGCGAAGATTTCAAATTGATTTGAGGCATTACTTGGTATGGTACTGCATTCAACTGATAGCTTGCAGTATGCAAGCAACTTTAACTCGTAATAGATATAGCTAACTCTCCGGATATACCTATATATAGGGGATACAAATTCTGACCATGTTCCACAAGCGCCGTCGACGTCAGATTTTTACGACGTACTGGCCCCACCCTGTAGATGCCAGAATAATACAGACATCGACGATAGGTGTCATGGGTTTGATACTAGAATGTCCTAAAAATCGCAATTTTCCCATAAGAATGCATTGCGCGGATTTTTAAAAAATTATTTTGAGTCACTTATCGGTAAGATAGTGGAACCAAAATCTCGGAGGTTGAATTTGAGGTAGTCTTCTATATAACGAATGGAAGAAATGTTACAAAATGACCGTGAGTTCGACGGCAGGTGGATGCAAAATTCTTCCATCAGAAATGCATTGCTGAAATCTTTGACGATTTTTTTAAATGCCTTCCCGATAAGCTGGAAAGATAAAACCCGGAATGGTGACAGAGGCGTTTGAAAACATTCTATCATCAGGTTTACCGTTTCTCTAGTGGTCCTTGGTTCGATGAAAGACGGTCATTCCGATTTCACCATGTATTTCAAATGGGGAAAGCGGAATCTTATTTTGGGACCTTCCCGATAAGATATTGAATCTAAACTTTGGAACTAGTAAGGATGGCACTTATCTAATATTATTTTGCTATCTTCTCTCACGGAAGGGTGCTGAGTTTGACGCTAGGCGGTCATTTGCGCGAATTTTTGCAATCTGTTTTGAGGCCGTTCTCGATGCGATAGAACAATCAAAATCTCGGTGTTTACAGATAGGATGGTCTTCCATCGTACCAAAGGAAGAAATGTTACCAAATGTCCGTGTGTTCGACGCCAGGTGGGTCCGAAATACTTCCGTAAGAAATGCATTGCTGATACTATGGACAATTTTTTTTAAATGCCTTCCCGATAAGCTGGAATGATAAAACCCGGAATAGTGACAGAGGCGTTTGAGAAGATTCTTTCATGCTATTCGCCGTTTCTGCAGTGGTCCTTGGTTCGATGAAAGAGTGTCATTCCGATTCTACCATGCATTTCAAACGGGATTAACGGAATCTTATTTTAGGACCTTCCCGATAAGATACTGAATTGAAACTTTAAAACACGTCAGAGTGGCACTTATCTAACATTCGTATGCCATTGTCTCTCACGAACGGGTCCTGTGTTCGACGCCAGGCGGTCATTTACACTAATTTTTTTAAAATTGTTAATAGGCCTTTCCATTTGCAGGAGACTATTCAAAATCACAGCGTTTGCGTTTGAAGTACTTTTCTATAGAACCTGTTGAAGAAAGGTTATATTTGACCGTGAGTTCAATGCCAGATGGATGTATATGTCTCACGTAAGAAATGCATTGCGGCAATTTTTAAGAATTTTGCTGGATAAGCTTCGAAAATGATACTGTAAGGGGAACTTATTGTAAATTTTTACCAATTAGCTTGCAGTATGCAGGCAACTTTTACTCGTATATATATATATATATATATATATATATATATATATATATATATATATATATGTGCATATATATATATATATATATATATATATATGTGCATATATATATATATATATATATATATATATATATATATATATATATATATATATATATCCCGGGGCGGTTGATAGACCCGCTACCGGGAGCCTCCCCAGGTGGTGGATAGGGGAATGCCTCTTAGATATAGGTGGTACCGAGGAAATGAAATACTCGGGGCGAACCAAAACTATCAGTAGCGTCGGTTCCCATAGTGGGCGGCTGCAAAAGGCGTCTGTACCACATGTTAGTGGCGGCCTCAACCAACCTCCTGATCTGGAAAATCAGGTTATATTTGGCAACACGCCACAAATCCAATCACTAAGCATCATGATGGAACAACGAGAAAAGTCTCACTACCCCGGGCCCCAGTCAATAGACTGGAACAGTCGTGAGCATCGGATTCCGGGGGCTCACGGACATCATGAGAAGAATCGGAGCTTCACAAACTCCCTCAAGACAAAACAGAAACACTACATCGCAACACTCAACGTGAACACAGTACTCAAGACGGGCAAAGTGAAACAGCTCACAGATACTTTAGACAGGTTCAAGATCAAAATTTGCGCACTACAAGAAACAAGATTCCCAGATGAAGACCATTTCAATACAGGGAACTACAGAATATACAAAGGAAAACCGTCGGTACACAGGAAGAACCTTAGGCTCTATGGCACAGGATTTGCAGTACACAGGACGATCACAGATGCAGTAATGGACTTCACATCACCTAACGAAAGAATCAGCACACTTACAATTAAGTCGGCAAACAAGTCATACACGATCATAAACGCACACGCACCAACAAAGGACCACAACAGGAAGGACCCAGATGCCATTGAGGACTTTTGGACGGTAATGGAGGAGACAATTAAGAGAATACCTGCACACCGAACTAAAATTATTCTAGGAGATTTCAACGCCAAACTAGGAAAAGAACAAAAATATAGACACATTACAGGAAGATACACACCACACCGTGACACAAACCTAAATGGGAGACACCTGATAGAATTCTGTGAGACTCATGATCTCAAAGTCATGTCAACGAACTTCAAGAAACCCACACAAAAATTGACCACATGGAAACTACCAAATGGCAAGAGAGAATTACAGATCGACCACGTCATAATACAAAGAGAGGCACAGAGGGAAATCCAGAACATCAACATACCAAAGGGCTTCTTTGACTCGGATCACCACCTACTACAGATAAAGTTACGCCTAATCCCTAAGAGGAAACAACGGAAGGCTAAGATCATTAGACCAGACCCAGAGTATCTAAAACTCAACCAAGAGAAAATACTTGAGAAAATTAAGATAGGAACAACGCAAAACTGGGAACAGTTATCAGGAAAGCTTCAGGAAGCCATGAAATTAGCAGTAGCACCGAGAACCAGGAAACACCGCTGGTGGAACCACACATGTGACCAAGCAATCGAAAGGGGAATCAAAACATGGAAGAAGTTCAACAGCAACAAGGTACCAGAAAACTGGCAGGACTTTCTCGAAACACGGAAACAGACAAGTAAAATTATCCGTAAAGAAAAACGAAATTATGACAAACAGAAATTAGAAGAGATAGAAGCAGATTTCACAAAGAACAACACGAGGAATTTCTACAGGACGTTCAGAGAAAAAATGATGAAATACCAAGCACCGAACCTCTGCTTTAGGAGGCCGGACGGCGCGCTAGAGACCAACACCAAGAACAATTGTAACATCTTAGCGAAGTACTTCGAGAAACTCCTAAACGCAGAATCACCAACAGACAAACTGGACACAGAGGAACCTGCACCAAACCCAGATAGTGAACCGCCATTAATAGAAGAAGTAAGAGAAATTATCAAGAACCTCAAGAACAATAGAGCACCAGGAGAGGATGGAGTCATCGCGGAATTCTGGAAACTACAAGACCAGGATCTCACAGAAAACATTCACAACATCATGAAACAGATATGGGAAACGGAAGAAATACCGAAAGAATGGCGCACAGCACTAATACACCCTCTATACAAGAAAGGGGATAAGTCGGACCCAAACAACTATAGAGGCATCTCACAGTTACCTGTCACATATAAGATACTCTCGAAAGCACTGCTAAATAGATTAGAGAAGCAAACAGACCACCGAATTGGCGAATACCAGGCTGGGTTTCGTAAACACAGGTCGTGTGCTGAACAAATATGGAACCTTAAGATGATACTGCAACACAAACAGAACATAACCATCACCTTCGTTGACTTTAAGAAAGCGTACGACTCAATAGACAGAGAAACCCTCTTCAAAATCCTGAAAGAATACAGAGTAGATAGAAAGACACTAACCATAATTCAGCAAACACTAACAAACACAACATCTAAAGTGAAGTTTTGTGGAGAGATCTCAGAACCATTCGAAATCAGAACAGGAGTCAGGCAGGGCGACGGCCTCTCACCATTGCTGTTCAACATAGTACTGGACAAAATAGTGAAGCAATGGGAAAAGACACAGAAAGGAGTCCTTTTAGGAAAAGTAAGAGTCAAGTGCCTAGCGTTCGCAGATGATTTAGCCATCATAACGGTACGAGAAACAGAAACAATAAGAGCCATAGAGGAATTACACGAAATCGCAGCCAAGACCGGACTACAGATATCATATGAGAAAACACAGCTCATGAGCACCCAAAAATACTCATCGCTACACACAAAGTACGGGACAATACACAGAACAGGAAATTTTAAGTACCTAGGAGAAACATTACAGACTACAGGTAGAAATAGTGTATCTAATGAAGAGAGAAGAACGAAACTAGAGAAAGCCTACAAACTGACTTGGAATCACTACAATAAGAAAGCTATATCACGAAAGGCCAAGCTACGACACTATGAGATGGTGGTGCTGCCAGAAGCACTATACGCTGCTGAGACCACAATAATACAAGGACAGACACGAACCAAACAGATAGAGAAGACGGAACGAAAAATACTCAGGAAACTTTTTGGGGCGACGCAAAAAGATGGGGTATGGATAAAGAGGCCAGCTGAAGAATTATATGAACACACAGAGAAAATAACAGACAAGATCAGGAAACGAAGATTACAGTTTTATGGACACCTCAGCAGAATGGCACCACACAAGATAACAAGACAGATCCTGGACTGGGTTAGCACAAGGAAAAATAACAAATGGATGAATGAAGTAAGAAATGCCATGGAACAACTCAACATCACACAGGAAACAATACAAAACAAAACACTCTTTAGGAACCTGATCAGAAATAAACTACAAGAGACAGCACGCAATAAACGAACACAATTGATGGAACAAAGACGACAAGAACACAGCCAGAGGATGAAGGAACACTGGGCAAACAAGAAAAAAGAGAAGCCAAAGAGAAAACAAGACCTAAAGTGGACCGAAGAACGGAAGCAGAAATATAGGGAAGTTTGGGCAGAACGTAGAAAGAAACAACAGGGAAATGGACATGAAGTTTAGTCTAAATGCGCTCTTCAAGGGCATAACACAAATAATAATAATAATATATATATATATATATATATATATATGTAGGTATATCCGGAGGGTTAGCTATATATAATAGATAATATATATGTATATATATATATATATATATATATATATATATATATATATATATATATATATATATATATATATATATATATATATATATATATATGTCATATGTTTCATATATGCTGTCCGCCCTTACTCTGACGGTTCTTGGTTCGATGCCAGTGCATCATTTCTATTCTAAAATGTATTGTAAAGGGGGATCGCGTAATCTTATTATAGGACCTTCTTTATAAGATATTGAATTGAAACTTTGGAACAGGTCAGAATGGCACTTATCTTACATTAATATGCAATTTTGTCACACGATCGGGTCCTTAGTTCATCACCAGGCGGTCTTTTGCATGAAGTTTTCAAAACTTGA
This sequence comes from Pachydiplax longipennis, assembly GCA_036926295.1. Classification (NCBI taxonomy): domain Eukaryota; kingdom Metazoa; phylum Arthropoda; class Insecta; order Odonata; family Libellulidae; genus Pachydiplax; species Pachydiplax longipennis. The sequence continues at coordinate 72,422,298 of JAVFKF010000015.1, forward strand.
GGCATTACTTGGTACGATGCTGCATTCAAATGATAGCTTGCAGTATGCAAGCAACTTTTACTCGTATATGTATATATATATATTTATATATATATTTAATAGATAGACACATAAAAATAAGGTGGCTTATTTAACCTTTGCTGCAAGGGCAGAAAATTAACTCACAAAAGATAATTTAGAACTAACCCAAAGAGGATCTTTTTCACATATTGCACGTGCTCTGTGTAAAACTCATCCAAGCATGAAGAAGCAGCAATAATTTCATCCAATTTCTTGCCACTGGCCTGCAGAACCCCTGATGTGATGTATGACTGAACAGAACACACCAAATGCATCATCTGATGGCGGTACAGCTGCAATTGATGATACTGAGGAGAGTTCTGCAGCGCTTCATGTGGTGTTCTCCAACGTCTCGGGAACACCTGCAAAACACTTCTATTACTTTCTTATATCCAATCCATGGATACCTTTTGATAAAACTCGTGAATTCCCCCATCAAAACATGATAAAATAAATTTAGCTAATCAAAACAAACCTTAGATATGGAATGTTAGAAAGAAAGATGATTCCCTTCTATTCATAATAATTTCTTTAATGGAAACCGGAATTACATCCATTTTATTAATTATGGACGAACACACAAGACCATTCTCTAACCAGAAAAATCTGGCTAGCTGGGATTCGATCCTAGGACCTTGGTGTTGGAGCAATAGCATGCAAGGACGCTAACCATTCGGCCACTGCAGTCGGTAATACGAGAATTGAGTTCAACAATAGCCTTATTTATCAGGAGACTGGTGGATAGCCACCTGAACTACCTGACACACACCTAAATCCCCTTCATACACACATTCATAATCATGCAAAATCCATTAAAAAATCCATCTAAACAGGCAGTTGGAGAATTAAATGGACAGAGACAGGATCACCGGTCTATGTATAACCAAATGGCTATTTATAAGAACCTGTAAAATCTGATGTATTTCGTTCATTTTTTGTGTGACATACTTTATAATTGTAATAAAAAGATACTGTATGAAGAAACTTTTACTTTTTAAACAATATGAACATATTTAGAAATGGTCTATTAATGTTATTTTAAAAGAAAAATTTTCAGCATTTTATTACAAAGGAGATAAACTAAGAGGAGAGCACTACTACAATAAAAAAGGTTGACAGAACTTGATTCTGAGTTGGTAGAAATAATTCCATAGACAATTTTTATGACATCACATTTATAATGCCAAACACGCTAACGAAATTTATCAAAGGTATCTTCCGTTTCAAGCCTCCAGTCAGTATTGTCTTGTGGGAGAAAGGCAAAGCATCGCGTGCCGGGTCACCTATATGCAGAGCTATGGATTCGTATGAGTATAATTAAGATTCATAGTTTACATTGACCAATTCAAACTTACATTGTGATTAAATTTGAATGAAAATAACTCTATCAACATAACAGTGAAAATTTTATGCATTTATAGCAGAAACAACAAAGTTAAAAGTGAAAATTGAATGAATAGCCGAGTTTTCACCCATGAATATTTTTGAAATTGCCATTACTCTCTTACAATCCAACATAAAATGCTGATTTATTCTTCTATTGCTCATTGTATCATCTGAATGCATAAAAGTTACATGAGATTAATTTTAGAGCAACCAAATCATAGTAAAAAATTATTTAGTTGGAACATAACTCAAGAAAAAATTCGTTGTACAGTCCAATTTATACGTTGCCTAAAACTTTTTGTTTTCTTGCATGAGGAAGAACTTGTCTCGAGAGAAATCGAGATAAATGTTGTAATTTTCATTTACAGTTTGTTTCAATGCGATATCTTCAATGGAACTTGAGTTTTTGACTTTTATATCAAAGAGCATAATCCGCTTTGCACCTCAAATCGCCAATGCTTCAAAACCTCGCAGCTTTACAGAAGTTTCAACGTCACCTCAGGTAAAGTAGTAGTGATAATTTATTCTTCCTTTTTTTATTTTTAATAAAGGTTCAAAGTCCAATGAGAAAATCTCTTTACTTACCACAGCAAACATAACCAAGTTCACAATAAATTTCATATATAGCAACCCCAATATCTACACATCCAGGACAAAACACAATGATTCAAATATTGACTTGATTTTTTGGCCAAATGGTATATTTTTCATTGGTGTGACAATTGTTAGTTTTTCTCATTGATAAAGTTAAGGTTCTTGATAATCATCAGATGATTCTATGTTATCAATGATAATCAGCTCATTGATAACAGCCCTATTGTAGTACTGATCAACTATTAGCCATTTCTCAGAAAAAAGCACTTAAAAATGTATCAAAATTCATCATACAGTTTTATGGACACCTCAGCAGAATGGCACCACATAAGATAACAAGACAGATCCCTGGACTGGGTTAGCACAAGGAAAAATAACAAATGGATGAATGAAGTAAGAAATGCCATGGAACAACTCAACATCACACAGGAAACAATACAAAACAAAACACTCTTTAGGAACCTGATCAGAAATAAACTACAAGAGACAGCACGCAATAAACGAACACAATTGATGGAACAAAGACGACAAGAACACAGCCAGAGGATGAAGGAACACTGGGCAAACAAGAAAAAAGAGAAGCCAAAGAGAAAACAAGACCTAAAGTGGACCGAAGAACGGAAGCAGAAACACAGGGAAGTTTGGGCAGAACGTAGAAAGAAACAACAGGGAAATGGACATGAAGTTTAGTCTAAATGCGCTCTTCAAGGGCATAACACAAATAATAATAATAATATATATATATATTTTTTTTTTCGAACACAGGACCCATTCGTGAGAGACATTGGCATACGAAAGTTAGATAAATGCCACACTAATGTGTTTCAAAGTTTCCATAGAGTATCTTATCGGGTAGGTCCTAAAATAAGATTTAAAACATCGTCCAAGATTTCAGAAAAGCATTTCTTGCGGAGGCATTTCGAACCCACCTGGCGTCGAACACACGGTTATTTGGTAACATTTCTTCTTTTGGTACTATGGAAGACTATCTCATCTGCAAACACCGTGATTATGATTCTCTATCGCATAACCTCAAAACACATTGAGAAAAATCGCGCAAAAGACCGCCTAGCGTCGAACTGAGGACCCTTTGGTGAAGGAAAATAGCAAATTAATATTAGATAAGTGCCATTCTGAGTTTCTCCAAAGTTTTGATTCAATATCTTATCTGGAAGGTACTAAAATAAGGTTCTGTTTTCCCCCTTTAAAATGCATAGTGGAATCGGAATGACGCTCTTGCATCGAACCAAGGACCACAAGAGAAACGTTGAGCCTCATGAAAGAATTTTTAAACGCCTCTGTCACCATTCCGAGTTTTATCTTTCCAGCTTATCGGGAAGGCATTTAAAAAAATCGTCAAAGATTTCAGCAATGCATTTCTTACGGAAGAATTTTGCACCCACCTGGCGTCGAACTAACGGCCATTTTGTAACATTTCTTCCATTAGTAATACAGAAGACAACCTCAACTTCAACCTCCGAGATTTTGGTTCCACCATCTTACCTATAAGTGCCTCAAAATAATTTTCAAAAAACCGCGCAATGCATTCTTACGGGAAAATTGCGATCTTTGGTACATTTGGTCTGGTATCGAACCCATGACACCTATCGTCGATGTCTGAATTTTTCTGGTATCTACAGGGTGGGGCCTGTACGTTGAAAAAAATCTGACGTCGACGGCGCTTGTGGAACATGGTCAGAATGCATATCCCCTATATATATATATATATATATATATATATATATACACGAGTAAAAGTTGCTTGCATACAAGCTAATAGGTAAAATTTTACAAAAGGTTCCCCTTATGGGTATCATTTTCGAAGCTTATCCAGCAAAATTCTTAAAAATTGCCGCAATGCATTTCTTACGTGAGAAATTTTCATCCATCTGGCATCGAACCCACGGTCAAAGGTAACCTTTCTTCCACTGGTTCTATAGAAAAGTACTTCAAACGCAAACGCTGTGATTTTGAATAGTCTCCTGCAAAGAGAAATGCCTCAAAACAATTATTAAAAAATTAGTGTAAATGACCGCCTGGCGTCGAACACAGAACCCGTTCGTGAGAGACAATGGCATGGAAATGTTAGATAAGTGCCACTCTAACGTGTTTCAAATTTTCAATTCATCATCTTATCGGGAAGGTCCTAAAATGAGATTCCGTTCTTCCCGCTTGGAATGCATGGTAGAATCGGAATGACGCTCTAGCATCGAACCAAGGACCACTAGAGAAGCAGTGGACGTCATGAAAGAATCTTCTCAAACGCCTCTGTCACCATTCCGGGTTTTATCTTTGAAGCTTATCGGGAAGGCATTAAAAAAAATCGTCCAAAATTGCACCAATGTATTTCTTACGGAATCATTTCGGACCCACCTGGCGTCGAACATACGGCCATTGGTAACATTTCTTCCTAAAGTACTATGGAAGACCATCTCATCTGCAAACAACGTGATTTTGATTGCTCTTTCTCATCGAGAACGGCCTCAAAACAGATTGCAAAAATTCGCGCAAAAGACCGCCCAGCGTGGAACTCAGGACCCTTCTGTGAGAGAAGATAGCAATCTAATATTAGATATGTGCCATCCTAACTTGTTCCAAAGTTTCGATTTAATATCTTATCGGGAAGGTCCCACGCCTCTGTCACCATTCCGGGTTTTATCTTTCCAGCTTATCGGGAAGGCATTTAAAAAAATCGTCAAAGAATTCAGCAATGCATTTCTTATGGAAGAATTTTGCATCCACCTGGCGTCGAACTCACTGTCATTTTTTAACATTTCTTCCATTCGTAATATAGAAGACTACCTCAACTTCAACCTCCGAGATTTTGGTTCCACTACCATACCGATAAGTGCCTCAAAAAAATTTTCAAATATCCGCGCAATGCATTCTTATGGGAAAATTGCAATATTTGGGACATTCTAGAATCGAACCCATGACTCCTAGCGTCGATGTCTGCATTATTCTGGCATCTACAGGGTGGGGCCAGTACGTCGTAAAAATCTGACGTCGACGGCTCTTGTGGAACATGGTCAGAATTCGTATCCCCTATATATATCTATATATATATATAGGTATATCCGGAGAGTTAGCTCTATATATATATACGAGTAAAAGTTGCTTGCATACTGCAAGCTATCCGTTGAATACAGTATCATTCCAAGTACTGCCTCAGTTCAAATTTAAAACTTCACGCCAAAGACCGCCTGGCGACGAACTAAAAACCCGATCGTGAGAGAAGACAGCAAAATAATATTAGATAAGTGCCATCCTTACTTGTTCCAAAGTTTCGATTCGATATCTTATCTGGAAGGTCCCACGCCTCTGTCACCATTCCGGGTTTTAGCTTTCCAGCTTATCGGGAAGCCATTTAAAAATCGTCCAATGCATTTCTTATGGAAGAATTTTGCATCCACCTGGCGTCGAACTCACTGTCATTTGGCTACATTTTTTCCATGAGAAGCATAGAAGACTACCTCAACTTCAACCTCCGAAATTTTGGTTACTCTATCTTAACGATAAGTGCCTCAAAATAATTTTCAAAAATCCGCGCAATGCATTCTTATGGGAAAATTGCGATTTTTGGGAATTTCTGGCATCGAACCCATGATAGCTAGCGTCGAAGTCTGCATTATTCTGGCATCTAGAGTGTAGGGCCAGTACGTCGAAAAAATCTGACGTCGATGGCGCTTGTTGAACATGGTCAGAATTCGTATCCCCTATATCTATATCTATATATATATATATATATATATATATATATATAGGTATATCCGGAGAGTTAGCTATATATAATAGATATATATATATATATATATATATATATATATATATATATATATATATATATATATATACGAATAAAAGTTGCCTGCATACTGCAAGCTAATTGGTAAAAATTTACAATAAGTTCCCCTTACGGGTATCATCTTCGAACCTTATCCAGCAAAATTCTTAAAAATTGCCGCAATGCAATTCTTACGTGAGAAATTTTCATCCATCTGGTATCAAACTCTCGGTCAAAGGTAACCTTTCTTCCACTGGTTCTATAGAAAAGTACTTCAAACGCAAACGCTGTGATTTTGAATAGTCTCCTGCATAGAGAAAGGCCTCAAAACAATTTTTAAAATTTGCGTAAATGACCGCCCGGCGTCGAACACAGGACACGTTTGTGAGAGACAATGGCATACGATAGTTAGAGAAGTGCCACTCTGACGAGTTTCTAAGTTTCAATTCAGTATCTTATCGTGAAGGTCCTAAAATTAGATTCCGTTATTCCCGTTTGAAATGCATGGTAGAACCGAATTGACACACTTGCATCAAAACAAGGACCACTAGAGAAACAGTGGCCGTAATGAAAGAATGTTCTCAAACGGCTCTGTCACCATTCCGGGTTTTATCTTTCCAACTTATCGCGAAGGCATTAAAAAAATCGCCAAAAATTTCACCAATGCATTTCTTACGGAAGCTTTTCAAACCCACCTGGTGTCGAACACACGGTCATTTGCTAACATTTCTTCCACAAACACCGTGATTTTGATTGTTCTATCGTACCGAAAACGGCCTTCAGAAACTACTTCACCAGTATTTATGAAGAAGAATATGAAGCTTGTGACTTAATTTCATTAGCATGCCCAAGTAGTTCGTACATGCCTTTTACTATATCTTCTAATGACATTTTAAAGAAAGTCAGTAAGTTAAAAAACAATGAATCCCAAGGTCCAGATGATATATGAACTGAAGCTCTAAAGTTTGGAAGCTCTGATATAATATTTAAAAAGAATTATATTATTATTATTAATTATTTAAAAAGAATATTCAACGTAGTCATTAAGAATGGTTAGCTGCCAGAAGATTGGAGATCAGCCACTGTAGTTCTGATACACGAAGGAGTGAGCAAAAAATCACTAAAAAATTATAGACCTATCAGCTTAACTAGCATGGTGTGTAAGGTATTCGAAAAAATTATAGTGGTTTACTTAAAATGGGTTTGGGAATCAGAGAGGTGGCTTAACGAAAACCAGCATGGGCTTAGAAAAGGTTACTCCTGTGAAACACAGATGCTTGGATTATATCAGGATTTAATAGAAGCACAGGACTGGGCAGAACAGGTAGATGCTATTGTAGTTATTTAGTGAAGGCTTTTCACAAGGTGGATCACAGCTTGCTGCTGCAGAAAATGAGTATGATGCCGGTAGACCCAAGGATAGTAAAATGGACAGAGGCGTTTATTTGAAATAGAACGCAGAGAGTAAAAATTGGAAATACAATGTCAGATGTAGTTAAGGTAACTTCAGGAGTAGCGCAGGGTAGTGTACGAGGGCCCTTATTTTTCCTAATATTTTTTAACGATATGCCGAATGCAATAAAATCTCATGTATGATTATTCACGGATGACTGCATTATGTACAGAGTAATCAAATCGAATTGTGATTGCAGTGAGTTACAGAATGATATTGATAGATTAAACAATTGGGTCTCTTTAAACAAACTTGGCATCAATATCGATACATGTAAGATTATTAGCTTTAACTAGACCAAGGTTCAGTATTCTTATAATTTAGGAGGAGTTGTTCTGGCGAAGGAAAGTAAGACAAAATACTAAGGTGTAACTTTTAGTAGCGATTTGAAATAGAACCCTTATATCCAAATTGTTTTAGGTAAAGCCAATAAATCATTAAATTTTGTAGCGCGTACTCTTAAAAGATCATGCAAGAAAGTTAGAGAAAATGCGTATAAGTCGTTGGTTAGGCCTCTATTAGAATACGGGGAATGCTTGTGGGATCCTTATCGTATAGGAACTATAAAAGAAGTAGAAAAGGTGCAAAGAAGGGTGGCGAGATTTGTGTTAGGGAGGTATGATAAACGTAGCAGTGTAACGCAGATGCTAAAGGAATTAGGTTGGGAAAGTGGAAACTAGGAGGAAGAAAAAGAGATTATCGATTTTCTACAAGACTTACGTTGGCATGCCTGCGTTCTAAGAAATCTATTATATATAGCTAACTCTCCGGATATACCTATATATATATATATATATATATATATATATATATATATATATATATATATATATATCTATTATATATAGCTAACTCTCCGGATATACCTATATATATATATATATATATATATATATATATATATATATATATATATATATATATATATATATATATATATATATATAGATATATATAGGGGATACGAATTCTGACCATGTTCCACAAGCGCCATCGACGTCAGATTTTTTCGACGTACTGGCCCTACACTCTAGATGCCAGAATAATGCAGACTTCGACGCTAGCTATCATGGGTTCGATGCCAGAAATTCCCAAAAATCGCAATTTTCCCATAAGAATGCATTGCGCGGATTTTTGAAAATTATTTTGAGGCACTTATCGTTAAGATAGAGTAACCAAAATTTCGGAGGTTGAAGTTGAGGTAGTCTTCTATGTTTCTCATGGAAAAAATGTAGCCAAATGACAGTGAGTTCGACGCCAGGTGGATGCAAAATTCTTCCATAAGAAATGCATTGCGGAAATCTTTTTAAATGCCCTCCCGATAAGCTGGAAAGATAAAACCCGGAATGTTGACAGAGGCGTGGGACCTTCCCGATAAGATATTGAATCGAAACTTTGGAACAAGTAAGGATGGCACTTATCTAATATTATTTTGCTGTCTTCTCTCACGATCGGGTTCTTAGTTCGTCGCCAGGCGGTCTTCGGCGCGAAGTTTTAAATTTGAACTGAGGCAGTACTTGGTATGATACTGTATTCAACGGATAGCTTGCAGTATGCAAGCAACTTTTACTCGTATATATAATAGATATATAGATATATATATAGATATAGGGGATACGAATTCTGACCATGTCCCACGAGCGCCATCGACTTCAGATTTTTTCGACGTACTGGCCCTACACTCTAGATGCCAGAATAATGCAGACTTCGACGCTAGCTATCATGGGTTCGATACCAGAAATTCCCAAAAATCGCAATTTTCCCATAAGAATGCATTGCGCGGATTTTTGAAAATTATTTTGAGGCACTTATCGGTAAGATAGAGTAACCAAAATTTCGGAGGTTGAAGTTGAGGTAGTCTTCTATGCTTCTCATGGAAAAAATGTAGCCAAATGACAGTGAGTTCGACGCCAGGTGGATGCAAAATTCTTCCATAAGAAATGCATTGGACGATTTTTAAATGGCTTCCCGATAAGCTGGAAAGCTAAAACCCGGAATGGTGACAGAGGCGTGGGACCTTCCCGATAAGATATTGAATCGAAACTTTGGAACAAGTAAGGATGGCACTTGTCTAATATTATTTTGCTGTCTTCTCACGATCGGGTTCTTAGTTCGTCGCTAGGCGGTCTTTGGCGCGAAGTTTTAAATTTGAACTGAGGCAGTACTTGGTATGATACTGTATTCAACGGATAGCTTGCAGTATGCAAGCAACTTTTACTCATATTCAATAGAGTTAGGGAGGCAGATTACTTGGGTAGGTGCAATCACAAGCATAAAGTTAGATATATTTGACAGAAAACTGATAATCAGAAGTATTCACTTTTAAATAGAAGTATAAAAGAATGGAACAGTCTACCTGCAGACGTCTTCAAGCCATTCCCAAAGAACAGAAATAGGTTTGTAAATAGTATAAGTAAAGTAAATAATTTGAAGTGTGAGCCAGGTAATTACGAAATGTGAGTCGAGTAGGGGAAAGCCTGGTGGGGTGATGTACGGTGGGGACTTTGTGTGCCCCGTGGCCGCTTCGGTAGCCGTGAAGGCCTACCAGGAACCCTGAAAAGTCTTACATGATCGGTATTAACAAGGGCTACTGCTGCCCGAGATTATTTTCCTTTTCTTTAATTTTACATTTCAATTATGTTCATGTTGTTGCAGTGATCTAAATAGGTATTTAAATGTTATATCATGTTTGTGTATATATTTGTAAATTGAATTCTTTTAGTGTATAAACTAACAAGTGTAATAGTTGATGTAGTGTGTGCATAATAAATATAAATAATATATATATATATATATATATATATATATATATATATATATATATATATATATATATATTTTTTTTGCAGTTGAGATATTTATTTCACTTTTTGTCACAAAATACAATAATAATAGTAATAATAATTTTTTCATTGTAATCCTTAAGTAATTTAAATTTGAAAAAAAGAAAAGAAAAGAAATGAAGATACAAGGTACAATAAAAAAATTGCAAAGAACAATCAAAATTACAAAGTAGAAAGAAAAAAAAATTTAACAATATACAAATTATCTTGCAAAGTAAATTACTTATAAATGACGTAAAAATAAGATAACAAAATCTTTACGTAAAATTTTTACATTCGGGTCCTGCTAAGTCCAAAGATGTCTTGGACTAAAGACTTGTCAGCAGGTGCCTATTTTAATTATTATTAATAATAATTAGTAATAATAGTATTAATAATAATAAAAATAATAATAATATTAGTACAAGTAACTTTAATCAAAACCCTGCTGAAAATCTTTTTAATATAGTTAGGCATAATTGTGGCTGTAACCATCTCCCCAATGCTAAGCAGTTCCAGGATGCCTTGAAGACTGCTGTGATTAATAATTTAGTTTCTAATCAGGCAAAAGGAAACACTGTGGAAGATGGATGCCACATATTAACAGACCTTTCCTCACTTTTTCAGATAGTTCATGAAGAATCCAGATCAACCAGTAGAAGCAAGAAGATGAAGGAGCTGAATTTAAGCAATAAAAATTAATATCTGTTGCCTTTGTAGATTGCCAAATGGTTGACAATTTTCTGAAAGGCATGGACTGTGAGCACTGCAGAGCAGATCTCACAACAGACCCACTTCTACTGGACAATATATACTTATCATTTTTATTTGAACAGGAACAAACTTCCATTTGCTCCTCTGAGTCTTTCCTTTCTTCATTAGGTGTAGGTATCACTGCTGCCATGAAAGCATTGCATAATTGTCCTGAGGAGAAGAAACTGTCAATGCTTATAGCTCCACATGTGACATCTAATGATACTTATGTATTTTTTAGATGTGAATGCCAAAAAGAAGATTTTAAAGCTTTCTTTGTTTCTACTGTTTCAGATGTAGCTATCAGATGATACTATATTGAAAACAACAGGACTAGGTTATAGAAACTTTAATTTTTTCTCTCTTTCTCTTACTTTTATTTTAAAAAGGGTTCTTTGCTTCAATATTCATTTTGTGTTGTTTAATTCTGACTTTTTTCTGCCTGTACTTATCAATTTCTCATTTCCTTAATCCATGTTAAGCTTTTTTATTTCATGATGAGTTGGTAAATATTGCCTTAGTTTTACAGTGTACTTATTTACATGGATTTTTCTGTTAATTTTTGATACATTTTTGTTTAGTTTGTTTCACTGATGACTGTGGTAAAATCATTTGAACGTTTTTTTCTGCCACTCTTGGAGTCTCCAAGGAAATTAAAAAGGTAAATTTGGTTAACTTAAGGTTGTTTATGGAATGTTTTATAAAATTTGAGTTCATCTATAGAAAATTAAATTTTAAGGCAATACAATTTTATTTAGAACTACTTGATATTTTTTAAAATTTTCTTTCTCAATTGCTTGACTACGTGTATTTTATCAATTACAGATTGGTGGTTAATTTGCGGTTTCTCATATGCCTAATGGGGATCTCTTTACCACATAGGTATATTTAACCTATTGAAAAAGAGATGTGCTACTATGCTGATAACCTCCTGGGTGGTAGTGGAATAATCAGCTATTTGAAGAATTATAAATATTATAATTTTAATTGTTATTAAGCCATGATATCTTCCTATTTGTTACAGGTACTGTACTTGAATACCATGCATCCAAGAGTTCTAGAAAATTTTATGACTGACTGACATTTTTCATTGGGTATGGGTTCGCTGCTCTCCCAGTGTTGGCGGCTCTGTCTCTATGCTCTTTTATACTCAAATGTAGAAACTAAGGAAAATCTATGAAAATTCGGTTTCTGCCTATTCTCTGCATATAGTAAAATAAAAATTTCACTGAGGGACATTGTATGAATCAAGTAGCCATGGAATTTGCTTGACTCTTAATGTAAATGAAAAATTCCAATGAGTTAACCTCTTTTCAGTAGATAATTGAAATTGGTGTTGGAAGAAAAAGATACAGAGGAAAGTCTGCTAATAACAAAATTTTATTAAAATTAATTGATTAAACACTGATTTAAAAATTTATACAGATGTTAAATTCATTTTTTTAATCATCCATACACATTGAAGAGAAAACAGGATAATTAAGACATAATATAAATATTTCATTCGCCAATGAAAAGAGAAAATATTTCATTCTTTGGTCACAAGGGTAATAAAAAATTTTTTAATAAAATAGACTTGAAAAAATTGTACTTTTTCATAGCATTAACTTAAACAAATAACACAATCAATTTTCATGAATAATCATCATTTTAGGGTTGTTTTAATATATGTTTTTAACAAAGCCTCACAATTAATTGGATTTTTCTAGTATACAACTAAAAATTTTACAGATTAATATTAACTTACAATATTACGTAATCCTCTACTAAGTTCTGTTCTGTATATGCAATCACTATTTGGCCCGATGCTTGGAACATTTTTATATTATTATACCATAAAAGTTACAAAATAAAATCATTTGCATGATAGGTTAAAGGTTATGTTATAGTTACAAAATTTTGTCTTGTGATGACATCAGAATTATGTTCAATTCAACTTATTTGGATCAAAGGAGAGAGGGTTTCCATTTGAATATTTTAAGAAAATTAATTAACCATTCAATAGAGTTTCCTTTTCTTACAAGTAAGTTAATATAACCCTCAATTAAATATAACCAAAGGCCTTTCAATTTACCTCATGCTATAGTATGTATGATAATCCAACCCATAATATAACATCTTTTAGCAATTACAGTGATACCTCGAGATACGAGTTTAATTTATTCCGTAACCTTGCTCGAATGTCAAATTGCTCGTACCTCAAAGGGATTTTCCCCATTGAAATTAATTGAAATGCGATTAATTCGTTCCAGGCCCCAAAATGCCCCTCTAGTTGTTCTTGTTACGTGTTTTTGAATAGGAAAAATGTATTTATAAATGACAAATATTATATAAAAACATATTAAAAGATAACGTAAAGAAATAAACTGGCTTTATAAAGTGTATTTGTATTTTGGTCACTAAAATGCAACTTACACACAACTTAAATGCTGCTTTATGCTTAATTTTAGTTACTGCTTTTTTCTTCACTGGTCTTTGCCTTTTTTCGCCGGATTAAAAAAAAACATGTCCAAGGAGGTTTGTTCCTTCTTCCCTTTCAGAATGTTGCGGAAATGAGTTAGGCGATTAATCTTCTCCTCTGTCGTTATCTAAGTCCTATTCGGCATCTTTTTCCAGAAAAGCTCCGTCTCGTCACATTTGAAGACTTGCTGGGGGATGTGTCCTTTGGCTTCTATCGGTTCGGAAAAAGTTTTGAGATAATCCTCAGCTGCCTTCAGATCCGAACTTGCAGCCTCACCATGCCTGACAACAGAGTAACTGCCGGTCCTTTTCCTAAAGTTGTCAAATTTGCCTCGACTGGCTTTAAACGAGTCTTACGATGCCTCGTTGTGGAAGTGCGCTGGATCTGCTTCAGCCAAACACCGTAAATTGCTCATGCTTTCTTACATATGATGCCCTGTGTTAAAATATTGCCTTTAAGCTGCTTCTCCATAACTCAAACAATCAGCAGTTTCTCTTCTTTTTATGGAGAGAGCTCCGGAGCTTAGAAATTATTGTAACGCCCTTACCTGGCGTTATACCCTTTATTGACTCCTTCTGTTTAAGCACAGTACATATCGTTGAAGTACTACCCCCGTACTACTACGCCCGTACTACCTCGCCAAGTAAGCTACTCGCACATCTCACTCATTTTTTCTATGATTTCACGCTTTAATTCAATAGACGTCATCTTCTTTTGAGCATTGACCTCTCCACTCACTTCCTTTGGACCCAAGGTTATAAAAAGAAATGTGATAAAGTATTTAATTGCACAAAAAGTACAAAGCCCTAGAAAAACTTATCAAAGAATCTTCGACAGCGAGGTAAATAAGTATACTGGGGGGGATGCGTGGGATAATGCGAGACGCACGAGGCACAGTAAACTGGTGGATCGTGTGCAGCCGGCCGTTCCTCGTATCTCAAATTTTGCTCGTATTTCAAAGCAAAACTTCGCTCGCTAGAGGGCTCGTATCTCAAAAAACTCGTATGTTAGGGCACTCGTATGTCGAGGTACCACTGTAATAACAACTTTTATTTTTAATTGGTCATTTCTCATTTTTTATTTTCTTTGTCTTTCTTAACTCATTGTTGATACTTAACATTTGTAATTTTTATTTTATTCTGAAATGGGTAAATTTTCCATAAATGTTTGTAAAATGAAAATAAAATAATTGACATTTGCTTTGCTCTATATGAATCAACACATTAAAAATTTATTTTCTGGTATAAAAAGTTATCCATGCTTAGAATGAAGCATCCAAGTAAATGACAATGTGTGAAATGAGACTTTCAATGACAGTATTAGAAATTCTTCATGAATTCTAAACTTTATTAAAATTAAGGAAATGTTAATTTGGTAATTAAATAAACACAACATCTGAGCAGATTGCAGCTTTCTTATTATTGATAACAAAGGTGCAATTATATTACTTATAAGAAAGCTGCAATCTCTCTAACATTTATTGTTTATTTATTAGGTCCTAAACAAGACTTACATTTCCTTTTTTGCTTAACAAGCTCATGTAGATATACAACATTATTGATGTTCATAAAGTGGTGTAGTTTGATCTGAATCTCCATTGAGTTTATGTTCTCTCAGTGGATAATCAAATAAACGATAAAAAATTGTAAAGAATGTTATGCTAAAATGAAAAATTTTTATTTACAGTCATTTCTTCAACATCACAACACAAATTGCCCATCATATGCCTCTTGCATTACAGCTACAGCTATGTTAGGCATGAATTCATAAGGGCCTTGAGTTATTGCTTTAATGTAAAACTAGACAAAGGAAAGAAATAAGTTACAAGGAAGTACAACAGTTACTTATAACATACTTAGATATCCATTTTACTCACACAACCAAACAGGTGCAACTTAATTAACATGATGAGGGAAAGCATTTATTTCGCCTTTTAATACATGTTATGTCCTTCCAGAGCCATCCTTTAAAAGGCTCATTTTGCCCTAAAGAAAAGCCCCACTGAGATTGCTCCTCCTTCATTCACCTGATACACTAAAAGTGCTCTGCCTTCTATGGCAGAAATGAAACTTAAAATGAACATTAACTATTAAGAGCAAAGTGTATATAAATTTTTTGAAGCCTACATAAACTAACATGTAAAGAAAGCAGAGATATTTAAGGTGTAAAGACTATAAAAACTTTATCACTTCAGTTGTAATGCAAAATAACATCTTAATGTTATCTTATTAATCATTATTTCAGAAATGTGGTTATTATCACAAGTAAGTTATGCAATAATGACATTATGTAAGTGATAAAGGCTACCATTTGTTGTTTCAAGTATCTAAAAAGCTGCACAACTCAGCACCTAGACAACCAATATGACCCACATCCAAAGATATTGTAAGTTCATTGTACAGGATGTGAGGAATTCCTTCTTTCTTACAGATATATGAACAGGATAAATTCTCACCTTTGGATCCACATGCTCCTTCATGACTTAAAATAAGTCTAAAATCACACTTTATCCATTCAAAATAAAATAGGAAAATAAACTTTAAAATAAGAAACATTTCAGTTTGGAACAATGCCTGGAAGTCTTATGTTAGTTTGGACATAAAACAAAGTGAGCAGAAGGCAGGGAGAAATATTTTTAGTGTTTTTTTTTAAGTAGAACTTTCATGCATCAATATCTTCTGATCAAATCAATGTCTTCTGATGCAATTCAGATAAGGTTTAAATATTGTCCACAAAGTCATGAAATTTATGCAGATATTCAAGAAAGACTAAAGGCTTTGGGGCTATTAAGTACAGCATGTTCCTAGACTCAGATTAAATGATAATTTTTTTCATCATCATCTGCCAACTCTTGAAAATGAAATTTACAGGCTGTATTAGCATAATTGTAACTCAGTTGTACCAATAGTTATGTAAATTAGTTAATAATTAACAATCTTCTGTGATCAAATTGAACTCAGATATTTATTTTACAAACTTGTATAGGCAGTCTACTCTTTAAAAATATAAAATTTCATAAATAATGTAATGTCATAAATTTAGAAAGATTCATTTCTGAACAATGAAGTCACAATTTACTAGTAAAAAATAATGCAGGATGGTCACAATATGTGAACATGTGTGTTAAATATACTTATCAAAATGAAGGATCATCTTGTGAAGATATAATTACGATTAATATTTGTGATATGATTTCCTTTCCTAGAGCAGAATGTGTCTATTAACAGAGAGGAATTTCAGTTAGAGCACAATTTGTTTGATTGTATGGCCAATTGTCATCTGGTAGGTTGAAATCAACTGCAATAATTATTTCAGAATAACGTGTATTAGTAGAGATAACACAACAATACGTGTATTAGTAGAGATACACAATAACGTGTATTAGAGAGAGACCTCTTTACAATGGAACTCTATATGGTTAAAACTATTTTTAGAGGGAAGGCACACATGTTCTATCAAACTTCTCTATCTCGCTCTTGAACAGAAACAAACTATTGTTACACAATAATTGATGAACTAGGAATGAGACTAAATGAAAATCACTATCTCGATTATCTTCTAATTAAGGGGACAAAATTTTGACAAACAAGCAACATTTTCTTCAAGCTTAATTTTCTTTACTCCAAATATAATTTCAAAAAATGTTTTCAATAACCCCAAGAATCCTATTTAAATGTACCATTCAGGTACTTTTCTGGTTGCATAATCGTCCAGAGACACTCATGCTTTTCCAATTTGGAAAAAAATTTATCCCTATCCACATGATCATCAAGTTAGTCTATACTTCTTTCTTATATTGTGTGACTTGATTTGTAGCAGGGCATCTTTGCCGCGCAATTCCTATTTAGTATCGATTGTCGGTATCCTCGAAACGCTACATCGCATGGCTCGCATGTTAGTGGAAATCGAAGGTAGGTTTGAAATCTTTCAAGGTTTCGTGGTTAGGTCGTAGTATTTTGGAATTTTGTGGAAACTGAACGGTAAGTTCTTTACTTTATTACATTCGTGCTGAATCATGCTTTCGCATTATCTCTTAATTATCATCGTTCGTGTCGGACCATAATGATACATCTTTCTTTTCGTAGACGCCAGCTTATTTGAAAATGATGGTGGAAACATTCTGATTATCTTATCACGCAATTATATCAGTTTGTTGCTGCATTCTTGTTTATAACTCTTCCAATATGGAATCTGAAAATGCATGTATCTTTTCATTGATTACGAGATTATGTGAAAAAATTGTAGATGAATCTTGGAAGCTTAATGACAGGTCAACCACGAGAACCCTTCGGATAAAGAAACTGCGCTCAAAGACATACAGCACACTTTTGATTCCTGGAAATAATGGTACTAAATATTTCCAGTAGCCTTAATTGCTTCATTGAATTCATACTCTATGTTATATCATGTATGTAAACATTTTCAGAATTCTCTCTTGGCCCTCACGATTGTTTTGTTAAATTTATTTCCACTGCATTTCAAAATGGAGTTTTGCAAGATAATATCTCATTGGAAGAGTTTGATGGATGCGTTGATCAGCTTTGGCAAGAATCCAAGAAAATATCCTTCATTCCCCCAATAGTGTATTTTTTATCGAAAATGTGTAATGAAAGACAAGTAAGAAATCCAGTACTTAAGGTTTTCATGCATACATATGTGGCAATCCATGTAATTATATTATAATTATTGGTTATAAGAGTTTGAATTTTTTTCACACCTTTCATTGCAGTCTAATGTAGACGAAAATGAGAATGTTTACGGTAACGGAATATCGTCTTCCGTCTTACCGAGGAAGTATCATTTGTATCATCCATCGTCTTTTATTCTACCCAACCTACACAGTGCATTATCTAGTTATTCGAAAGGAAATTGCTTAACTAGTTCACAGTTTTTGCAGAATAGCTCAGTTATTCGACCTGTTTGCAAGTAAGTAAATATAATCAATTTCTTTTTTATAATCCTTCGAAGTATTAATTGACAATTTTTAGTTTTCAGTTTGACGTTATTGGCTCAAGGTTTTCTGGGAAAAAAATCAAACATTCCCCATCAACCTTTCCATCCGTAGTTAAGGATCGGAACAATATTATTTGGAATTCTGTGAGTACTACGTTGTTGTATTCTTTATGGAAGTTTTTTTTGGGCCAAAGACTCCTGTAACCCAGATGACCCTCTTCCCATTATCAGTCGAATGTCTTAAATGATTACCTGGCATGAATGGGCTGGTTAAGCTTAAGTAAGGCATTTTTCCTATTTCATTGAGATTTTTATGTTTTATTTTTTTATTTGTATGATTCCTTTCAATTTTACTTCACTCTTTGCTATCAAGTGAGAGTAAACTGTCCTAAAATAATCCTGCACAGGCAATACATCTTAGCAAATATTTGTTTGACACACAACACCATACTTTATTGTACAGGATCAGGCCCTTTATATAATTAGTTATAGTATTACAAAATAAAACAGATAAACACCAGTTGATTAAAATGGTAGAATAATTAGAAAATATAATTGAAAAACCGAAAATGAAAAATTTAATTGAAATTTTTTTGCTGAAAACAAAACATACAAGTGTTTAAATACTTTTTGAAGCATTAGTAATGTAATTGTTAATATATTACTAAAGTAAATATTACTTTAGTATTATAATTTTAAATGCTTTTAATGCACAAGTAAATACTTCTGTTTCAAGGCATTATAATACCTATCATTCTATTGTGTGGTAAATATTGTGTAATTTGTATTTTGAACAACAAGTCAAACTATTTTTAGTAAATTTGGATGGAATGTATATTCTCTCTGAAAAAATAGAGCAAGTTATGTAATTTTTTTATAACCACTGGAAAGAACATTAGGTTTGCTATTAGTGGTTGCATAGTTAAGAAAAATTTTACATTTCCACACTTCATCCACAAAGATGTAATAAATTTAGACTGGACTCTCTCTGGAAGTGTAGAAAATATATTTTATTATATTGAGCACAGCTGAATAACAAGAGAGGAAAAAAGTGGCAGTATTGAATGGGAAATTAAAAGTAAGCAATTTGTGAGCTAGATATGGAAGACATACATTGAAATTCAATTTAATTCAAAGTAAACACCCATAACTGAGAAGCCATACACAATTGGCACATTTATTTATTTATTCATGTATATGAGATAAAATCAGTAGCATGAACATTAGATAAAAACAAACAATAAAAAACATTAAGTTATTAAGTAGTAATGGAATTTATTAAATCAATAATAATGAATTCAAGTAAAAATTGCTGACAAATGTTAGAATTAATAATAACCTCAAAATGGAGAAGAATAATAAAGAAAGCCAACATTAATGGTTAGAAGACAATTGCTGGAAAATTATTAATAATATAATTGCAAAATATGGCGTGTGTGTGTGTATATATATATATATATATATATATATGGAATATATATGTATATATATATATATATATATATATGGAATATATATGTATATATATATATATATATATATATATATATATATATATATATATATATATATATATATATATATATATATATATATGGGGTGTTCAAATGAAAAGGTACAAAATAACACTGTGGGCATAATTGTTGCATTTTTCAAAAGTAATGGGAACAGTGAGATAGTTGTGCTCAGGCCTCTGGTGATTGCTTTTGAATAAAGACTTCAGTTATACCCACAGTGTCATTTCGTACCTTTTCATTTGAACACCCCTTATATCATAATAATATTATCGAGAAGAAATATTGTTATGATGAACAATGCAAGATAAATAACTGTATGAATCACTAAAATAAAGTAGTTGCATGTAAAAGTATTGTAATATTAATAAAAAACAAAATCAGGAAATTATTAGATTTGCATTTTTTATTTTAAAATAGAGTGGATGTAATGGATCTTTTAAAAGAAGGTAGATGTTGATAGAAAAAGCCATAGGTGTTTAAGACAGGATTTATTTTGACAATCATGAAAATAGGCTTCTCATTGTTTTCTCTTTTGGCAAATTCTGTTTGATTTTTATATATTTTCTCTACATCACATGATTCCAATTCTCCAGGTCTTTCTATGTCTGAACCGTCAACATTCATGTTCTGTATTTCCATTGTTCTCTTTCTTTGCTCTGTAATTCTTTCATATTTACTCTGTAATTTGCATATTACTACAGTTTCTTTCACATTAATAAGCATTTTATTCTCTCTCATTGCGTTAATTATGTGTAATACTTGAGTGCTTCTTCCATTAACTCTTTTTAATGGTTTTTCCTTTCTTTGAGACAGGCAAATTACTTTGATTTTAATAAAATGATAAAAAAGAATGAGAAATTCCCATTGCTGATACTTTAACTGTTAATTTCACAAATGCCTCTAGCTGTGATAATTTCAGTGATTTCTCAGTTATTTTTTATAAATTCTGTGAAATTTTAAGTTATATGAAATGGAACTTTTTTCTTGATAAACATGCGTTACAATTTTTAGTTTTAAGTTTATATTTTACTAATATTATATACAAGAGGTACCCAAAGTGTGAGTTTCCCTATTTTTTTCTCACCGTAGGAGAGAGCCATTTGTATGTAGTGTTGGTACAGGTGTTGTGATAGTACTGAGTATCGCTCAAGATTGTTTGATTCCCCAGTTGTTAATTTAACAATGGTTTTCATACCTTTGTGTGTTCCCGCCAGCTGTGAAATCTGAATTGTTGTTTGTTTTTTGACAGAAAAAATGAAGCAGTGCAAATTCATAAACAGATATCCTCAGTCAACGATGCAGATACCATAGGTATTCAAATGATTTGTTGCTGGTGTACATTATTCATAAAGACAAACTGCTTGTGACAAAGAGCATAGCGGTAGGCAAATGATGATTCATCAAGTTGATCTGAATGACGCTGTTTGCGAGACCATAGCACTTGATAAACAATTCAATTTGGTTTCTTGCTAACCTTCCTTTGAAGTTCAAACTAAGCTTATCTATGACTGCATAGGATTATCATTGGAGGACAAAAAAATTTGTGCAAGGTCTTTGCTATCAGACTGTCAAAAACAGCAAAAGATGGAGGCAGCTCAGTCTATCTTACATCTAGTTGAGAGATGCACTGTTTTCCCAGATTGGGGATGATTCAAATCCCCTGAATCTAAAAGACAGACATGGTGTGGCAAAGAGGAAAGCAGAGGTTGCCGAGTCTTTGTAAATGTCACTGCCTTAGACTAGGGCTCCACTGGCAGTGAATCACCATGCCTAAGTTTTGCTGTCAAAAATCTGCTGCTCGGCTACACAGACAGTAAATTACTGTCCTCATGAGCAGCAGATTGTCATTGGTCGCTCTTTAGCAGCTGTGAGGTGGCACTTTTCCAGTCATTTGGCCTCTTCTTGCCTGAGAGCTTCAGCTGGTGCTTCTCTTCATTCGTGCTTATGTTTTGTGAATAACCTATAGAGGTTATAGGAAGATAATGTGTGCATATTTTATTAGATGCTACTTATTTTTAGAGGTGTCTTTAGTTTATTCATAGGAATGCACTTTTTTAAATGCATTGGCCAGAATTATTTATGGTTACCTATGTTTGCTTAGACAAACTGTAGCATGCTCCAGCCACACCACTATGCACAGATTTCTTTATATGGCTAAAAATTTTCAAATATACTAACCTTTATCGAAGATTTTTCTTTTAGCTGTCAGTTTACTTAGTTGAAAATAATTTTTACTTAGCATGTGCGATTTTTGTCCGCTTTCTTCTTTTTCGTTGCACCAACCTCGCAATTTCACGATAAAAACTACAAACACTACTACTGCACAATGCTGAATAGTTCGTACATGGGTGGTCTGAAAAATTTCTGACATTTTGCCATTTCTCGACATGTTTTCTGAAAATTTTCTGAAGATTACTGAAAAATCTGGAGTCTGAAACTTTTCAGACCACCCTCGTATATTTACCACGGGTCATATGCGGACGGTATGGCTGGAACTCTCTTTCTCTCTATCCAAACCTATCAGGAATGGCAGAAATTAGCAGAGGACAGTTGTTCGTGGGAGCTTAGAAATTCTCATAATTTTGAATATTTCATGAAAAACGAACTAAGTCAACTGATTAGGATGGAGCAGCTTCAATCACTGCGGTCTTCTCTTTCACAAAGGGAAACAAAGCTGATCCCTGTTGTTTGTTAAAATTCATTTGTTCTATACCCTTTCACCAGACAGGGACCACCTCCCATGTGGCACGTGCAGTATCATGAAAGGTTCAGAGGGTGCCATTAAGTGATGACAGTATGTAGCGGCAAAATTTAAGATTCCACAGAGGGAAACTTTCCCTAGATGAGCGTGTTTAATTGTTGATTTTTCCACTTCTTTCTTCCCTGACATTCCTGAAATATCTATCGGAATTGTTTAGCTCCTTTGCAGGGTTCAGGAATATGTGCTGCCACATAATGAAAATCACCCTTTCCTATCTTGATTTACCATTTTGAACATCCGACAACATTTTCCAAACAATCTATGTCCTCATATTCCTTTCTTCGATGTTGAATTAAATAACTCTGGCCAATGAGGGTTTAGTAATATTGACATATTACGTTTTTCTTATTGTATTTTCTGCTCTGAATTAGTTCAATCCTGTTAAAATTTTTCACAGTTTTCAGCTATACTGCCGTAACATTTACAAAAGGAAGGAATTCTCAGGTTATTTAGATTGCATATTATATTCGTTTTTTTTATTTGAAATAGAGTAGCTTCAAAGCTCAATATTTTAGCAGACTTGGGAATTGTGCTTATATTTTGCAGTCTTCCATACTTCTTATGACATTTATAATCGTAATCATGATAGTGAATTCTTAATTACATTTATAACTTCTCTTTAGTTAAAATTTGAAGATATGAGAATAAATGAGCATTTAGCCTAAAAATATTCTGGTAATAAAGGCGAATGTATTTAAAATAATGAGAAAGGGAAAAAGTTTAAGTTACCTTGACGAAATAAGGCCTGTAATTTTATGTAAGTCTTTTAGAGCTCTTAATTGGAATCAGCCATCAAAATGTGTAAATAACAGCTGTGTTATGGTGAAAAAGCTGAAACTTGTCGACCTGTGTAATTAATCAAAAACTTTAAAATTAAAAAAAATATAAATAATATTCATAAATTAATTTATGCACCAACTCTTATTTTACACCTGGGCATATTCTATGCAAAAATTCTTAAACATTTTAAGAGATATGGGTATTCAGAAACAGTAATATTCCATGATCAATTACTATGAAATTTAATACTACATGCATTCATAAAAGGCCTCTATCTTCTCTTACACTTAATGACAAAGAAAGAATTCTTTTTAATTTCTTTAAAATGTTTTCCTTTAAGCTTTTGAGTCAACTTGTAATTAACCATTCTTATTGGTTGTTTAAAGGCAGGTCATGATGCTAAAAGCGGTTTTATTTATATACCTTATTTCCAAAATTACCTTAGATGTTGAAGCACTTTAAAAATTACTACTATTATAGAAACATTCAATATAGGGCAAAATATTTTCTGGTAATTTCAAACCCTATGTTATATATGTTACATAATATTCATATATGTTGCTCCAAGGGAAAGTCTAAAAAAATCTTAACGAGTCTTATTTTTAACCTCTAGCAAAAAGAAAATTTTGACAGATGAACATTCTATTAGGAAAATGCAGATGCAGTCTTCTGTTTCTTTTCTGTGTGACTCTATTCCCTGTTTCTTTTAATTTCTGTGACCTTATTCCTGTGAATTTTGAATACTTGGGTTCATTTTTCTACATTTTATATCATTATTTCACCATCAAATGTGATGATTTACATTACACTGTAGAATAAGATAGAAAGCTTTAGATAAAAATTACTCAACATACACACAAAGCAGATGTGCCTAGAGTCAGTAAACTGCTGCCCATGTAGCCGGTTACGCGCATGGAACTGCTGCTCAAAAAAATAGACCTGGTTCCATTGCTGCGCTGCATGACCTTGAAGCTGCCCTTCCTTTGGCAATGCAGCGTCACACTCATTCTATCCTATGGTTCCTATTTTCGGTCAGTAATTCGCTGCCTATAGCGACAGCAAATTACTTAATCTTTAACTAATTAATCTTTTTGGAGTGCAAAGGAGTACTTTGAATTGACTACCTGCCTCATTTGACATGCATCACTGCTTATCATTATTGCAATGTGCTGAAGAAACTCCAATGAGCCATAAGAAAAAAACACCAAGGTCTTTTGTCATGCAAAGTTTTGCTGATCCATGACAACGTGAGGGCAGATTTTTCCATAAAACAGGGTAACTGCTGGAAAACTTTGGTTGGGGTTTCTTTGGTTATCCAGTATAATCAATTGATATCACTGGATGATTGCCACCAATTCCTTATGCAGGAAATCATCTTGGAGGCTTGCAATTCTAAATAATTATGAACTGAAAAATAAAGTTGATTGTTGGGCAAAAAATCTAGCGGGAGGATGGTGAGACCTTAGCTTTAAAAAATGTGTGGAAAAAGTAGGGAATTATGTTGAGAAATACATAGAAGAAGAGATGAAAATCAATAACTTAATAGTTTTTAGGATTTATAGATAGAGATTTTATTTTCTGTAGTTACGGGAAACTTAAGTGTTGGATACCCCTTATTGTTTAAAATGTTTTACAACTTAATAAAACAATCAATGGATAATTCTGCAACACCACCTAAATAATAATTTTAATAATAGGCATTATCCATTGATTGCAACGAATTGATTTATGTTTATAATTTTGTCCTGGCTAATAATTTTGTATTTCTCTAATTCACTTTAATTTCGTTTTGTTTTTTTCTTCTTTTTTAATAATTTCCATCAAGGTCTTAAACTGGCATGACTTATAGTATTAGTAAATTAAAGTATTTTAACAAATGGGGCTACATATTTTATAATTTTCTTGTTTTAATTTCCACATAGCTGGAGGATGAAGGCTATGAATCGACTGAAACAACACCGTTGCTAACTACTCCTGCAGAATCAAGTTGCCTCCCATGGTATGAACTTGATATTGATAGCAATCAGAAAGGCCTACATCATACTTGGGAATCTTTAGGTGAACCTTCACAAGCTCTGGAACATCCTCCACTATTTGAATCTGGTGTTGAAGCCCTTCATTCTAATTTGAAGATCCGAGAGAAGTTGCTTCTGACTCTGGAACCACGAATTTCTCTTCAATTTCGAGATCCCATAAATTGGAAAACTCTTTTGCATCATGTGATGTGTCTTTTGATGGGTTTGGAATCCGAGAGCTTTATCTTCAATGAGGTGAGTCAGTCCAACTTCTTTGGAGAGAATGAATTTTGAATGAAAAGTGTGTTTAAACAGAGGCGTTTGCCATTTCCATGGATTCCTGTTACTGGACAGATGTTTTCCTGTTAATTAATGTGACTCATTGATTTCTTTTAAAGTTGCTGAAGAAATCTAAGAAAGCATTAAGATGGCTAAAAATAATTGGTAATTACTTGGTTTTAGGTTCTCATTGAGACAACTTCCTTTAAGTTATCAGTTAATTTTTTTTTGGGTGTGCAATGCTAGCAAAAATTAACCCAGCACTCTACAGTAATCCAGAGCGGCCACTGAATGCTATGTTTAAGTTATAAGACTATGTTAGTTATAAGACTATGTTTTCCTGACAAGAGTTTCCTTTAAAATGAGCCATTAGAAGATAAAAGTGCAGAAAATCACTGATGAGTATTCTAGCCATACTTTGCATGAGGACCCTCAAGCGGTGCATAACTTAGAACCATAGGGTTTTGAAATCCATGAGAAGGTTGATTACAGCGGGGATTGTGGTACTGATTGAAAATTATCATCTCAAAGCCTTTATTTAAGATTTGATCGTTGAGAAAAGAAGGATCTATATCCTTCCTATATATATGAAATACATAGTTGTACCTTGAGCTTCAAATTTCACTGCTTCACTCTGTTCTTACTTTCTAAAATATGTATATTCATTAATAAGTTATGATATTTGGTTATTTGTCACATGTACTGTATCTTATTTTCTTTTATTCGTCTTCTGATGATTTGTCCTCCTGTATGAACCTTCAATCATCGGTTACCCTGTTCCTGAATGATGAAATCTTAAATAAAAGCTTTATTTTAGAAAACTTATTTACGACCTAAATTACATTAGAGCTTCTAGACAGGCTTCCAGACTTTTTAGTTACCATTATACTGGTATTACCCAATATATTTGACTAAATAAGAGAAAATAAGACATCTTAGAGCTGTTACTATCATACCTTTGGCAAAAGATATACACATGAATCCATAAATTTCATACATATTTCTATTACCTCAGGAAATTTGTGAGTTAAACAACCAAATTTTTATTCTATGTTTTCTTATTGGAGTTATTGACATCAGTTAGATAAATACAGTAAAATTCATTTCCCCGCTTAGACCTTACTCCTCTTAATAAGTAATTTTCTCCCTCTCACATGAGCATATGGTAAAAATGTTGCATAAGACACCTTGCTTCCCTGTTAAGAAGTGGATTTTTCCTGTCCCCAGATGCACTGCAAACAACTTCAGCCAATAAATCGTCACATTCGAGAGACCAAATTTTTTAATAAATTTTCAGTGCCATCATGTTTTGCTTTATCTCTAGAATTGTTCCTTGTGAATATCATTCTTTGGAATGACTAATTTTGTGGAAATAAAATTAAGATATCGCGAAGCAGAATAATATATAGGCCCCTGTTGGAGCTGATGCAATATCTAAGATAAAGTGAGATCTTCTTTATTACTTTTGTAGCAAATAGGTTGTAAATTGATGAAAATGGTCCCTCAACTACATGCATGAAAACTCCCTTGTTAATTATATTGTTTACTAAATCTTGTGTTCTCCCACTCCCGTCGCTTCCCCATCCCACTTGATTCCAGGTAAGTTTAGATCTCCTGATATCAGGACTTTTGTTCTCAATGACTTCTCAGAAAATAATTTTCCCAAGACCTCCAATACACTTAAATTGTCTTCAGGCCTTCAATAGGTTGGAACTACATCTCATGTTCTTGATCTATTAGTTATTATTTTCACACTATCATTTCGCAGTCATCCCTCACCCATTCTAACTCTTATTTTCTCCTTAACCCTTGGAAAGATTTCCCCTTGTATCGCTCTCTCTCCTACATTCTAGGGGGTTTATTGGAAAAATAAATATCATTTGAGAAAATATTTGAGTTTAACTATGATTCCGTGCTCATTACTATATCAGGATTATTTTCCTTTATCAAAGTTTGGAAATCCTCTTTCTTATTTACAACTCTTACAGTTAACCTGAAGCACCCTCAAACCCTTGTCAACTGGCAATAGGTTTTGATTCCTGATTCCTTTGTAATGTTCTGCATCTTCAGACTCCTCTCTTCCATCTATACTCTTTCCTCCATCCTCAATGGTATCTCCATTTTGTTATCCCCAGTCTCTTTTCTGTATTCTTCTGGGCTTCTCCTTCACCATCCTTTCTTGTTCTTCTTCTGCATCCTTCTTTATCTTCTGCTGCGAATCGCTTTTCTACTACATCTCCTATTCCTTTTGACCCTCAAGTTCCTTTTAATCCCAACAATTTCTACTTTCAACACGTGACACCTGAACTAATGCTTAAATATTTATCGCATTCCAAGTCCCAATCTCCTGGTGTTGATGATATTCTGATTGGCTTCATTGTTAAGGCTACTCCTGTGCTTGCGCCGTTAATTCTCGAAATCTTCAATTATTCCTTATCTTACTCAGTGTTTCCTTCCACTTGGAGAAAAGCTCTCATTAGACCTATAAAAAAGGTAAACAAACCGAATTCCCCTGCTGATTTTCGGCCAATTTCCATTCTTTGTGCCCTCTCTAAAACCCTCGAAAGAATTGTTTTTAATCAGATCTCCGATTATTTAAATAAAATCAAAAAAATCGACCCGTATCAGTCAGGTTTTCGCCGCGGTTTTAGTACCCAATCTGCTTTAATAAAAGTAACGGAGGATATTCGCTTCGCTACGGACAACAAGTTATTCACAGTCTTGGTCCTTTTTGATTTTAGCAAGGCATTCGATCGTGTCAACCACTTTCTT
Organism: Pachydiplax longipennis; assembly: GCA_036926295.1. Classification (NCBI taxonomy): domain Eukaryota; kingdom Metazoa; phylum Arthropoda; class Insecta; order Odonata; family Libellulidae; genus Pachydiplax; species Pachydiplax longipennis. The sequence continues at coordinate 72,450,688 of JAVFKF010000015.1, forward strand.
TTATTGAATAAATTGAAAGAACTTAATTTTTCTACCTCCGTTTTAAATTGGTTTTGGTCCTACTTAGATGATAGGAGCCAGGCAGTTATGGGAACTGGCAATGACCTATCATCTTGGCTGCCTGTTACTTGTGGTGTACCGCAGGGTTCAGTTTTGGGTCCTCTTTTGTTCTCAATATATATTCTCAATATCTCAGATAGTATTAAACATTGTAAATATATGCTCTACGCTGATGACCTGCAAATTTATCTCCATTCGACCTTAGATGACTTGTCTGATGCAATAGCTGCAATCAACTCCGATATCAAATCATTATGTGCCTGGGCAAGTAACCATAACCTTTTGTTGAATCCTGCTAAAACGCAGACAATTATCTTTGGAAACTCCAAATCCATAAACAAAATTGATTTCTTTAATATCCCCAATATATTAGTAGATGGTTCTGTTGTCCCTTACAGGAATTCAGTTAGAAATCTTGGCATCACACTCTCTAACACTCTCTCTTGGAATTTGTTAATTTCCAAAATTTCTAATAAGGTGAACACAAAACGCTATACCAACTAAAACTGCACAAGAATAACCTACCCACAGCTACGCGTAAAATGCTTGTAAGCACTCTTGTCCTACCAGCGTTTGACTATTGTTCATTAGTATATGACGACTTAACCGCAGAATAAGATCTTAAGTTACTGCGACTACTTAACAACTGTATTAGATTTATTTTTAATATTCGTAAAGATGAACTTATCTCTACTCATCGCCGTGCTCTCAATTGGTTAAAACCGAACATTAGAAGGAAATACATGCTGGGAACATTCTTTTTTTCCGTATTTCGCCAATGTCAACCTCAATACATCTACGACTTTTTTACATTTAAACATTCTGTCCCTTCCAAAACCACTCAATCAGGCCCTAACCACCTCATATTTCCAATCCCCCGCACTAATGTTTACCTGAGATCATTTAAAATTGTTGCCTCTAAGTTTTGGAACTCACTGCCAGACCGAATTAAAAACTCTACTTCGTTGCCATCCTTTAAAGAAAAACTATTTAATTATCTTCTGGTTTCTACGAATTAATTTTAAATTGTTCTTTTGCATATTTTTTATATATTATGAGCTTTTTTTTTTCTTATATACGATATGTGCAGATATTTTTTCTTTTGTATTTTGTTTGCTCTCATGGGACCTTCAAAAATCCCAGAGCATAATAAAACTTATTATTATTATTGTTGCCTCTCTGGTTTCTGTACTCAGCAGCTCCTGGCAGTCCATCTGGCATTCATTGTTTTTCCTCTCCATTGTATTCTTTCGTATTTCCTCCAATTTCTCCAGATTCTCCGATCTTAATTTTCCCCCCTCCCCAAAAACTTTATTTAGTTTCCCGGCTTTACATTGTTGATTACATTACTGTAGAGGTGACCCAGATTGTTTCCTTTTATGTTCAAGTGCCAACCATCCCCCCTGATGCCTCTTTTACCCATCCAGTAGTTTGGATCCACAAAAATAAAGTTTTTGGCTTGATACACCCTGTCAATGCTTTTGTTTATATAGTCCACCCAATAATCTGCTACATTTATCCTACTTACTATGCCACTCTCAATTATTTTTCACTTTCGAATTTCTCTCTAGCCACAGTGCACAGGCCATTGATTATCCCTAATCACATGCTGTTCACTCTTGGATACCTTCATATCATTTGCACCCATATGCATATTTCGTTCACACCCACAAACCTTTTCTTTCTTTTTCTTTGCATGCCAAATGTTTTCCTCTCCAGTTTGTCTGTTTGTCCCAGATCTAACCATCGTGTCTCCAAGTACAAGGCACCTCATCATTTTTAACCTTCTTTAAGTTCACCTTATCACAGTTCACTCCTCTGGAGGCATATGCCATAAGAATGGCCTACGAATGTTAGATAAGTGCCACTCTGACGTGTTTCAAAGTTTCAATTGAGTATCTTATCGGGAAGGTCCTAAAATAATATTCCGTTTTTCCCGTTTAAATGCATGGTAGAATCTGAATGACACTCTTGCATCGAACCAAGGACCACTGCAGAAACGGTGAACCTCATGAAAGAAGGATTTTAAACGCCTCTGTCACCACTCTGGGTTTTATCCTTCCAGCTTATCGGGAAGGCATTGAAAAAAATTTCAAAAATTAAAGCAATGCATTTCTTATGGAAGAATTTTGCACCCACCTGGCATCAAACTCATGGTCATTTGGCAACATTTCTTCCAAAAGGACCATAAAAGACTACCTCAACTTCAACCTCCGAGATTTTGGTTCCTCTATCTTACCGATAAGTTCCTCAAAATATTTTTCAAAAATCCACGCAATGCATTCTTATGGGAAAATTGCAATATTTGGGACATTCTAGAATCGAACCCATTATAGCTAGCGTCGATGTCTGAATTATTCTGGCGTCTACAGGGTGGGGCCAGTACGTTGTAAAAATCTGACGTCGACGGTACTTGTGGAACATGGTCAGAATTCATATCCCCTATAAATATCTATATAGGTATATCCGGAGAGTTAACTATATACTACATGGCCTGAAAAGTCCCGAGCCTAACATAGAGATGTCGCCACTAGTAACTTTTTCTGCACATTTCACTTGAGAACCAACCTTAAGATGGCACTTTTTAATTTCATGACAAATCATGTATTAGTTCCCGAATGGCAGCTGATTGTTTTCACGAAGTTTAGGCATTTCGCAAACGATGGATAAGACGAGTTTCGATTAAACATTGTTTCTTGATGGGAAAAAACACTGTCCAAGCCAAAACTTGGTTAGATAAGTGTTACCCAACATCCTCGCCTTCGGAAGCGACAGTGAAACAGTGGTTCGTGGACTTTAAACGTGGTTGTGTCAGCACCAAAGACGCTGAATGCCCTGGATGCCCCTCCGAGGCCACCACATCAGAAAATATAAAAGAAGTCCATCTGATCGTTTTGAACGATCGTTAAGCAAAGTTGCATGAGATAGCAGAGTCTGTGGGTATATCAATGGAACACGTTGGAAATATTCTGCATGAACATTTGGCGATGAAGAAGCTTATCGCGCGATGGGTGCCGCGTTTCCTGACTCCGGACCAGAAGCAAAGACGTTTGGAGGATTCGGAGCGTGGTTTGGCCTTGTTTCAAAAAAACAAAAAGGACTTTTTGCACCGATTTGTGATGATGGACAAATTGGATACATTATTACACTCCTGAGTCCAATCGGCAGTCTGCAGAATGGTTGGAAGTGGGTAGCAGTCGTCCGAAGCGTCCAAAGACCCAACAGTCAGCTGGGAAGGTTATGGCGAGTGTTTTTTGGGACGCAAGTGGAATCATTATGATTGAATTCTTGGAAAAGGGAAAAACAATCACGGGCGACTACTACGTTGCTCAACTGGACCGTTTGGACATCGAGATCAAGAAAAAACGGCCACACATGAAAAAGAAGAAAGTGCTGTATCACCACGACAATGCACCAGCTCATTCGTCAATGAAAGCGACGGTCAAATTGAGTGAATTGCGGTACGAATTGGTTTCACATCCCCCGTATTCACCAGATCTGGCATCCAGCGACTACTATCTATTCCCAAACATGAAGAGATTTCTTCAGGGGAAGAAATTCACGTCAAATGAAGAAGTCATGTCCGAAACAGAGGCCTATTTTGGAGGACTTGAGAAATCATTTTTTTCGAAAGGCATCGAAATGCTCGAGGACCGGTGGAATAAGTGCATAGCTCTAGATGGAGATTATACTGAAGAATAAAAAAGGTTTTCAGGTAAAAAATTGATTTTTTATTTGTTAGCCTCGGGACTTTTCAGGCCATGTAGTATAATAGATATCAGGTGAGTTAGCTATATATAATAGATAGATACAGATATCTATAGGGGATAGAAAATCTAACCACGCTCCACAAGTGCCTATGGTGTGAAAATTTTAAGGCACCACCCTGTAGTCACCAGAATAACTCAGACATCAACTACAGCAATCATGGGTTCAATGCCAGAAGGTCCCAAAAATCATAATTTTCCCATTAGAATGCATTGCGTGGATATTTATTATCTTGAGTGCTTTCCTGATAGCCAGGTATGATATATCACAAGACAATATCTTTTGGATGAAATTTTTTCTGCTCTTTGAAGAGATAACGTGACTCAGATTACTGTTAGATTGTTGGAATTTTTCTCTCGTCAATTGACGGTTCCGAGATGTGCATCCTGCTGGACAAATAATGAAAGGTAGCACTCATTATAGTGATACTTCAGAGATAACCACTCATTATAATGGACGTAACTCCTTTTTTTTGTGTGATACAGACAATGTCAAAAAATCGCTATAACGCAAGTCTCGTTATATGCCTTACTTGTTATAACGGACTTCTACTGAATGTCATGTCTCTTGGAGGAAATATGATGATGAATACAGAATTTTTTCCTTCTGTTTTTATGACAGAATAGAGATATGCCCCTCAGTCTCACCTCATCTGATTGTGTTTTCAGCAGGAGTACTACTTTTTTGGTTTTTCAGTATGTTTGATAATGCCTTATGATCAATTCTATTTGAACACATTTATGATTTTTTAAATAAAATCTTTTGTATTCTAAAAATGAAAGGAATACCTTCTTCAGCCGAGTTTTATACTTTATTCTCAAATGTACAGCTAGTTCCAAAAAGAACTTACCACCTAAGCTGCAACCCGCATAACAGGCAGTGAGAGAGAGAGAGAGAGAGAGAGAGAGTGAAAACATGGCGGAGATGGTCTGCTTGAGTCATAACTCCGCCTGCAGAGTTGAAATGGATTTATTTGCTTTATTAATATTGCAAAGATTTATTAGTATCCTGAGTTTGATGGCATTGGCCTAGCAGAATAGTATTATAACAATACGGATGTCGTAATGCAAGAATTCAGTTATTATAAAATGGTTATAACAAATCAGTATATATTCTAGCATTGCTTCTCGCACAGAGGGAAACGTCGCACACGAGGTCCCGTTATTCTGAGGCAAACCCCCTTCCCCTCATAAAATTTGCATCTGAGGGCGAAAGGCACGAGCAGGTCGAAGGAAATTTTCGCAAAATCTGCCTCTGAGCCGCTCTGAGCTTATGTTTAGGACTGAGATGGGAGATAGAAAATTTCCACGCAGTTTGAATCAGTGTCGGACCAAAAATGTATAGACCTCGAATTTGATGCATATGCTTGCAAAGCTCTTCGGTTATAATGTGTGGTATTATATAATATAATAGTAGCTAATATTATGCATCGTTCAAGAGAGCAGTTATTAGCCTTTAAAATTATATACCAAAGGAGTCTACATCGATCACCAGTTTTATCACAGCCTGTGTGAATGCAATCTACACAAGTAAAGTAAGGCACACTCATGGCCATATCTAGGCTATTACTTTAATATACTACATTAAAAAACAATAAGTAAATATATAGTATGAGGTCTTGAGGCATTCTCTGCGTATTTTAGATAAATTTTGTTTCATTTGATAAGCATCAAAATTAAAATTCGATCGGTAAAAAATCAGTAAATTTTATCATCTATGCAATTGGAATCTTTACTTTACCGTCCAAATCAATTGAGAGAAAATGTGCTAGGATCGATTTTCCTGAATGAATAAAGATGACAGATACGAGACTACCATCTTTCACATTAATTTTGAATTAATTGGTTATTTTTTTTCGGTGTCATGGAAGTGTGAATCGAATAAACTTGATTTCTTCTGTGGATTCCTCTTGAAATGGTTGCAGTCACAAACCAATACATTCTTAAACATTCTTCTCGCTATATTTATCATCTTTATAAGGTTTGGTCATAATGCTCATTGAATGCTACTGTTAGCTATGAATGTAAAATTTTCAATTAATTTTGAATGTATACAAAACTACCTACATTATTTATATTTCAATTGTTTATTATAACGTTTACGATTATTATAATGTAGAAAACGTTAAAAATACGCAAAATAATAGGGACTTGGTGAAATAGTTTTTCCCAGGGCCGTTTTATCTGTAATTCCAACCCTGTAATATCACATGTGGAAGCGCATATGAGGCTCATGTTGAAATTTTGCTCCCCTCGGTTGATGGCTGGCCCTGCGTAACTCTCATATTTTTCGACAGAATTTTAATGATTGAGATGAATGGGTGGTGGTTTGGTATGGCTAGTCTATCTACATATTTATCGATTGGTGATATTGAAAATATTCCTTCGTATTTAAAATGTATTGACTATGAGAAACTTTAAAGCAATGAATTCACCAGGACTTTAAGAGGGTGACTGTTTTGATGGAGAAGTGAGAAGCGACGGAAACAGTAATAAATACACATGAATTTTACAACCGAAAGTGTAAGAGGTATGTTAATTCCAGATTTTTGGATGAATCACAATAGGTAGGCGCATTTCTTGCTTTCCTAGTCGACCAATTGTTTACTTTGAGTAGGAGGAACGACCTCTTTTAAAAGTATAACCCACTCGCTCACCTTCCCAGTTTTCTCATCCAACATATATTTTTTCCGTTTATGACTGCCTCCAGAGAAACTACTCATTTATCCAATTTAAGTAATATCTTAGTCAAAAATGGTTAAAATTCAAATATACAGGATATAACGTCAATGGCTCATCATACTTTCAGAAATTTCCTTCTCATGCATCAGTTTATTCCTAGGATCTCCGAAATTGAATACAATAGCATTGTTCACTAATTTAAAGCAACCTTTAATTCTATAAGAAAGTTTGAGTGGTTATTTTGTATCATAGATGTAAGAGAAGTTGAACAATTTGGTTCTCAGAGGATAAAATGTTCGACAGCATTACTCCAGTTCATTGTTCGTTTCTCAAGTTATTTCAAACTATGAAATTTATAACTGCGTCTAGAAACAAATGAAGCATAGAAAACAATAGTTATAAAGAAAGCAAACAATTATTGACGAGGAGCTCGATCAATATTAATTAACGATAGTTAGCATTGCCTATTTTTTAATTTTTGTTGTTGAATGAGTTATTTATTATAAGCTAACACATTTAATGTAGTTAACTTCAAAAGCGAAGTATAGATATAAAAAGTCTTATAAGATTTACCAAAACATTATGAACTTCATATTATCATTCAAATTTTCCGAAGGTCCAAATCCAACAAAATAGATCTTTCTTGCATTACTATGTTAAGAAATAATTCGAAATATTTTCACATAGTTTGTAGAGTATTGTGATGCCTCTAGGATGAAGGACGCTAATATTTTCCTTGGAGTAATGGAGTAGGAGTAATGGATTACTTATAGAACTAAGAATATTTTAACAGTTAAGGTATGAATCATGAGAATTAGAGGAATATTCTCATGTAAAGCTGGTTATCATCCGTTGGTTTCTCATTTTGAAGTATTCTTCTATTACTCGTTTTACCAATCATTCAGAATTATTGATAGTGATTTTTCTTTTAAATTTTTGTGTATATTATACACCATTCAAGCGATTCGGGTTACATACTTATTTGATGAATTCAGAAATCGAAATAGCGACCAAATATTGATCAATAATAATTATTGCCACTTTTTCTTAGTGCATAATTCTGAAGATCTTCTTAGTGTAACCATGGGGATTTTCGGATATTGAGTTAACGTTTGGTTTTACATGGCATCTTATAGATTTTCATCACACCTCCATTTTCTGTTACACGTTTTATGACTGAATATTTTTTCCAATTACATGTCTTTATTCCGTCAAGAGATGATACTAAAAGGTCCTAAAATCCAATTCTAGACCGTTATTTCTGTCAGACAAGTACAGCAGTTAGTTATTATTCGAATCGCCAACTAAAAGATGGGAAATGTCCTTTCGAACCAGGCGTTAACTTGTAAACCTGCAATATGCAAGCACAGAACACCAGGAATTTATATGCAATATGCAAATCAGTCTTAAGGTTTGAATTTGTCATACTGAGCAGTTGATTTCTTAACCATCTAAAAATAAATTTCTTCCTGAAGTCCTGAAAGGTCGTCAAATTCAAAAAAAGAGAGTTTTAAATCTTCATTTCCATAGGGAATACCCGCAGAAGAGATTAAAAATTGTGGTTCTTTTACCACTTTCGTGGTATCGCTTTCAAACATTCGCTGCTTCGGAAAGATATGACTGACCACAATGTGCCGAAAAAGGGGTTTTTCCTCTCAGTGCAGAGTTCACCTGCACCCATCGTCAGTTCTATGGTTCCTTTGAGAAATCAGACAATATCTAGCGATGTTCAAAACAAAGGAAAAAGAAATAACGAAAGGAATGCCCCCCTGCCACACGCCGAAAGGCAGCTTGGAGGGTACAAATGTAGATGTAGATGAATGAATATGGAATACTCCTAGGGCCAGGATGAAAGGGAAAGTTCTCCCTTCCCTCTGGAAGATTCAGGAAAAACTCAGATGCAGTTTGATAATTCTCTCTGCTACAGATTCAACTACGAAGAAATCCAGCCAAAGGTTGCAGTAAGGAGCAAGAGAGAGTTTTAGCATCAGATAAAAATTTGAATAAAATAATTTTGCAAGGAACATGAACTTGATTTCATTTAAGTGATAGTTTTTTATTTAAGTGGTAGTTTAGGGACTGGCAATGAACAAAATTTCTGGAAAAGTTTTACTGGTGTGTTGGTGTTATTTTTTTCATAAATTACTAATTACTACGATACGTGAACAATCTTTTTGAAGCCCTCAGCATCTAAAATGAAATTAATTAATGTGATATCATCGTAATAATTATGTTATTTTCTAAAATATTAAATAGCGATTTGAATTTTAAACAATTACCTAAGATATTAGCGAGATAGCACATCACTTAATATTTTACTTTATTTAATTTATGATTTGTTAGTGTTTCAAATGTTTATACTATGTTGTGTTATCATCTGATGTCGTTGATTGTAATTTACTCGTTTTACTTTATGTAATATGTTTTGGATGTAATTTTTCAAGTTCTTTTCCAGGTTAACTAAGAATGATTCTTTTTCAGTGTACTCTTCCAGATAACGTCTCTTTTCATCTTAGCCTTTCTTGGTAAGTTTCGCAGTTTTTTCATGCTCCCCTTCTCGAGAGCATTTTTCTGCAAAATAAATTAGTTGTAATACATTTGATTGTGTTCTTATTCCTTATTATTATTTATCTCCTTCGTATGTTGCAGAGCTTTCGTTCATATTTCTATTTGAGTCATAGTAGGTAGTTTCCTTTAAATAACTTTAAAAGTTCGTCCTGTGAACATCAAGAGCGTAAAAAACTTAATTACATAATTATTTTCAATCTCGCAATACTATAATTTTTATTGGGGGAAAATTGAAGCAGCTAAAGTAAGTTTACCCGATACCTCCAGAAAAGAGTGAACTACGCATAAATTTTAGGCCGAAATAATGAAATCCAATTTTCATTCATTTTTTAATACTATACTGCTAATATAGTAAAAAGCGACACTAAATTTTAACTATTATTCGTTTTAATAGTAGCAATACAAAAGCATTCAACGCGTTTCCCAAGGGTTTAAAAAGGCGCCGTCAGAATGCTCCTCCTTCCAAGAGCCAATAGAATGCGTGGAAAAGTCTAGACTTGCTCTCATAGAGCTTCACGTCTGTCATGCGGGTTGTGGCTTAGGTGGTAAGTTTTTTTTGGAACTAGCTGTACTTGCTAGTCTTTCCATGAGTATCCCCTGTCTTTGAATTTCCATTACTTACAACCAGAGGCATCCAATTTGTAAAGGCAAATAATAATCCATTGTGTGCATTTAAGAAGCCTGTGTCAAATTTCGAAAACAAATAGCTGTTAAGGAAATCATAAATTGACTTGAATACACACTTGATATACCAGAAAAGACAATATGATTGAAGAGAAAAAATAGCGTTTAAAAGATCATACTAGGATTTAATGTACAGCTAGTTCCACAAAAACTTACCACCTATGCTGCAACCCACATAACAGGTCCTGCGAGTGAGTAAGTCTGTGTGTGTGGTCTGCTTGTGTCTTAACTCCGCCTGTAAAGTTGAAATGGATTTATTTGCGTTATTAATATTGCAATTATTTATTAGTATCCTTAGTTTCATGGCATTGGCATAGCAGAATAGTATTATAACAATATGGATGTCTTAATGCAAGAATTCAGTTATTATTTATCAGTATATATTCTAGCTTTTTGCCTCTTTCACAGTGGGAAACGTTGCACATGAGGTACCGTTATTTCCAAGGAAATGGAGGCAAACCTCCTTCCCTTCCCTTCTCCTCATAAACTTTGAGTCTAGGTGAAAGGCACAGGCAGCAGGAAGGAAATTTTCACAAAGCCTGCCTCTGAGCTTATATTTAAGACTGAGATGGGAGAAAGAAAATTTATGCGCAGTTTGAATCAGCATCTGACCAAAAATGTATAGACCTCGAATTTGACGCCTTCGCTTGCAAAGCTCTGCGACTATAATGGGTCATAATATACATCATTCAAGAGAGCAGTTATTAACCTTTAAAATGATATGCATGAGGAATCCATATCGATCACCTGCTTTATCAAAGCCTGTGTGATTGCAGTCAACACAAGTAAAGTAAGGCTAACTCATGGGCCATTATTTATTATATTTATATATATTATATTTAGGCCATTACTTTAAATACATTAAACAAACTTTAAGTGAACGTGTAGTATGAAGTCCTGTGGCATGCTCTACGTACTCAAGATAAATTTTGATTAATTTATTCGGTGTCAAAATAAAATAATCAATTGATAAAAAATCAGTAAATTTTATCTTCAATGCAGTTAGAATTTTACTTATACCATTCAAATCAATGGAGAGAAAATGTGCTAGGATCGGTTTTTCTGAATGAATAAAAGTGAACAGATGCAAGAAAATGCCCTTTCACATTAATTTTGAATTTAAAATTAATTTCTCTTTGGTGTCATTGAAGTGTGAATGGAATAAACATGTTTTCTTCTGAGAATTCCCTTGAGATGTTTGCATTTACGAACCATTACGTTTTTAAATGCTCTTCTCTCACATTTATTACCTTTAAAGGTTCTAAAATACACACAAAAAATAGGGCAAATGAGTTTTGGTCATATTACTCATTGAATTCTGATGACATTAGCTATGAATGTGAAATTTTCAGTTAATTTTGAATACATACAAAACTACCCACATAATTAATATTTCAACTATAATGGTAGAAAACATTGCAAATATGCAAAATAATAGGGGGTTACTGATATAATTTTACCTAGGACCTCTTTACCTTTAATGCCAACTCTTTATGTATCACATGAGAATGAGAAGCGCATATGAGACTCGCTTGAAACTTTGCTTGCTCCCCTCGGTGGATACCCTGCATTGTGCTTTTTGACAGTATTTTTATGATTGAGATGAATGGGAGGTGATTTGATATTAGTTTATCTAAGAGACAATGGAATCCTCCAAGCGCCGAAAGCAGCAACCATCGGGGGCAATTCCTAGGAAAAAGATTATGACCCACGTGGTCGCCAGTTTTCATAAGTACCCAATGCGCTTTTTGGAAGCTATGCTCCCATTATCAAAGGGGGTCAAAACTCTTCAACAACATTCTTCAAACAACTTTCAGTACTTAAGTGATATCTCAGTGAAACATGCTTAAAATTTAGATAAACTCATTTATGATTCCATAGTGTTGTAATAACAAGAGTCTATTATCATTGAAAGTTATTGTAATGAATATTTAGTATCAGCATAAAAATTGATATTTTCTACAAGCTTCTCTGATATTTCCTGAATTATTCTGAAAAATACAGGATATAACCCAGATGTCATACTTTCACAAATTTCCTTATGATGCATCAGTTTATTCCTAGGATCTCCAAAATTGTATACAATAACGATATTCAATGTTTTAAAGCAACCTTCTTTTAATTCTATGAGAAAGTTTGAGTAGCTGATACTTATTGCTAGGCCATCTTCTTATCACTTTGGAAAAAAATTCAGATTTCTTTAAAAATGATAGAAATTACTAACCTTAGTATTACCATCTATGCAAACCAATAGTAAGCTCTAAATCTTTCCTAACTTTAGTGATATAATTTATCACTTATCAATGTATAAACTTAAAGTTTCTGTGACATTGAATCATTGAAGTGTTAACAATTCTGTATTTTCGTTTAAAATTCACATTTTACTTACATTATAATGGAAACATTATTCACTCTAGTGAGATCATCTTCAATTATCAATTTATTTTGTATCATAGATGCTGTAGGTAAAGTAAAAGAATTAGGTTCCCATAACATTGTGAACTTAATAATATCATTCAAATTTTCTGAAGGTCCTATTTCAACTGGAATGATGTCTCTTACATTACGATTTTAAGAATGAATTCGAAGCATTTTCATGAAGTTTGCAGAGAATTAAAATGCTGCTGGGATAAAGGACGTTAAAAAAGTCCTTGGATTGAATGTTGGAGTAATGGATTATATACAGAACCAAGAATATTTTAAAACTAGAAGTATAAATCCTGAGAATTAGAGTTAAATTCTAATGTGCTGCTGGTTATCATCAATGGGTTTCTATTTTTTACTCATTCTGGCAGGACTCCTTTTAACCATCATTCATAATTATTCATATTGAATTAACGTATAGTTTAATGACACATTAAAGATTTTCATCTATTTTCTGTGACATGTTTGGTGACTTAATATTTTTTCGGTTAAATCTCTTTATCTTGTCAAGAGTATATATACTACAAGGTAGTGTCTGATTCTAGGCAGTTGTTTCTGTTTGACGGAAACCTTAAGAATAGCAGTTAGTTATTACTCAAATAGCCAACAAAATCATTGGAAATTTCCTTTCGAACCATTATAGAGAAAACGGATAGTTATTTATGGTCTCTCTTTCCCGATAGTATTAGGTACGAGTAAAAGTTGCTTGCAAAGTGCAAGCTATCAGTTAATTGCAGTATCGTACCAACTAATGCCTCAAAATAATTTTCAAAAATCCGTGCAATGCATTCTTATGGGAAAATTGCGATTTTTGGGACATTCTGGTATCGAACCCATGACACCTAGCGTTGATGTCTGAATTATTCTGGCATCTACGGGGAAGGGCCAATATGTCGTAAAAATCTGACGTCGACGGCGCTTATGGAACATGGTCAGAATTTGTATCCCCTATAAATAGGTATATCCGGAGAGATAGCTATATATAATAGATATAAATGAGATGGCCTACTAGGAAGTTTGGTGTTTCCACACCCTCTTTCATACACTATATGGCAGTTCGCAGGGTATTAATGTAAATGTATATGAACCCTGTTTTAAGTTGTAAAACTGAAATTTATGTGCTATATAAAAATGAGTCTAAGGTATTAGTTTGCCATACTGAACCTTTGTTTCTTAACCATCTTAAATTGGATTCCTTGCAAGAAGTCCTAAGAGGTCATCCTTCAAAAATAGAGAGTTGAATATCTTCATTCTCTTAGGGAATACCCGCGGCAAAGAGTACAAATTGCGGATCCACCATTTCCCATCTTATTTGTGATTGGTTGCTGCCACCATACCCTAGCCTTAGATACCTGCTCAGCAGGGGTGCGGTCAGGAATCCTCATTAGCGCTTTCAAATTCGCTACCCCGGATACATACGACCATCCACAATATGCCGAAAAGGGGGTTTTTCTTCTCAGAGCGGAGTTCACCTTCACCCATCGGCCATTTTATGGTTCCTTTGAGAAAATAGACAATACCTTTCAATGGATGAAACAAAAGAAAAAGAAACAACAAAAGAATGAATAGGGGATACTCCTAGGGCCAGGGTGGAGGGTCTCCCCTGTCTCTGAAAGAATTAGTAAAACCTCTGATGCGAATTTGTCAGAAACAGCCAAATCTGATCTCAAAATCATAATGCTTCCGTCATAATGATACCGTCATCACGAATGCCTGGTGGAAGTAAGAACAGAATGGCATGTTGATGCAATTATTCTAAAATACCTAATGCTCTGTTAATTGTCATATCAAGCAAATTTTATACTTCTTTCATCCAGATCCACAGTCCAAAGAGTTACTGCACAATTACGGTAATTCATATTTGTGTGTTTCCATTCGTTGATTGTTCAAAAGGAGAAAAAGGGGTGCACGCGGCAATGTACCTTCGAATATTTAATAAACTGTGAAAATAAAACCTGTATTGCGTTTGAAATCGGTTAAACGATTACCTGTTTTCATTTCAACCTACTATTACTGGTAAACTCCCCCGTCATGAATGATGGGTCTTAATTTCAATTTTTTTAATAAACATGCAAAATTTTAATATAGATGACTTAATTTATAACTTATCAACTTACCCTATTTTTTTACTAATTACTAAGAACGATTCTTTTTCAGTGTACTCTTCCAGATAACTTCTCCTTTCATCTTAGCTTTTTCTAGTAGGTTTCGTCTTGTTTTCATGCTCCCCTACTCAAGAGCATTTTTCTACAAAATAAATTAGTCGAAATACAGTTGATTGTGTTCTTATTCCTTATTATTATTTATCTCCTTGCAGAGTTCTCATTGATATTTCTATTTGAGTGAAGGTTGTGAATTTGCTCTAAATAAATTCAAAAGTTTGTCCTGTGGACATCAAGAGCATAAAAAACGTAATCATGTAATCCATTTCAATCTTGCAATGAGATAATTTTTTATTAAGGGATAATTGTAGCAGTTTTATATAAACCACTTACCGAAAGGCATTACATCTAAAATAAGGCTTTTTGCAGAGGATTGCAGAATTGCATAGTGAGATAAAAGGGGAAAGCGATACCAAAATATTACAAGAAGACGTTGAAGCTGTTGAGAGGTGGTCTTAAATAAATGGAATGAAGGTAAATGCTAAGAAAAGTAAACACATAAGATTCACTAATAAGAGAAAAGAAAGAGAAGTAGTTATGAGCTTAAGGGATAATTAAGATAATTTCCAGAGTGAAGAAATGTAGGTACTTGGGGGTCATACTTACTAATAATTTGGCTTGTAGTACCCACATAGACAAAATCATTTCTAAAGCGTGTAAAAATCTACGTTACGCAATGAGAAATTACAAGGAAGACGTACGGAAGCAAAAGAATTGGGGTATAAGATAAGAGTGAGATGACTATTAGAATTCTCAACAAATGTGTGGGATCCACATGATAAAATGAATATCAAAAAGATAGAGAGTTCAATGGAAAGCAGCTAGGTATGTGTTAGGGACATAGGAAAGAAGATAGTGTTACAAAAATGTTAGACATTCTCAGTTGGGAAACATTAGAAAAAATACAGAGTAAATCAACTTGTAGGCATCTTTCAGGCCCAAAACGGAGGAGAAGCATGGATGGAGTTAAAGAGCAGAATAGAGATACCATACTATATAGCGAGAGGGGATCATAAGCAGAAGTTGGAACAGAGAAAAAAAAGAACTGATGTCATAAAGTATCCTTTTTATGAATAGAGGGGTCAAAGAATGGAATATGTTGCCTGAAGAATTCTCCATACCCTTACCTAAAAACAGAAAGGAGTGCAAAGGTAGATTTTTTAGTCTTATTAAATAAGTGGATTGATAATTTTTATGTTTTTTATCATTAGAATATTTGTGAACGTGACGATGTGAAAACGACTAAGCAACAGTTTGGACCAAAAAGTAACATTATAAACTGTGACAGTGAACTGTAGTTGTTGTAATTAGAGGATATATGTGGTTTAAATCTTTTGGTGGAGGTGACAAGATGGTGTGTTTAAATTAAGTCTTGATGTAGTGTTTGTACTGTACTGTGTGGGTAGTAATGTTAGTTGTGGAATATTAATCTGTGTAAAGTCTGGTGTAGGGATTTGGGGTTTGAATTATGTTGCTTATAGACAATGGTTGGGGCTGCCACCAGAAGTAATTCTACTTGCAGCATATTTACTAATTAATAAATTAATTAAAAAGGTGAAGTAAGTTTACCTGATACCTCCAGAAAAGAGTGGAAAACACATAAATGTCAGGTGAAAATAAGGAAATCTGATTTTCATTCTTTTTTAATGCTACACTGTTAACATAGTAAAAAGAAACAAAATTTTAACTATATTTCTTTTTAATAATAATTATACAAAGGTGTTCATCGTGTTTCACACAGTTTAAAAAGGCTCTGTCATAGTGCTCCTCCTTCCAAGAGCCAGTAGAATACGTAGAAAACTCTAGACTCGTTCTCGATGAGCTTCACCTCTGTTGTGTGGGTTGAGGCTCAAATGGTAAGTTTTTTGTGGAACAAGCTTCACACTAGTGGTAAACCAAAATTCTCACGCATTTAGCTTGTTTCAGAGGCACAATTTCAACAATAATATCACACTGGAATCAATAGTGTGTATGCCCAAACCACAGAAAGCCATGAATTTAGGAATCTTGAAGTTGACATTGGAAAACGGGTGTCTTCAACTACACTAGTTCACCAAGAACAGGAAATTTGTGCACTGGGGAGTGTAAAACCCAAGTCCACTTGCTCGTAAAAGGGATACTTGTAGTGGGACACATCCAATGGTGCATGAATTTAAATAATTGAGTTTACACTGTAGTGAAGAATGCTTTCATATCTTAAACCTCATGTTAATCATTAAGGATTATATATTGTGCATGGTAGTACATAGACCATGCAATTACATAGACCATGCTATTATGCATGGTCTACCATGCATACATAGGAAGCAGAATTAAATACGGCATTGCAGCATGGGGGCAATCCCCCCATGCCGCTCGCTTATTTAAATTACAAAAATGGGCGGTCAGGATACTCTCTGGTGCCAAAAAAAGGGACAGCTGCAGAGAGCTTTTCAAAATACAAAATATCCTTCCACTTCCTTGCTTGTACATATTTCATACATTACTTTTCTTGAAGGATAATTGTAAATTACTTGATGTAAAACTAAACTCCGATGTACATAATTATGCAACCAGAAATAAAGATAATATTAACTTACACCCACACTGCCTGAAGATATATAATCAAGGCCCGTCTCATGCTGGAAGCATATTATACAACAAACTTCCCAGGCATATTAAAATTGCTGAGAACTCAAGGTTTAAGCAAATCTTGAGAAAATATTTGATAGAAAACTGCTTTTATTCTGTGAGTGAATTTGTGAATGTGTAATTTTTGTCCTACAACTGTAAATTTCTCTATCTTATAGAACTTGATTAGTGCACAATGATAATTACTTTAAATATGTTCTTTTTTGTATATTGTTGACATTTTGTATATATATATTTTGTATATTGTTTTACAATGCCTGCTTTGGTAAGCAAATTTGTATTTAATTGAACTGATTGATTATGACCTGGTCTATACATGTCCAGTACATGTCCTTGGGCTAAATAAATATTATTATTATTATTATTATTATTAGTTGATATTTTCTTAATCTTATATAATTTTCCTCTTTTTTAAACTTCTAAGAATGTTAGGCATGAGAAAATTCAGAAAAACAGATGAAAGAGTTAAGTAAGAGTAAGTCAATTTGAAAATGTTCTGAAATGTAATTATAAAGTGACATTCTTCCCTCATTTTATAAAATAGAATGAAAATTGCTTGGCTTTACTTTGGTGAAATATCATTTAATGATATATGAAATATATTTAAAGAACTGGAATATGAATTGCCATGCTTTCCTTAATTTGCAGGAACTCAATATGTTTGAGCTGGTAGAATGGGTTTGGTTGAAGGATATTAGTCATGAAGCACTCTCAGCTTGTTTGGCAGATATTATCGTGATGGGATCCTGTTTCCGCCGTTTGTTATCCTTTGTTGAGCCAACAAATAACCGCAGTCAGGGAGTAGTGCTCAAGGTGAGCTTTTTTACTTTTCTTGCGTGCAGGAACATTAAGGCATTCCAATGAGATATTTTACTTTTAGGAGAGTATAATTGAAAAAGATGTTTCCTTGTATACTCATCTTTATCAGCCACATTATTTAACACAGATTATTTAACTTTTGAAATAACAAGATTTATTTAAAGCTAAATTAAATACTGTCCACTTGAGTGAACAGTAGATTTTTTCATGTCCATCAGATAATTCAGTATTCTTTGCAAATCTAATGATGTTTACTATCCGAAGTTCATTTAGCATTAAGGAAAATATCAAATAAAATTTCATCTCTTGATGATTGCCTCAGTTTGCAAAATAACTTAGATACTTTTCCATGGTGGTTTCACAAATAGAATCTTTTTCCCAATTAATCTAAATGCAAGGTTGTTTCTTTCACCTTAAAAAAATCCCATCAATTTCAGCAATAACATTGCAGATACATTATTGGAACAGATCAGTTCTTGGTTCTAAACTCAGCAATTATATATCTGAATTCTTTGCTCCAAGGCTTTCTGGCTTCTAGGATGTTAGAAGTGCTTACCATAAGTGCATTTCAATATCATTGAAAATTTTACTGCTAAAACTATTCTTAAGTCTTCTGTTCTAAAATAGGTTGCACAAGAGAATTGTGTCATTTCTCACCATATGACCCTAAAACAGGCTCTTTAAAAATTTGATTTTTTTAATGGCTTTATTTTCAAGAAAACGGCTCTGTCTTTAGTAAAGTGGACTACAATGCTGTATGTTAGCAATATAACCTTGCTTCCCTCCAGGAAAAAACAATATCTGCCACACAGTGGCAGATATTGTTTTTTTTTAAGATATATTTTAGTGGGTGTGATTGACTCTACTGAACATTTAATGTTCCAATGAGATGATCTTGTTTGTTTGTTTTGGGACTCATTTGGGAGAGTCAATGTGAATCATTTTGAACCTATGGCTAGAATTATGAGGACAACAAATTAAGTCCAGAATACCTTTGATAGTGATGTATTCTGCAGTTTGCTATACTCTTTAAAGTGAAAAATTTATTCAAACCTATCTGGGTAATTTTTTATTTCTCGCATTTTTTTGCCTTTGTATTTGTATTTATTTACTCTTTCATTATATCACATGTAATTGGGTACTTCCTGTTTGCAGTGAATAAATAATTAAGACAATTATTATAGAAAAACACTACATTGGGAATTCAAAGAAATTATTTATTCTCTTGTCGTTTTATAGAATAACTAGATAAAATGTAATGATCTCATGCAGAATTAATGGTTCTTTTTTCCAGGCAATCAAAAAGTGTACCAGGCATTACTTGCACTTGTATCAAGGGGTTTGTCTAATGCTGATGCATGATCTTGCACTCAGAAAGTCAGTCTCTATCCTCCTCCTGAGGCTTAAGCTGAGAAGTTTGCAAGAGCAGTTAATCTGCTTGTCAAGGGCATATGGGTTGTGGGGCAGTGGACCTCCACTTCCAAGAGGAGTAGAATCCCTCTCTCATCTTCATCGACATGCTTCCAGTGCTCACTCACAACAAGTTGCATCTCTTTTCCATTACATTCTACATGCTGGCTGCTTGGTATATTTCAGGTATGTTATCCAATCTCAGTATCAAATTGCAACAATGGGTTGATTATCTCATTGTATTTTATTCTACTTGTCAAACACTTAAGTTTAAGGAAAGCTGAAATAGATTGTTATTCTAATCACTCGCTTTTCTGTGGACTCATGCATAGATAATAAAGTGGGTAGTGCAGTGCAGGGTATGGTACGTTTGGGCACGGCTGTTTTTGCATGGCCATGATTAATGCCACACATTTCGTTTTTACCAAAAATATTGATTGATCATTAAAAATGATATAAGTGAAAAATAACAGAATAGCCATAAATTTTTTAACTAAACTTTTATCATAAAAATATTCAAAAATTAACTTGAATAATAAAATCTTCATTCCTCTAATCAAAACCCTGATCTATCTGAAAATGAAGGCAATAAGAATTCGGTTTAATAGTTGAACCTTGCATGTAAATTATGAATTATCTACAGCTTATAGGTTGTTTATCTTACAAGAAGTTAATGTTAAGTGAAATGCAGAATTTTTAATCGAATAAATTACTATCTATTGTCCGTTTCAAGATTCCAGTCAGTATTGTCTTATGGGAGAAAGGCAAAGCCTCGCGCGCCGGGTCGCCTTTATTCGGAGCTACGGATTCAGACGGGTATAATTAAGATTCATAGTTTACATTGACCGATTCAAACTTAATTTCTGATGAAATTCGAATGAAAGTAACTTTATCAACACAATAGTGAAAATTTCACGCTGTTATAGCAAGAACAACAAAGTTAAAAGCGAAAATTGAATGAATTGCCGAGTTTTCACCCGTGAACATTTTTGAAACTGCCATTACTCTCTTACAGTACAACATAAAATGCTGATTTTTTCTTCCATTGCTCATTGTATCATCTGAATGCATAAAAGTTCCATGAGATTAATTTTAGAGCAACCAAATCTTAGTAATAAATTATTTAATTGGAACGTAACTCAAGAAAAAATTCGTCGTGCAGTCCAATTTATACGTCGCCTAAAACTTTTTGGTTTCTCACGTGAGGAAGAACTTGTCTCGAGAGAAATCGAGATAAATGTTGTAATTTTCATTTGCAGTTTGTTTCGATGCGATATCTTGAATAGAACTTGAGTTTTTGACTTTCATATCCAAGAGCGTAATTCGCTTCGCGCTTCGAATCGCCGACGCTTCGAAACCTCACAGCTTTACTGCGAACCGAAATCGAGGAAAACCGGCCGCAGTTGATAATAATTTAATATTCATTATTTTATTTTTAAGTAAAATAAATTTTTAGTAAATTATTCAATAATTTATTTTTAAGTGAATATATTTTGACTTTAGACTGGATAAGTAATTTCAGTCACGTCAGAATCCCCTTTGACACGCACCGTTGAATTGTTATGTTTTCGGTCGGTACGTTAGATCGATAAACTTATATTTTTAATTGCAGTAAGTTTCAATTTCTTCTTAAGTAAAAAGAATATCTTTAAAGAGAATGCTGGGATAAAATCATCCTTCTTAATATACATTTCCTTAAGCTCATGAACTTACTGCAATTAAAAATATAAGTTTATCGATCTAACGTACCGACCGAAAACATAACAATTCAACGGTGCGTGTCAAAGGGGATTCTGACGTGACTGAAATTACTTATCCAGTCTAAAGTCAAAATATATTCACTTAAAAATAAATTATTGAATAATTTACTAAAAATTTATTTTACTTAAAAATAAAATAATGAATATTAAATTATTATCAACTGCGGCCGGTTTTCCTCGATTTCGGTTCGCAGTAAAGCTGTGAGGTTTCGAAGCGTCGGCGATTCGAAGCGCGAAGCGAATTACGCTCTTGGATATGAAAGTCAAAAACTCAAGTTCTATTCAAGATATCGCATCGAAACAAACTGCAAATGAAAATTACAACATTTATCTCGATTTCTCTCGAGACAAGTTCTTCCTCACGTGAGAAACCAAAAAGTTTTAGGCGACGTATAAATTGGACTGCACGACGAATTTTTTCTTGAGTTACGTTCCAATTAAATAATTTATTACTAAGATTTGGTTGCTCTAAAATTAATCTCATGGAACTTTTATGCATTCAGATGATACAATGAGCAATGGAAGAAAAAATCAGCATTTTATGTTGTACTGTAAGAGAGTAATGGCAGTTTCAAAAATGTTCACGGGTGAAAACTCGGCAATTCATTCAATTTTCGCTTTTAACTTTGTTGTTCTTGCTATAACAGCGTGAAATTTTCACTATTGTGTTGATAAAGTTACTTTCATTCGAATTTCATCAGAAATTAAGTTTGAATCGGTCAATGTAAACTATGAATCTTAATTATACCCGTCCGAATCCGTAGCCCCGCGTAAAGGCGACCCGGCGCGAGGCTTACTTCTTCGCTTATGGCAATTTACATCGAATTTTTCCCCCGTAAGCGCTCCATACTGACTGGAATCTTGAAACGGACCATAGTTTCAAAGATGTTCACTAGTAAAACACTTAGAAATTCATTTCCAGAATGTTTACAGGTCTTTCATTAGAGGAGTTTTTGCCAAGTAATTGCTGAGTATTTTACCAGTAAATATTTTTGAAACTGCCATTACTCTCTTACAATCCAACATAAAAAAACTGCTTTTTTCTACAATTGCTCATTGTATCATCTGGATGCATAAAATTCGCATGAAATAAATATCTGAGTAACCAAGTCTTAGTAGAAAATTATTTAGTTGAAACTGATCTTTAAAAAATTATCGTTGTGCAGCATAACTTATATGTCGCCCTAAACGTTTTGGTTTATGGTAAATTTCTTCTTTTCCTTCAAGGTATCATCAGGAAACAAACTGTAAATGAAAATTACAACATTTATCTTGATTTCTCTCAAGACAAGTTCTTCCTCACGTGATAAACAAAAGACTTTAGGGCAACATATAATTAAAGGCTATTCTGTTATTTTTCACTTACATTATTTTAATGATATTCCGTCAATCAATCTATATATATTAAAAACGTAACGGTGTCTGTCTGTCTGTCCGTCTGTCTAAAAAAAGCGTTTTTCTTACCATGGCCAAGAGCTAGAGCGATGCTGAAACATGCATTTTGATGTAGAATGCTGCTCCCTACAATGTGGCAAAATTTTCTTTTATCTGAACTGCCCCAGTTCGAACCCAGAGAAGAAAAACCGTTCCCATAAGAAATGCACGTAAACCTCACTTTTATCGGTTGCAGGCTACATTTCTTTTGCAAAATTAAATTAGAAATAATAGGCTTAGGAAATCGAGATAAGCACCAAAAGAAAGAGAAATGAATAAAGATTCTTATTTTGGTCGCCAAATATCGTTATCGGGTCGAAATGGCGAGAATTCGGTTAAAATAAATGGAAATTTCGTGAAAATTTGAGGCTGTAAACAACCAATCCCCTTGACGACCGAAACGATTGTTGAAACCGAGGTATTGCGTTTTCCCATAAGAATACACGATGATTGATATGTCCATATGAAAGTAATGATTAAAAATGAATGATAGTATATGTTCATAGTCCAGACTCAGTCCAGATGTCTGGTCCAGACCAATCAACTGCACCCAGAGGGTGCATGCGCGCGGCTAGTATTTTTATTAAAAATGTTAAATAAGGTGTTAATCATGGCCTTGCCAAAACAGCCAGCATAAACCAGATCGGCACCAAAACATCCGCACAGTGCATTCTACTTCAGTGATAGAGGTATTGGGTTAGATTCCCAATCAGGCAACACCTTTAACTTTGTTAATGTTGCTATTACTGATTTTCTGCAAAAACGCTTAACTTTTAAGACCATGTGGCAGCATTTGTCAATATTTTTGCCTCTGATTCATGCTTTTAGGAGAAGAATTCAGTAACTTTTCTAGCCTTCGAATTCTAATAAGAATCTTCTAAACTTAGTACCTGACTAACTCACCTCTTACCTAACTTACCTCTTTCCCAAGGTATAGATTTAAAAAATAAATATCTTTATTAATTAATGAGCCAATATCATCAAAATGCTGAACAAAATAAAAACAAAAGTTATATGGTCAAGTATGGCTTTCTGAAATTCTAAAGCAATTAGCAAACATTGTAACCTCCACGAGAAATTTTTTAGTGAATGAAAATAAGTTGTTGAAAGTTACAAACATGCAGTTAACTTTGTTCATAACCTTGATAATAATTACCCTATCTAAGAATGAATAAAGATGATATTTTTGAACTCCTAAATACAAAATTCTTACTTAAACACTTTTGATTTGTGTAAGTCATAAAATACACATAATTTACTAATATCATGATTGATCTAACTGGTTTTAGCAATGAATCTTCTAACAAGAAATTAATTTCAACCAACTCATGAAAAATAAAGCAATAGAAGGATGTATAATGTAAGAACTAAATTTCCTCTCTTAATGATCTACTCATCCTGAATGAAACCTTGTCATTTGAATCCTCAGCTATGACTCTACTTTCTCAAAGATTTAAGTGATTCATGAATGTTTAATTTATTCTATTAATGCTTATAATTTTTTTACAGTATCTTAGAACGTTGGGTATTTGATGGTGAAGTTATGGATGGAGAAGATTTCTTTGTGGTGCCTAGAATAGAATATTTATCAAGTCGCAACCGACGGTTCTGGACCAGAGCCTTCCAGTATAATTCTGCTACTGTTCCTGAATTTCTTTGTGGCTTGAAACCATTCCTCTTGCGATGTGGCAAATCAGTTAACTTTCTCAAGAGTTGTGATCCAAAGGTGAGATGATCTTCTTTTAAAGCTTTTGAATTTTTACATGACATGAATGGTATTTCACTTCAGTGTAGCATTTGTCAGTCAGTCCTGATGCAAAGAAATACTTGCACATTTTTCAGTTGTTGTAATTCTATACTATTTTACTCATGCAGATCTAAGATTCTTCTTTTGGTTGTTTACAGAACTGTATGACTTTTCAATGAAGCAAAACTGGTTTTGGTGATTTTAATTCTTTACTTTAACTATTTTATTTGCAGATCTTTATTGTATATTCTGGAATCCAAGATCTCCTTCTTTGCCTTTTTAGAGCTTCCAAAAATTGAATGTTCTTTTTTTAATCTAAAATGAATTTTTTGAAAAAAATATATCACAGATAAGACAAATTCTGCCTGAATTATTTAAAAGAGAATCCCTCATGTGGTAGCACCAAAATGAGCCAAATTTATTTTCCTTCTTATTGGTGAATGGTTTGTTCGATTTTCAATCTAAAAGTGGATTTTCACTGTAAATAATCGTAAAATTTGAGCTGTGCAGAAAATGGAATTTATTTTTTGAATTTTTAATTTTTCTGGAAAATTTTTTTCTTATAAAAACTTTCTACAAAAATTAGCTCTAGTCAATATGTAGAACAATTTTTCTTAAACACATTGAAATTATTGTAATTATAAATTAATATATGATTTGATCAGGAGAGTGTTTTAAGGAAGGAATAGAAATCAATTGTACATTGCAATGCTGCCTCTGGAGTTGCATTTGATGCCATGGGAGTGCTCTCCTATGAATTGATATCTCTCAAGAGGATTATATGAACTTGAAAACAAATCATAGAGCACATATGCTATATCTTGTTTGCATCCACCTAACCTAGTCTTTGAAGAATTTTGAATAATGATGCTGAAATATTCTATGAAAAGCTCCAAAATTCTCCGGCTATCAGCGAAGAGAAAGTGATGTGGAGGAATAATTAGGAAATTAAAAAAGCAAAGTAACATATTAATTTATTAATGTTTATAAGTTTAGAGGAGTCATATATTATAAAATTCTGAACTTATATCGAGAGATGATGACAATTTTAATTATTTTTACATTTAGATGCCGCAAAAAGAAATTTGTATCTTAATTTGCATTCATTCTTTCAAGACAGTGTTTCATACCTTCCTGCACTCTTGTTTCCATGTTAGCAGTGGATGTTGTGGATTATTCACCACAATTATTCATAAAGTTACAAAGTCATTGAAATGGTTTAGTCGCAATATGAAACATCAGCTGCGAGTTATTTGGTGCATTGCATTTCGTAAAACAACATTTAAAATTTCAAGAAATTAAACATTTTTATTTCAGCAGAATTTCCCAGATATTGGTATGGACATACACGTTTGATAAAAACAATATTTTAAGGATTTAACAATATCTTATTTCTATATAATAATTTAATTTATTTATTAATAATTTATTCATTAAGTTATAATTCTGCTTTGCCATAAATAATAAGTATTACAACATCTTATTCCTTCCTACGTATGGTACTCCCTGAATTGTAGGTATTAACCAGTGAATTCTTGAGTCAAAAATGACAGGACTAAGTTGAACTTAAAAATCAATCGATGAAGCCGTGAATTTGTGGAATTACATCCTAGGTAAGGAGAGAAATAACTTTGCAAAATTCCACAGTAGGTTTTTATTAATATGGCAACCAGTTTTGAACTACAAGTTCATCATGAGGCACAGAAAAGCAAAAAGTTCTCAGTATATATACAAGAGGAGGAAAAGACAAAACTAATCAGGGTGGACATAGGAAGGGATGGGTTTTTATCCAAAACATTCCACGAGCTCTAAGCAGTGTTTTAGGAAACATGAAAGTGAAATTTCTGTGAAGAATAATTTTGTGCAAATCAACCAAAAATAATTAACTTTAGCCGGTTTTCCTCGATTTCGGTTCGCTGAAAAGTGAGAGCTTTGGAAGCCATGGCGACTCTAGGTGCAAAGCGGATTACGCTCTCAGATATAAAAGTCGAAAAGTATTCAAGATATCGTCAAGAAATAATCTGTAAATGAAAATTTCAACATTTGTCTCGATTTCTCTTGCGACAATGTCTTCCTCAGGTGAGAAACCGAAAAGTTTTAGGCAACGTATAAATTAGACTGCACAAGGAAATTTTTTAATGTAACATTCTAACTAAATAATATTTTACTAAGATAATGTTATTCGAAAATAAATCTCATGTGACTTTTATGCATCCAAATGATAAAATGAGCAATGGAAGAAAAATCAGCCTTTCATGTTGAACTTTAAGACAGTAATGGCAGTTTCAAAAATGTTCAACAGACCATTTGAATTGAATTCATTTAATTTCCGCTTTGAGCTTTGTTGTTCTTGCTATTGTGTTTCACCGTTTTTTTTTTTTTTTGAAAGTGATTGAGGAGCAACATTGTACAAAACAATATTTGTATACCATTATTTTGAGGCTCACCACCCTGGAAGTACTAAGGTAGAATGAGAGATCCTTACTTGTACACCGCGTGCCGAGGGAGGAATATGACGTCAGCGTATCTTCGGAGCGTTTGAGCAACCCTCCCAGTGCTGTTTGTGGCCTTAAATTTGCGAATTCAATGTTTCTTCCACTGCCACTGTTCATTATTCCTAGTATTATTTCATTTAAATGAATTTTTTAAAAATGGTTTACTACCCTATTATAATACAAAAAATATGCCCCTCTTAATATGCAGCATATTTTAGGGGGTCCGAGGAAAACATCCACGGTAATTAACAATGGCTTCTGAGGGAAGACCCTGGTGGCGAATCATTTAACATGAGATTATGCAGGTATTGCATGGCATTTAACTCTGCTTAGCCCTCACATCCAGAGAATCTGCATTTTTAGGTGGCGCAGTGAGGTGTTGCAGTTTACAATTTTCTTTAATTAATACTATTGGAGGAACTATACATCCAGTTTCAGATGTAAAAATTGCCACTTGTTTAGAGAAATTATGGTGCGAATATTTTATTATTATTCAGTTCACTGAATGAAAATCAGGTTAACCTTTATCAAATGAGAAGGAAAGCAAGTTTGACCCTAACAGTGCTGTCATTTCTTGAAATTAAATCTTACCTTTTTCTGGGAGGATTTCCCTTAAAATTTCTTCCCTTAATATAGCATTGAAAGCTCATTTACCCTGTGATAGTATTTTTTGTAAGCAATCTTGCATTGTCCATCATTGTTAAGCCAATATAATGATGTTGATTCATATTACACTTTGCTTTGTTCAAGGATTTTTGAAAGCCTTGTACTATTAAGTAATTAGTAACCAGGAAACTGAGACAGAGAGAAGATCTTAATTTGTTTTATCTGCAAACACCATTGGTCATCCTATTTATCCCTTTAGTAAGACCCCTCAAGAGATTGGCTATTTTCAATTTCAATGCCTTCTCATTGCAAAAATACCAGGCTTCATAAAATTTCCCTTCCTTGACATAAAACCAAGTAGCTGGTTATAGGAAATTTCATTTTGAAGGAGCATTTTGGCTCATACACTCTGATCTTGCCCTCTTTGCTCTCTCAAAATGCTAATAGTAAATTAAATACGTCATTTTGTTATCCCAAATGAAGAGAATTTCATTTCTCCAACACCTGGCAGATATATGTGAAATAATAAATGTAATTTAATTTGCCTCCTACTTTAAAGAAGTGTGAGCAATCATTACTTCACTTTTGTTCCATGGTAAACCTGTGCATATGTGTTGGGACAAATAGTATGAATATGGCTTCATAATATTGGTGTGCCATGGATTTGAGAATATATAGTCTCTTCTTGAAGACAATAAAAGTGACTTAATGTTTTCTGATTTAGCATCCTTCCTTGGAAAATGGTCAAAGTCTTTTAACAACTTTGAAGCAAACGTACCACTCTTCAGAGAGCGCTGAAGAACTGATCAAAGAATGTGATATGAAAGTGTGTGCTGTTTATAGTTTTGAAGAAAGTAAATTTGCCAAAGAAAAGGAAGAAAACAAGGTGATTGATGAATCTTTGGTCGAATCTCTTGAGTGTATCTTGTGTGAAAAAATAGAAGAAACAAATGAAGAGAGACAACCAGTGAATCCTAGTTCACTTGAAGGTTAGTTTGAATTAATTAGCAAGTCAAATTTTCCATTATTATCTAGTAAAGGGAATGAAATTTGGTATTGTGATAATCTATTTACAATTATTAAGTCATAAAGTGCCTAAATATTTGTTCACTGGCTGATGTCATGTCAATCACTGAATTGGTAGAGGAATTACTGTTTTTAAAAGATCAGCCCTCTACAAACTGCATTATTGCTTAATATGTATATAATAGAAGTATTAGATTATTTCAATACATCCATCATATATATATATATATATTATTTCTAAACATCTATTTTTGGTGACTGGCACTTTTCTCCCTTCACACTCCATCTAAACCTATAAATGACCGATTATGTGAAAGTTTAAATTCACAGTCTCAGGCGTTGTCTTGTGGAAATATTCCATAATGAGCAAGAACAATTTGTACTTTTTCCGCAAATTATTTTTATTATAAACAATAAAAGACAGTAAAACACACACAACTAGCTTCGGAGATTGATCAAGTGACCTAGCAAAAGATTTTAACAACTTTGAAACAAACGTACCACTCTTCAGAGAGTACAAAACATGCATAATGGTTTTGCTAGGTCACTTGATGATGGAGATCAATCTCCAAAACTAGTCGTGTCTGTTTTACTGTCTTTTATTGTTTATAATGAAAATAATTTGTGGAAAAAGTACAAATTGTTATTGTTTGTATTGCAACAAGAAGAACATGGTTTTCTTTCAGAGAGGGATAGAATCAGTGCATCAAACAAGAACTGAACCAAAACTGACAGTTTGTTATTTTGCCGGAGTGAAACCAAAACAACCAAACCAAAAAAAATTAAACTATTGAATTTTAAACTCTTGTAACTACAACTTGCTAATAACCATATACAGTGATACCTCGAGATACGAGTTTAATTTATTCCGTAACCTTGCTCGAATGTCAAATTGCTCGTATCTCAAAGGGATTTTCCCCATTGAAATTAATTGAAATGCGATTAATTCGTTCCAGGCCCCAAAATGCCCCCCTAGTTGTTCTTGTTACGTGTTTTTGAATAGGAAAAATGTATTTATAAATGACAAATATTATATAAAAACATATTAAAAGATAACGTAAAGAAATAAACTGGCTTTATAAAGTGTATTTGTATTTTGGTCACTAAAATGCAACTTACACACAACTTAAATGCTGCTGTATGCTTAATTTTAGTTACTGCTTTTTTCTTCACTGGTCTTTGCCTTTTTTCGCCGGATTAAAAAAAAACATGTCCAAGGAGGTTTGTTCCTTCTTCCATTTCAGAATGTTGCGGAAATGAGTTAGGCGATTAATCTTCTCCTCTGTCGTTATCTAAGTCCTATTCGGCATCTTTTTCCAGAAAAGCTCCGTCTCGTCACATTTGAAGACTTGCTGGGGGATGTGTCCTTTGGCTTCTATCGGTTCGGAAAAAGTTTTGAGATAATCCTCAGCTGCCTTCAGATCCGAACTTGCAGCCTCACCATGCCTGACAACAGAGTAACTGCCGGTCCTTTTCCTAAAGTTGTCAAATTTGCCTCGACTGGCTTTAAACGAGTCTTACAATGCCTTGTCGTGGAAGTGAGCGGGGTCTGCTTCAGCCAAACACCGTAAATTGCTCATGCTTTCTTACATATGATGCCCTGTGTTAAAATATTGCCTTTAAGTTGCTTCTCCGTAACTCAAACAATCAGCAGTTTCTCTTCTTTTCATGGAGAGAGCTCCGGAGCTTAGAAATTATTGTAACGCCCTTACCTGGCGTTATACCCTTTATTGACTCCTTCTGTTTAAGCACAGTACATATCGTTGAAGTACTACCCCCGTACTACTACGCCCGTACTACCTCGCCAAGTAAGCTACTCGCACATCTCGCTAATTTTTTCTATGATTTCACGCTTTAATGCAATAGACGTCATCTTCTTTTGAGCATTGACCTCTCCACTCACTTTCTTCGGACCCAAGGTTATAAAAAGAAATGTGATAAAGTATTTAATTGCACAAAAAGTACAAAGTAGCCGGCCGTTCCTCGTATCTCAAATTTTGCTCGTATTTGAAAGAAAAACTTCGCTCGCTCGAGGGCTCGTATCTCAAAAAACTCGTATGTTAGGGCACTCGTATCTCGAGGTATCACTGTATAGGTTTATTATAAATTTTAATTTAATGTAGTAAATAAATATATTCAGATGGATATTCCATCTCCACGCTTGGAGCAAAACATTTATGGTGTGAACCTGTTAGATGTTGGCAGGACGAGAGAAATGAACCAAAAGTTCCTTTTCAATTGAGCCAGAACTAAAATTGTTATATTATGATTCCCTAAATAGAATTTCTATGTAATGCTGATTCGACTTTAAACATTGTCAATCTTGCAAATTATTGCAATATTCAGTCAAATTAATTTTCAGAATTACCTACTCCTAAAAATACATAACTTACAAGTACTAAATTTCATAGTTTCCAATGCAAAGTCTCACACTTCCACTCTGTCTGCCTTTATTTTGCAAACCTTTTAGCCCAGTCTTTTTACACTCTATAATTTATTTAAGTGTCTTATGTTTGCAGTTACTCTTATATGTGGGTCATTTATATCTGTGGGCATTTAATTAATTGCATATCATCATGTTGAGGTTTACATTAATGCTTTGAACTTTAGCGGTGGATGCCATGAAACAGGATGATGACATGCCATCGAATTGGGAAGGAATGAAACAGTTGGATGATGAGATGATGGTGGAGAAGATTCTTGATCAAGAAAAGTAAGTCATTTGTCATTTTCATCTGTTAAGAAGATCTTTTTATAATTATTTAATGAAACTTATTTGCCATGGAGATCTTTTATTTGAGTTGATATCTCACTATTTATTCCCTTGTAGATAGCTAACTACTCTTACTTGTATTTTGCAATTATAAAATTCTGAGAAATAGTATGCAGAGTGTGCAGAAGTCATTTAAGAAGTTATTACACTTTGTAGAATTGCTAGAACTTGTAACTGTTTTAACAAAAGTTCATTTCGTTAATTCACTTTCATATGACAAGAATTCCTTCTTTCCCATCTTAATACTTTTATACAGACACTTGCTTTAGTTTTTATGGTTATTAACAGCAAGACACAGCAAAAAATACAAAGATTATGGGTAGCATCTCTAACAATTCTTTATCTCAGTATTCAATCTTATAAATTAATTATGAAAATGGTAGCTACAACCTATAAAATGACAAATCTGTGGAAGTTATGCACACTACCAAGAGAGAGAACTTTAAAAATTAATTCAGTCATAAGACAATGAAATATTCATTATATATTATGATGTCACGATATTTCAATTTCAACAGTTAATGTAATTTGAGTTACTAGCCAACAGTATTGAAATTTAGGCATCCAGATAGCTAAGTGGACAATGCCATGCAAACATGCAAATATTTATGAAGAATTTTTATTTTTATTCTCCTATTAATTTGTGCTAAAGATAATTTGGAATTTTTTGTCTAGACAGAGGCTGTATTCTTTGAGTTTAGAAGAGAGAGAATAGCTGTTAAGACTGTTATTTAAATGTTTTATCTATTTGCTGAAAAGAAACTATTGCATCTTCATTCCGATGTTTTTGTAAAGGTATTCTTGAACTTTGCTACTACCAAGTATGAGATTTCTTAAATGTCTTCATGTGGTTGTTTTATTTGTTAATTTAAATGATCTCTGTTGAAACAATTCTAATTTATTTGTGTTTTTTGTACACAAGCAGAGTTATCTGTTGATTTTCAGTGGGGAAGTAAAAATAGACGAATGACAGTAAGTGTAACTTGCAAGACAGTATAGTAATTAAGATGCAGAAATAAATATTTACTTTAAGAAATGTATAAGGTGTCTACAAAATTTAGAAATCACATATTCATATATTACCCTAATAACCAAATACATGCATACATGAATTTAAATCCTTCAAAAAGACATGCCCTTCTGTACAGATAACACTTTACAACCTGTCTAAGACGCTTGTCTAGACATTATTCAGCTTAAGATGTGGTTTTCTCACATTACCGGTCCCTTTCACACAAAACACATGGTAAAAATACTGCTTGAAAAACCCTGCTTCTCGAATAAGACTAGGATTTCTCTCTTTTCCAGATGCACTAAAACCCACTTTAACCAATCGTTCCCCTCTTTTGATAGACCAGTCTTTCTTCATCATCAGTGTCATCCTTTCATCACAATCTTAAGTTACTTAGACTCTCTGTGTATGAAAAACAGATCATTGTTCAAAAATTTTATATAAGTCAACCAGCTTTAGACAACCTGACAATTACTCTTATATCAAAGTATTTGCTTGGTTCAATGAAAAGTCTTTTAACCCGGTTAACTGTATTTAGATATAGGTTATATAGCACAATATACATTGAGTATCAACAGGGAAAATAGAAATAAGCAGTAACAATTAAACAATATTTTTAAATAAGGGAATCCAACATCTCTCACAATACCTTGATTCAATGTGACAGGTTTTCCAAATGGTGATTTGAATCTTTTCAATTTAGCAAATTATGAAGCCAAACAACAACAACAAGTGTATGAAACTGTAAAAAATTTCCTTCTACTTAGAACTTGGCTCAAGTTTATCCGATTTATATTTTTTCCAATTTTGCGATAGAGATAGAACTATCAAAGGATTTAAATGATCTTTATGAGCATATTTTAGGAACGCTTTGCCTTGTCTACGGTCAGATTTGAGATTAAATATATACATTAAAGTAGGCAAGTTGCTGGACTTCAATAACCTACAAGTTTTTCAATTTTTCGATTTTTAAGCAAACATAGCCACACTCAATCTTTTAATATGGAATAGCTGAACTGCACGTTGAATTCCCATTTCTGAATACAATACTCTGAATTCTCTCTAAAACAAAAGATAGCATGTGGAAAAAATGAGATGTTGAATCATGTTGTTTACATTTACTGGAAATTCTATTACGACATGCAGAATTAGCCAATCAGGGAAGTAGAGTTGTGATTTGTGCACCCCCTGCCACATGCCAAAAGGCGGGACATAGGATAAATAAGTAAATTTAAATATTTTCATCATAAAGCACACTTGGTAGCTTCATCAGATTGAAATGACATTGGCAAAGATGAGCGGATTAAAAAACCTTTCCTAAATTGTTCTATAATGTTTCTTGTGAATCGACGCTCCAAATTGTTCATAACTGCAAATGCTAAAATTTCTGAATATTCATACATCCTAATATTCATTAATACCAATAAATTTAAATGAGCCTAAATTTTCCGTGTACTCTTATGAGAAAATGCATGAGCTCAGCTATAACAATCGTATTTGGCAGTTGTCTATAGCTTCAAAATTTTGCAAAACTTTTTTTTATTTCATCAAAATTCTCAAATTTCAACCTGATAACAATGTTTAGAAACCAAAATAAGAATTTTTATTCAATTTCCTCTCTTTTAGTGCTTGTCTTGATTTTGTGTGATAATTCTTTCTAATTTAATCATTCAAACAAAATAAAGCCTGCAACTGGTAAACTGAAATTTACATGTATTTCTTATGAGAAGTATTATCCTCATCTGGGATCAAACTGGGGTCTCATATTGGGAAAAAAGTAGCTTTATGTCACTTGAGGTCATATTCTTCCTGTCAAATTTTAACAAAATCTGTTGTGCAAGTTTCGTGTGATGCTACGAGGGTGGTTCAATAAGTCCGTAACCTCTCAAAGAAAACACAAGTTTTTCGGTAAAAAAACGTTTTATTTTTTTAGCTCGACACACTTTGTCCAACATTTCTTTAGTTTTTTAATTCCTTCCAAATAATATGATTTATCAAGGCCCTCAAAATAAGCATTTGTTTGAGCTATTACCTCATCATTGGAGGCAAATCTCTTTCCCCCAAGCCATTTCTTTAGATTTGGAAAAAGAAAGTAGTCCCTGGGAGCTAAATCAGGAGAATATGGCGGATGTGGTAGTAGATGATACCTCAAATTACTTATTTTTCCCATAGCGACTGTGCACGTGTGGACCCTTGCATTGTCCTGGTGGAAGAGCACTTTCTTTTTGGCCAAATGTGGTCGTTTTTTCATTAAATCTCGGTTGAACTGGTCGAGTAAGTTGGCATAATATTCTCCATTGATCGTTCTTCCCTTTTGGAGGTAATCAATATGTATTACGAGTAAAAGTTGCTTGCATACTGCAAGCTATCCGTTGAATACAGTATCATACCAAGTACTGCCTCAGTTCAAATTTAAAACTTCGCGCCAAAGACCGCCTGGCGACGAACTAAGAACCCGATCGTGAGAGAAGACAGCAAAATAATATTAGATAAGTGCCATCCTTACTTGTTCCAAAGTTTCGATTCAATATCTTATCGGGAAGGTCCCACGCCTCTGTCACCATTCCGGGTTTTATCTTTCCAGCTTATCGGGAAGCCATTTAAAAAATCGTCCAATGCATTTCTTATGGAAGAATTTTGCATCCAACCGGCGTCGAACTCACTGACATTTGGCTACATTTTTTCCATGAGAAGCATAGAAGACTACCTCAACTTCAACCTCCGAAATTTTGGTTACTCTATCTTAACGATAAGTGCCTCAAAATAATTTTCAAAAATCCGCGCAATGCATTCTTATGGGAAAATTGCGATTTTTGGGAATTTCTGGCATCGAACTCATGATAGCTAGCGTCGAAGTCTGCATTATTCTGGCATCTAGAGTGTAGGGCCAGTACGTCGAAAAAATCTGACGTCGATGGCGCTTGTGGAACATGGTCAGAATTCGTATCCCCTATATATATATAGGTATATCCGGAGAGTTAGCTATATATAATAACGAGTAAAAGTTGCTTGCATACTGCAAGCTATCCGTTGAATACAGTATCATACCAAGTACTGCCTCTGTTCAAATTTAAAACTTCGCGCCAAAGACCGCCTGGCGACGAACTAAGAACCCGATCGTGAGAGAAGACAGCAAAATAATAATAGATAAGTGCCATCCAAACTTGTTCCAAAGTTTCGATTCAATATCTTATCGGGAAGGTCCCACGCCTCTGTAACCATTCCGGGTTTTATCTTTCCAGCTTATCGGGAAGCCATTTTTAAAAAATCGTCAAAGATTTCCGCAATGCATTTCTTATGGAAGAATTTTGCATCCATCTGGCGTCGAACTCACTGTCATTTGGCTACATTTTTTCCATGAGAAGCATAGAAGACTACCTCAACTTCAACCTCCGAAATTTTGGTTACTCTATCTTAACGATAAGTGCCCCAAAATAATTTTCAAAAATCCGCGCAATGCATTCTTATGGGAAAATTGCGATTTTTGGGAATTTCTGGCATCGAACCCATGATAGCTAGCGTCGAAGTCTGCATTATTCTGGCATCTAGAGTGTAGGGCCAGTACGTCGAAAAAATCTGACGTCGATGGCGCTTGTGGAACATGGTCAGAATTCGTATCCCCTATAAATATATAGGTATATATATATATATATATAGGTATATCCGGAGAGTTAGCTATATATAATAGATATATAGCTAACTCTCCGGATAAGATATTGAATCGAAACTTTGGAACAAGTAAGGATGGCACTTATCTAATATTATTTTGCTGTCTTCTCTCACGATCGGGTTCTTAGTTCGTCGCCAGGCGGTCTTTAGCGCGAAGTTTTAAATTTGAACTGAGGCAGTACTTGGTATGATACTGTATTCAACGGATAGCTTGCAGTATGCAAGCAACTTTTACTCGTATATAATAGATACCACGTGCATCCCAGAAAACTGTTGCCATGATTTTGTTGGCTGACAGACACACCTTGGCCTTCTTCGGCGCCGATTCTCCCTGAGAAACCCACTGTTTCGACTTCTGCTTGGTCTCTGGTGTGTTGTGGTGGATCCATGTTTCATCTACAGTCACATAACGGAGTAAAAACTCATTTGGATCTCTGTTGAGCAACGCCAAACACTCCTGTGAAGTTGTCACACGCACCCTTTTGTGGTCAATTGAGAGCAAGCGCGGCACCCATCTTGCGGATAGCTTTCTCATGCCCAAATGATCATTCAAAATTGAAAAAACTGAGCCGTTTGATATGTTTGTTGTCTCTACGATCTCGCGCACTTTCAATCTTCGATGGGCCAGCACTATATCGTGGATTTTTTCGATGGTTTCAGGTGTAGAGACCTCAATTGGGCGTCCAGAATGTTCGGCATCACTCGTGCTTGTGCGACCACTACGAAATTCAAAAAAACACTTTTTTATCATTGAAATTGATGGTGCGGAGTCCCCATAGTAATTGACTAGCTTTTCTTTGGTTTTGGAGATGGTTTTCTTCCGCAAAAAATAATGCTTAATGAGCACTCGGAATTCACTTTTTTCCATTATCGAAATTTCACGAAGTTGTTTGCTTGCAATGGCTGCCAAATATAAACAAATTAACGTAACTACTTAAAACTTTGATTGTTACCCGTTGAAAGATAGTTGTTGACTAGAGTAGGATTACTTTTCAGATTAAGGAGCGGGAAATACAAAAGGTCACGGACTTATTGAACCACCCTCGTATTTCAGCCTGAAAGACAGTCGTGACCCCCTTTACAGTTTTATTATATAGTGTACATGAATTAACTATGTATTAATGATATATATATATATATATATATATATATATATATATATATATATATATATATTATTTAATTCCGAACGGAATTTGTGACGCTCGGAAGGTAACGCTTACATCCGGGATCGTTACAATATATATATATATATATATATATATATATATATATATATATATATATATATATATATATATATTAAAATAATTAATATAATTAAATAAAAACAAATATGTCTCTTCCAGCTTCTTTAATTGTACAACGGGTTACACACAGCTATTGTACACCACCGCGACCGGCCACCGAATGTCTTTCCGGCACAGTCCTCTTCCCGGCCTTTCCCTTTTGCAGGTAGGGGCCCCTCCTTCGAGTCCTCCCCGAACCCACATTCCGATGTGTTCCGTCACAGCTGCCCCCCTGCGTGAACGAGTTTTAGGATAACGAAAAGGAGTTCACGCATTTGCGCTGAAACCATAAACACAATAAGAAAGGTAAACAGAAAACAGAAAGGTAAACGAAAACAAAAACCAAGTCACTGTCGATACGGCACCATGGCATAGGCATTAAACGTCCCCATGTATGCTCCCGCCTCGTCTGACAGCGTATAAGCGTTCGGGCCCACTCGGTTAGTTATCTGATATGGACCTGAATATAAATGAAAAAATTTGTTAAACAAACCAAGTTTCGTATCAGACACGCCTGGTGTCCTTAGGAGAACCCAATCTCCCATCTGGAAGTTGGAGTGAATCCTCTTTTGAGAACTCTTCCTCTTCTTCCCGGCCTTCTATAGGTTTCGGGCAGCGAAACGCACAATTACTTCCTTACCGATTGCGCTATCTTCAGGAAATATCAATCCGTCGGGAAATCTATTTGGAGGCTTATGACCAAAGTGAACCTCCATCGGAGTCATTCGCGTGGACTCATGTGAAACTTCATTAAACCACCGGTTCACAAACGGCAACACCTCGGGCCACCTCCTGTGACGCCGACTGCAATAAACTCGAAACACACGGGAAAGTTCCTTCATTGTCCTCTCACTCGGGTTGGATTGAGGATGGCGGATGGTTGAGTAAATGGGCCGAACCCCCAGCTGACCCAATTCATTTTTCCATTTCTCGCTTGTAAACATTGTCCCATGATCCGACAATATCATGGAGGGCCGTCCGCACAACGGAAAAAATTTGTTTTTCAGGCAATCTAAACAATTCCTTGCATTAGGTTTGTTCAGCGGATAGACTTGAAGAAACTTCGAAAATACGTCGATGCACACAAAGACATACCTATTTCCTCTTTTAGATTTGGGAAGCGGGCCATAAATGTCCACGGCGACGAGTTTGTTGGGTCCATCGGGAATGATGTTGGCCATCGCGCCTTGGAAATTTCTTGAGGGATATTTCGTCCTTTGGCAGAGGTCGCACTTTGCCACCAGCTGTCTGATTTCCCGGTCCATATTCGGCCAATAATATCTATTTTTTATTATTGCGGCAGTTTTTGTTCCGCCAAAATGAGCGTGGAGATGGTGCGCAAACTTCACTATTCTTTCCCGAATTTCCTGTGGTAACCACACGCGATAACGAATTTGACCCTCCGACGCTCGAATCTTCTTAAATAAGATTCCGCCTCGCAACGCGGCGGCGTCCGCTAATTTGGCTGTCCTACCTTGCGGATTATTAGGTGGCTTTACCGCACCGCGGAGAAAATCCACTATGGGTCGCAAATTTGGATCATCATATTGCATCCGAGACAAATTCTTGAACTCGTCCTCGGGAAATGGTGCCAATTGTAAATCAATTGCCGCCATCTGATGTTGTCCCGGTAGTCGAACATTCCGGTTCGTTTGTTCGACAGGGCTTCTGCTCAGCCAATCCGCCACCGTATTTTCCTTCCCAGGACAGTATTCGATGGTATACGTATACTCTTGAAGTAAGAGCGCCCATCTCGTGAGTCGGCTATTGTTGAAATGGCCCTTAGTTAAAAATGTAATTGCCTTATGGTCTGTCAGTATGACGACGCTTCTTCCCAATAGCAACGTTCGAAATTTGATTAAGGTCCATACGACCGCAAGCGCTTCCTTCTCGGTCGTGGAATATGCCAACTCGGGACCTTTTAACGCCCTACTGGCGAACGAAATTACCCTATGGCTCTGATCCTCGTCCTTCTGGAATATTACCGCCCCCAAACCTACGTCACTACTATCTGTTTGCACATACATTGTTTTGGAAAAGTCAGGAAAACGAAGAACCACCGTATCTAAAAAACCTTTTTTAAACCTCTTGAAAGATTCCCGCTGTTCGTCCCCCCATTTCCAAGGAACGCCCTTTTTCAGCAATCGCAACAAAGGAACTGTTAAATAAGAATATTTCTCCACAAATTTTGTGTAAAAGTTGCACAGGCCTAAAAAACCTCTAAGCTGCTTTATATTAGCAGGAGGTGGAGCGTTTTCTATTGCCTTTATTTTCTCAGGATCCGGCTTTACGCCTTTTCTCGAAATAATATACCCCAAAAATTTTATTTCGCTACGGCAAAATTGCGATTTCGCGAGATTCAGCGAAATATTTGCCTCGGCGAGCTTATGAAAAAGCATATCTAAGTGCTCACAGTGTTTTTGAAAGTCTGAGGAAGCAACAAGTATATCGTCAACATATATTGTAAGACAATGACGAAGTTCGGGACCAATAACATCGTCCAAACATCGTATTAATCCGGCACCACTATTCTTCAAGCCGAACGCAGCGCGTTGAAACACGTAGCTGCAGGAGTTGTAGATGAATCCAGTGTATTTTCTATCCTCTGGATGCAATTCCATTTGATAATAAGACGCGGTGAAATCGATGCTCGTGAAGTACTTGGCTCCATGAAAACTCTGCAGAATCTCGTCAATCCTCGGCGGAACGTCGTTTTCGGGAATGGTGAGGCTGTTTAATCGCCTGGCGTCCAAACAGAGGCGCACTGCACCATCTTTCTTCTTCACGACCAACAGAGGATTTATGTACGCAGTTTTTTCCTTGCGAATTACTCCGTGAGCGAGCATTTCATCGATTTTTTCTTGCACCTTTTGTCGATAAGCAAATGGGATCGGGTATGATTTTTGTGCAAACGGACGATCATCAAACAGCTTTATCCTTTGAAGGAACCCTTTTATTCGGTTCGGAGTCGAGGAAAATAACGATTTGTGTCTTATTAACAATTGATTTAAAGAACCTTTTTCTTCATCATTCAACTGATTTGCGCACTTAACCGCATCTTCGATCTCCCCTTCGCGGATTTCGCTCTTCACTGCTAAGATAGCTGATTCGTCGCTGATTTTTTGACTTTCGATAGGAACCGATATGATGGCCGATTCTGAACATCGCATCTTCACCATATTTTCCTCGAAATCAATAACAATCTTATTTTCAATTAAAAAATCAACTCCAAGTATCAAGGGTTTGATTAAGTTTTTAATCACCAAACATACAACTTCGAATTCTTTGCCTTCCATTTGAATCGTTAGTAGAACCTGTTTGGTGATAGGTAACGATTTGCGGTTGTCGGCACAAATTATGCGCGAACGATTTAAAGGAAAGGAGGGCACCGCCCCCCTGGCCTCCAGGTCTTTCAAAAACGTATCTGATACAGCAGAAATTTCGCTACCTGTATCCAACAACGCCCTACCACGAATTCCGTGCGTCAAACACCACACCGTAGGACACACTCGCTTTTTTGTGATCGAATGTTCCGGTTTCTCTCCGGCCCAGTCGTCCCCGGAAAGTTCGCAAGTGGAGACGATTGTGCATAGCACCTCCATGCTTCGTTCCTCGTCCGGTTCGCGAAGGTGGATCGAACCAGACGAACTTAGTTTAATGGCATCACCACGTCATGGCTGGTAGAGGGTCGTTCGACGCCCGCCCGGCATTTTGACTTTGGTGTTTCGCGATCCACCACGGAATCTCCGTCGGCTTGTTTTTTGAGGGATGGTGGATTTTCCGTAAATTTGACGGCGTTCACTCGAGGATTGCGTGGTGCAAATGTTCGGCCTAATCAACGCGTGAATCACCTCTTCGTCGCGCAGTGGCGGAGAACACAGACGCGCTTGTGCTAATTTCTCCGTCGCAAACTGCTTCATCGTGCCGGAACTGTTTTTGTAATATTTTCCGGTTAATATTTTCATACGGAAATTACACTGCGTATCCAGATCCCAGAAATTCTCCAGGAATTTTCGTTGGATTTCTTCTAAGGACTGAGGGAACGGAAAAAGGGTGTCTCCCCAAGTTTTTGCATCGCCCCGCAGCATCTGATAAAACAATTGTGACCGTATAGTCTCCGACACGGTTACCAACGAGAAATAATTTTCCACTGTCCTTAAAAAGGCGATAGGATGTTCATCATTAAGTGCGGAAAAAGTCGGCAGGGTCAAGGAAGGTACAGGAGCAGATATGGCCGTGGTGGTCCTCCCACCCTCTTTCAATGTCGCCACCTCTGCTTCCAGGGCTCCCAATCTCTTATCACGCGCATCTCCGAATTCGTTGGTGCGTTTCTGCGCGGCCACGAGTTCGTCATGGGAAGTTCCCAGGGCGTCTGCCCTTGCCTTCAGGATATTTGACTCGGACTTTACCAGGGCTTGACATTCAGATCGCAAGCTCCCCGCGATGACATTCATCTCGTCCACACACCTCTTTTCCACACAAGTTAATTTTTCTTCGACTCTCAGGATTTCCATTTTTACTTCGGCAAACATGGTTTTCATTTCTTTTTGCATTCGTAAATTACTTGCCTCAAGCTCATCACGAATCTCTAGCTTATTCGCCTTCAACTCCTCACGAATCTCCTTCATCAACGATAGGATGATATTTAGGGGTTGGTCTTGGGATTCGGTTCGGCTGGCCTCACGTTCGCCATCGTCTTTTTCATGGTCGGCATCCGACTCAGCCCCACCGGAACCGGTCGCGTTTAACAGCATCCCCCGAAATGCATTGGTTAGACCATCCGTCTCAGAATGCTCACTTCGTTCATCTGATTCCACGTCGGCCGTAACCTCACGATACTTATCGAAGGCTGATGATCTCCCGTCAGTATCTGCCATGGCAGATCAGGTTGTCTTTAGTTCGGGCGCCAATTGTAACGATCCCGGATGTAAGCGTTACCTTCCGAGCGTCACAAATTCCGTTCGGAATTAAATAAAAACAAATATGTCTCTTCCAGCTTCTTTAATTGTACAACGGGTTACCGATGTGTTCCGTCACTATATATATATATATATATATATATATATATATATATATATATATATATATATATATATATATATATATATATATATATATATATATATATATATATTATATATATATATATATATATATATATATATATATATATATATATATATATTTATATATATATATATATATATCGTGTGTATATATATATATATATATTGTGACGGAACACATTGGAATGTGGGTTCGGGGAGGACTCGAAGGAGGGGCCCCTACCTGCAAAAGGGAAAGGCAGGGAAGAGGACTGTGCGAAAAGGCATTCGGTGGCCGGTCGCGGTGGTGTACAATAGCTGTGTGTAACCCGTTGTACAATTAAAGAAGCTGGAAGAGACATATTTGTTTTTATTTAATTCCGAACGGAATTTGTGACGCTCGGAAGGTAACGCTTACATCCGGGATCGTTACAATATATATATTTATATATATAGGTATTTTATGTCCATATTCTTAGATAAATATGCAATTTATTAATACATATATATGCTT
This sequence comes from Pachydiplax longipennis, assembly GCA_036926295.1. Classification (NCBI taxonomy): domain Eukaryota; kingdom Metazoa; phylum Arthropoda; class Insecta; order Odonata; family Libellulidae; genus Pachydiplax; species Pachydiplax longipennis. Next base: position 72,493,265 of record JAVFKF010000015.1, read on the forward strand.
ATATTTATAAAAATCATAAAACCCAGTTAAGACATTTGTAAAGGGACCATGCAAAAAACTGCATCTTAAGAGGGATAATTTTATAACCAGGTTGTGTAATGCTGATTGTCTTACATAATATTTTGGAAGAATGGTCCTCATTTCGCACAAATAGAGCATCTTAGTTACTTATATGGTTACAAATTCCATTGCATCACAATGGGATTTAATTTTTTGATGTGTATTTTAATATTTGATCAGTTTAAAAATGAGCAAAATTTACATACTTGATATAACGAATGAGGAATGATGACACTCGTTTTTCTTCTTCTCAAAAATTATATTTGTAGTTATTATTAAATAGGAATCATATTTACACATAATTTCCGTGGAAGAAGTTATCAATCCTAGTTTTCTGCATCGCCATGAACATTGCTAGTACATACCTTAATTTTTAATAATTGCAAGTTTTTCAGAAAAAGAGAGTGCCTTCATTTGTAAATTCATTTTGTATTTCACAAAAAGGCAATGTATTACCACATATACAAAAAGGGATGAAGTAAAAATTGTTCACAGGTGGTGATGTATGGTCTCAGCAAGACATTCAACACCTCACAAAACTCCAGCCTGACAAATTCGACATTTTTAGAATTTAAGTTTATGACTAAAGAAAACCTCCCATAGTGAGTTATCCATCTTCCTGCATGAGACCCCATTTTCTCTGAGAAATTCTTACCCCATCTTAAAGTTGGCTGCAAAGGTACGATCTGTTTTGCCATAAATTCTTCCTCTTTCATTAATTAAGTCTTGGGAAAGATAAGAGTCAAAAGGAATCCCTTATGGCAGAAGAGAAGAAAGAATGGCAACACAAAATTTGATCACTCAAATAAGGAGGTTTTAGTGAATCTGGGTACGGGAAAAATTTACATCTTAAGCTGTAGTTTTACCATGTGATTGGTGTGGTTGGAACCAGGAGAAAATCTCATCTTAAATGGGTTTCACCATTTTTATCTTTTTAACTGGGCACTGCCCATAGTGAGTGATAGAATGGATCATCATCAAAAAATATTGCTTCAATCATGTACATCTTTTCATATTTCTAAAATTCACTCTATAGTAGTAATTTCTCATGTTACTCAGTTTTAGCTTCAAATAGCTTTAGCTGAACTTTGTTAAATTTTTGGCAGGGTTTTCGGATGGCAGGTATTAAATAGCTAAAATAATAACTTTGTTAATTGTAGAAAATTACATCTTTTTTATTTATTTACAAAATAGGTAAATGAAGTCAATTTCTAATTTTGTAGGAAGAAATTGAGAGAATATTACAAGAAACTTGAAGAAGCCTCAGATAGGAGACGTTTGAAAGCTGAGTGGAGATCTCGAAGGATAGTGGTGAGAAGTGGAACTGCTGTGCAAGACGAAGTCAAGAGCAAAGATAGAGAAGAGGCAAGCCATGATGGGGAGCAGCTGTGTGTGGAATCAACAGAAGAGGCAAGCCATGATTTAGAGCATCCACGTATAGAAATGGAGAGCAATTCAAGAGTTGAAGAAGAAAGGGCAAGCGAAGAGAAAGAGGAAGTAATTAGGCATGTGGTTGAGACAGAATCTGTGAATACTATTGAAGAGACTGTGAGTGAATGTGAAGGGGATGAGGAAGAGGAAGTTGACCAAGGATGCAATTCATCTTCAAATGTTTGCTTGCCATTCCTTAAATCTCCAAACAGATCTCACTTGAAAAAGATTACGGGTCTGTTCCCTTTTAAAATTGACTCACAGTGTGAGGATAGTAATCAAGGTGAGTGGATAAGAACCCTCATTGCTTCTTCATTTTTATTTTCATTTGCCAAGTTAGCTCAAGTATTAGCTGCATAGGTAACATTTACTACGGGACATCAATTTTTTTACTATTGTTTTTTCTAATTAATAATGTATAAAATTGAATCACTTGAGTCAATATAATTTATATGTACGAATCCTTATGTATGAGTAAAACCCTTTCTCTTATTCATAAATTGTGATATATATACTAAGGAAAAGGATGAATCTGGTTGTCTCATTATAATATAGAAAATACATCAATTGGAAAGTCCTTGGGAAGGCCTCCAAAATAAAATTGAAATTGGCAGATAATATCATCATCATCATCATCAGCCATTTTCAATCTGATGTCGGATGTAGGCCTCCCCAAGCGCTTTCCAATTCTCTCTATTCTGAGCTTCTCTTTGCCATGTCACCCCTAAGTACTTAATGACGTCTCTGTTCCATTGGTCTTTTGGTCCTCTTCTTGGTCTCTTCACATCTCTTGGTGTCCAGTTCAGAACCGCTCTTGTCCAACAGTTGTCGTTTCTTCTCGCCACATGGCCTGCCCACATCCATTTCAGTGACCATACTTTATCTATGATGTCTGTCACTCCAGTCTTCATCCTCACCCAGGTGTTGCATTTCCTGTCTCTTCTTGTGATCTCAAGCATACACCTTTCCATACTTCTTTGTGTTGTCTGAAATTGATGGGTTATTGCTGCGTTTAACACCCAGGTTTCACTTTCATAGGTCAACACTGGTAGAATGCATTGGTTGAAGAACTTCCTCTTAAAGACCATAGGCATTTGTGACTTCAGAATATGTGCATTTCTTCCAAAGGCACTCCAGCGGAGTTTAAATCTTCTGTTTACTTCGTTAATCCTTAAGTTCCATTTTCGTCATGCTAATCCTTTTTCATCAGCCTTGTAACCCCTTGTCTTCTTGTGTATGTAGGATTACTTACTTTGGAAAAGATAGGAAAAATAACTTCGATGAAAGTATAATTGAGACTTATTAGTAGCTAATTTAATTTAAAGCTGTTAGTATCTTCAGCATAACGATGTCAATTAGTTCAGTCTTCTACCTATAACCTTTCAGTCACAAATATTTTACTTCATCGGAGTTAAAAGGGACAATATAGAAAATTGACTAGGGATGCAAGTTGTAGTGGAAGAGAAAGAGCAAAAGCACTCGAAAGGGGAAAGGGTTAGAATATCCTTCAGGATATCGGTATCCCTCAGTAAAAGAGCGAAATCATCCATATCATGATTGTGACGCTTATCATCATCGGGATAAGGTAAATGAGGAAAAGGGATTATGGAGAATGGGATAGGAAGGAGTACACAGCCATCGGAAAAAAACGGTACGGGAAGTATTAACAGGAAACTCTCCTTGCCCATTACTAATCTGCAAGAGTAAGAATGCTACAATTTAGTTAAATAACAATCATCTATCATAATTCAATAATATTTTTCCTGTTATAAAAGCTAGATAGTTACTGCTGCATTATTAGTAATTTATCCACCCTCCACCGTTTCTTATAACTAGCCGAAGACGTTCCGGCATGGATTGAACGACTCTAAGGCATAGAGGTGCTCCAATTTCATCTCAAGAGTCCTGAATGTCCTGCAAAAGCTTTGCAGGATTTGATGGGCGATCCTTCTTCTGCAAATCTCTCACCATTATACCCCATACATTCTCAATGGGATTGAGGTCCAGGCTCCTCGCTTGCCAGCTGAGTTGGTTTATACCTTCCTGTGCAAACCAACTTTTTGCATCCTTGAACGTATGCACACGGGAGCTATCCTATAAATTATTAGTTACATTTGAATAATTACCGTATTCTGAAAATTTACCACAACCGCTTATGAATGAAATCATCACTTTCATCATCGGATCATTTTCTTCCTATATTTACGTTGATGCTATACTGCATTCTGATTTATAGTTAAAGTTACAAGAAGAGATAAAATAGCGCGATATTACAGGAATGCAAAGAGGAAGAAGACATTACCTGTTGGATAATGAAGTCATCTGGATAAAGAATCCTTAGTGATGGAAGCATTATGTGCTTTAATATGTGCACATATTGCTTCCCATCGAAATTCCCTTGTATCTTCCAAATAGTCCCCAGACCTTCGGCACACATCCACCCCCAAACGTGGACCGAAAATCGTCCACTTCTCCCCCTCTCCTTACATACAAAGGGTCGAAACATGTATTTAGCGGACGATAAACTGTTACCGGCTCATTACAAGATGACGAAAACATTTTTTCGTCACTAAAAATCACCTTGTATCAGCGTTCTCAATATCTCTGTGCGAATGCCAATCTAGCAAGTTTGTGAGTTAAAATCACTGCCACACGCCTCGCTTTCAGACCATGCAATCCGCACAGCCTTTTCCGCACAGTTTCAGGACATATAGGAAGCTCAACTGCACATCTCGTCTCCGCGGCAGTAGAAAACGGATGCACACGAACATGGTCCACGATGGTCCAACAGCAGCAAGCAGCGAACAAGAAATTGAAAAATTTTACCGGACACAGGGCACTGAACATGATAAAGAATTCTAGTATTATAAAATAATTATGGGCGATTTTAACGCTGATGTAGGTCAACAGGAAGCTGATGACACTATAGCAGGACAATACGGACTATGCCAGAGAAATGAAAGTGGTCACCATTTGGTAGAGTTTGCTAAATGCACCAATATGTACTCCTAGTTCCAAAGAAAACTTACCACGTAAGCCGCAACCCGCATAACAGGCAGTGAATTTCCTGCAAGCGAGCCTTAAGAAGTGAGAGAGAGAGAGAGGGAAAACATGGAGGAGATAGTCTGCTTCTGTCCTGGCTCCGCTTGCAGAGTTGAAATTGATTTATTTGCGTTATTGATATTGCAAAGATTTACTAGTATCCTTAGTTTGGTGGCAGAACCAGAATGGTATTATAACGATATGGATGTTGTAATGCAAGAATTCAGTTATTATAAAATGGTTACTACGAATAAGTAAATATTCTAGCTTTGCTTCTCGCACTGAGGGAAACGTCACACACGAGGTCCCGTTATTCCGAGGAAACCGAGGCAAACCCCCTTCCCTTTCCTTCCTGTCATAAAATTCGAGTCTGAGACAGAAGGCACGAGCAGGATGAAGGAAAATTTTGCAAACCATCCCTCTGGGCTTATGTTTAGGACTGAGATGGGAGAAAGAAAAGTTCCACGCAGTTTGAATCAGTGTCTGGCCAAAAATGTATAGACCTCAAATTTGACGCCTTTGCTTGCAAAACTCTGCGGTTATAATGGGTCGTATCATATAATATAATGGTAAGTAATATTATACATCGCTCAAGAGAGCAGTTATTAGCCTTTAAAATTATATACCTAAGGAGTCCATATCATTCACCTGTTTTATCACAGCCTGTGTGAATGCAATCTACACAAGTAAAGTAAGGCAAACTCATGGCCATATCTAGGCTATTACTTGAAATACATCAAAAAATTATAAGTAAATATGTAGTATGAAGTCTCGAGGCACTCTGTGTATTTTAGATAAATTTTGTTTCATTTGATAAGCATCGAAATTGAAACTCCATCAGTAAAAAATCAGTAAATTTTATCATCTATGCAGCTGGAATTTTTACTTTACCGTCCAAATCAATTGAGAGAAAATGTGCTAGGATCGATTTTCCTGAATGAATAAAGATGACAGATACGAGACAACCATCTTTCACATTAATTTTGAATCCAAAATTAATTTTTTTCGGTGTCATTGAAGTGTGAATCAAATAAACATGATTTCTTCTGTGGATTCCTCTTGAAATGGTTGCAGTCACAAACCATTACGTTCTTAAACATTCTTCTCGCTATATTTATCACCTTTAAAAGGTCTAAAATACACAAAAAGAGTGCGAATGAGGTTTGGTCATAATGCTCATTGAACGCTACTGTTAGCTATGAATGTAAATTTTTCAATTAATTTTGAATGCATACAAAACTACCTACTTTATTTATATTTAAATTGTTTACTAAAACGTTCACAATTGTTATAATGTAGAAAACATTAAAAATAGGCTAAATAATAGGAACTTAGTGAAATAGTTTTTCCCAGGGCCTTTTTACTTGTAATTCCAACCCTGTAAGTATCACACGGGGATAAGAAGCACATATGAGGCTCATGTTGAAATTTTTCTCCCCTCGGTTGATGGCTGGCCCTACATAACTCATATTTTTCAACAGAATTTTAATGATTGAGATGAGTGGGTGGTGGTTTGGAATGGCTAGTCTATGTACATATTTATCGTTCGGTGATATTGAAAATATTCCTTCATATTTAAAATGTATTGCCTATGATAAACTTTTCATCTCTCCACATTCCATGACAAATTTGTAAAGCAAGATACAGGAGTGATTGGAAGAAGTGAATAAAGCAATGAATTCACCAGGACTTCAAGAGGGGGACTGTTTTGATAGAGATAGGGAAGTGAGAAGCGACGGCAACAGTAATACATACACTCACATGGATTTAACAACCATTGGATTGGATAAATCACAATAGATAATGGCATTTCTTGCATTCCTCGTCGACCAATTGGTTACTTTGAGTAGGAGTAACTACCTCTTTTAAAAGTATAACGCACTCACTCACCTTCTCAATTTTCTCATCCAACATATATTTTTTCCGTTTATGACAGCCTCCAGAGAAACTACTCATTTATCTAATTTAAGTAATATCTTAGTCAAACATGGTTAACATTCAAATATACTGGATATAACGTCGATGGCTTATCATACTTTCAGAAATTTCCTTCTGATGCATCAGTTTATTCCCAGGATCTCCAAATTTGTACACAATAGTGATGTTCAATGTTTTAAAGCAACCTTCTTTTAATTCTATAAGAAAGTTCAAGTAGTTCACTAAGCCAGTACCTAAACCATCTTCTTATCAGCAATTTATTTTGGAAAGAGATTTTGAGTTCTTTTCAAACCGATAGAAATTGCTAACATTAGTATTACTATCTATGCAAGCCAATGGCTTTAACTTTAGAGACATAATTTATTGGTAATCGGCGTATAAACTTCAAGTTTCTGCGACATTGAATATGCGGAATTTCTACAATTCCACATTTATCCCACATGTCGATCTAGTAAGATCATCTTCAACGTTCTATCTACTTTGCATCATAGATGTTGTAAAAGAAGTTAAACGATTTGATTCTCGTAAGCGTAAGAAATAAATATTAGATGGAATTTATCTAATTCATTGTTCATTTCTAAAGTTATTTCAAACAACGAAATTTTTAGCTCAATATAGAGACAAAATATAGCATAAAAAACAATATTTATAAATAAACAATCATTGAAGAGGAGCTTAATTGACGATAGGCAGCATTTCTTATTTTTTAATTTTTGTTGTTGAAATAGTTATTTAGTAAAAGCTAATACAGTTTACGCCATTCACTTTAAAAGCAGAATATAGAGATACTAATTTGATATGATGTACCCAAACATCGTCATCTTTATGTTATCATTCAGATTTTCCGAAGGTCCTATTTCAACTGGAATGATCTCCTTGCATAATTATTTTTAAAAATTCAAAACGTCTTGGCAAAATTCGCAGAGAATTATGATGTGCCTAGGATGAAGGATGTATGAAGGTCCTTGGAGCGAATGTTGGAGTAATGGATTACATATAGAGCCAAGAATATTTTAACAGCTAAGGTATGAATCATGAGAATTAGAGGAATATTCTTATGTAAGTCTGGTTACCATCGGTTGGTTGTTATTTTTAACGTATTCTTCCATGACTCCTTTTACCCATCATTCATAATATTGATAGTGATTTTTCTTTTAATTATAATACATATTATCAATTTAATTATTATATATTCAAACAATTCGGGTTATATAGCTTACTTGAGGCATTCAGAAACTGAAGCAGTGATCATTAATCATTAGTCTCACTTTCACCATAGTTCTGAAAATCATTTCAGTGTAACAATGAAAATTGTATTGTGGGTGTTTTCACACCCCCTGATATACGTCATACGGCGGCTCGCGGGGTATTAATTTAAGTGTAAATAAACCAGGTGTTAATGAGTAAACCTGCAATATGCAAGTATAGAAAACCTGGAATTTATATGCAATATGCAAATCAGTCTTAAGGTTCTAATTTTCCATACTAACTGTTGTTTCTTAACCATCTGGATTCCTTGCAAGAAGTCCTGAAAGGTCGTCTACCTCAAAAGTAGAGTTGAATATCTTCATTCCCTAAGGGAATACCCGCGGCAAAGAGTACAAATTGCGGATCCACCATTTCCCATCTTATTTGTGATTGGTTGCTGCCACCATACCCTAGCCTTAGATACCTGCTCAGCAGGGGTGCGGTCGGGAATCCTCATTAGCGCTTTCAAATTCGCTACCCCGGATACATACGACCATCCACAATATGCCGAAAAGGGGGTTTTTCTTCTCAGAGCGGAGTTCACCTTCACCCATCGGCCATTTTATGGTTCCTTTGAGAAAATAGACAATACCTTTCAATGGATGAAACAAAAGAAAAAGAAACAACAAAAGAATGAATAGGGGATACTCCTAGGGCCAGGGTGGAGGGTCTCCCCTGTCTCTGAAAGAATTAGTAAAACCTCTGATGCGAATTTGTCAGAAACAGCCAAATCTGATCTCAAAATCATAATGCTTCCGTCATAATGATACCGTCATCACGAATGCCTGGTGGAAGTAAGAACAGAATGGCATGTTGATGCAATTATTCTAAAATACCTAATGCTCTGTTAATTGTCATATCAAGCAAATTTTATACTTCTTTCATCCAGATCCACAGTCCAAAGAGTTACTGCACAATTACGGTAATTCATATTTGTGTGTTTCCATTCGTTGATTGTTCAAAAGGAGAAAAAGGGGTGCACGCGGCAATGTACCTTCGAATATTTAATAAACTGTGAAAATAAAACCTGTATTGCGTTTGAAATCGGTTAAACGATTACCTGTTTTCATTTCAACCTACTATTACTGGTAAACTCCCCCGTCATGAATGATGGGTCTTAATTTCAATTTTTTTAATAAACATGCAAAATTTTAATATAGATGACTTAATTTATAACTTATCAACTTACCCTATTTTTTTACTAAATACTAATGAAGATGGAATTTTAACCTAAGAATATTAGCGACATTCCAGAAAATAATGAATCCGATTCCATCGGACATTATGCAGTTCGTGAGAATAAACACAAATGCCTTGCTATAAAATTAAATTTGGGTTATAATCCTGTCCCTCAAAAATCTCCTTCCTCAACCCAGTATTTCTTCATCATCTTGATCACCACAAACGAATGTATGAATGCCCTTTTGTAAATCGGTTTGATAAAGAAAAACTCCAAAATTGCTGTAATTTTGTTCCTGCTCTTTAAATATCATAGTTTTCATTCACTAGAATCTCAG